>JAWMRA010000078.1:73477355-73510097 GCA_035584735.1 Pseudotriccus pelzelni
GAAGATTCAAGGAGGATGTCTTTGGTTTCCTTCCACTCTCTGAATTCTTCTGCAGTCCTGAGCCTACCCCCAACAGGCAGGCCACCAGGAGGCCTTTTTGACTGACAGCCCAGCCACGTGGCTTTCCCTGCCATGTGCTCTGCATGGACATGGCCTTGCTGGCTCCAGGCCTAAGCCTAGACCTTTCCCCCCTCCTGCCCCTCCAAACAGGCAACATGATTTATTCAACCCATCAATCAAATAGCCCAGGGAGATACAAATCTGGTCTCTGACACAAGTGTAATGTCCCAAATCTGTGTGCATAACAGGAATAGACAGAAATCAGAGTAGTTTCAAGTGCTCATTTCAAACAGTGGTAAAGACCAGCTGCTAAACCCTAGGCAGAACACCCTGTTATTCCACTGTTCTTGAGATAGGCTGTAAGAGGTGATGAATTCAGTGTAACATCCCAGTTCTGCTGAAGTCAACTGCAACCAGTTGTCATACAAAGTTGAGATAAAAAGCAAAGCCCCAAACACATGAAGACTTTATTAACCACATAATTGGGATGAAGATTTTTTTTTTAAGTGTTTCCTCTTGAATTGTTCACTCATCTTGAGGCACTCTGGAATCCTCCTAAACTGCAATTAATGCACTTTCTCAGATCCTATCAAGCAGACAAGAAATATTCCCAAGATACTGAGACAGTGAATATTTAATTTTAAAAGCATTTTTATTCCTAAAAGATTATATCCAGGTCCATCTAACAGGACTATCATGCAGAAGCCTTTTAAAATCATAACTTTACATAATTAGCAGTCTCAGTGTATACTACTGTAATTATTAAAAATTTCAAGGGATGTATGAAAAATGAAATAGAAATTTTTGAATGCATATTACTGGAGGAATACATTATCAATCATTATCATATGAATACCTTTGAATATGTAGGCCACTGTTTTGAAATGCTAAAAACATATTATAGGCACAAATCGCTCCCAATAAATGTAAGTGTATTCCACTGTTAATACCTATTAATGCTTTTGCAAAACTTTCAAATATAAAAATTCACAAGAAACATTTTGTTCCCAACCACTCCAATCTGCCAAACCTAAAAGGAAAAAAAAATGGGGAGAGGGAAAAGGCACTCAAAAAATTGACATGATTATGGATACTGATCTGATCCTCTTGAAATGATAGCTTGGTATTTATTCAAGAACACTAAGAGGTGGACTCAAAAATGTTTCATTCATGTATTGAAAAGAGAGAATTCATGTGTATTAACTAAAGAGTGATAGTAATTAAATTTGAGGATTAAGTATCCAGCCTCATTACAAAGATTATATTTGAAAAAAAATTATTGTCAGTATATCCTGCAAATGAATTCCTTACAAGTTCACCCACCAAGCATTAGCAATGTACACTATCAGTATTAACCCTAAAGAAAAATGTTTATTTTGTCTAATAGAATAAAATTATAAATAAGGCCACAGCATGACAAAAAGGAAACATGTAAAACTTTGTTTTCTTTACACTTCCATGGGGATTAGAATTTAGGGGCCTAAGCAAATAAGAAAGAAAAAAAAAGGAAAAATAATCCCCTGCTGTCCTGCAACACCAGGGTTGATGACTGCCAATCTCACCTGTATACAACCACAGCAAACAGTATGCAGAAGGAAAGGAAAGGAAAGCTTCTGCAGTACAAAACAACATTCTACTTTATGTGCAAAGCTCTACTGTTGTTACTAATTTGTTGGATCTCAATTACTTACTGGTTTGCTTGAATTCACATCCGTTTGTTACACTCAGATTGTTTTCAAAAGCAAGTCCTTCTGCAGCATAACTACAATACTGATGGTTTCCTCTTGGTCACTTTAGCATGTGTTGTGTCATTTTAAATATGTTTGTTCCATCTTGCTGTTTTTCCTCCTACTGGTTTGCAACTCCACATAGCACCCAGATGTACTAAGGTGTGTGCTGCTTAGGTTGGATACTTCCTCTTTGCCACCTTTGTTATCCCTAAACCCCAGTTTTGCCCAGATTCCAAGGCAACATTCCCGTTCTGAATAACTGCTGGGCATTTACAAGTTATTTATAACCTGAGGGCTATCACCCTCACCTGTTAAATTATAGGCTTCTGCTCTCATCCCATGGCTGTATTGCTGTGCTCTGCATTCTGTCCTAAGGTTATATGTTTTTCATTATTTTATGCAGAAAAATTATTTTTTATTATTGCCTATTAGTTACAAATATATAACAATTACTGTTATTCCACACAGCAGTGCAAAGCGAAGTAGAAAACTAAACCAAGGTAGTTAGATCAGGCTACCTGGTCATTACACAGTTGCTGGTATAGCTAAAGGGGCTGAAACAGATCCATGAACAGGCTGAGTCCAGACAAAACCTGACAGGTCTGAAGGCTGATGCGATCAGGTAACTGGCAAAAAGCCTCTGGTCTCTTACCAGCACGGCTACAGCCTAAGTTCTAAACTGGAAGGGGTTCTACGGCTGCACTGTAAATAAGAAAAACCTTCTGGGAGCATGGAAAATCCAAGCCTATGGAATTCATTCTTCCACTAACAAAGAACTACACAGCTGTTGTTGCAAAGGCAAGGTATTTTATTTTGATTCATTGCATCTATAAGAAAAGGGGCACTGTAGTCATACCTATATGTAAATATGCCAATGCAACAGCTCCTGAAGAAAGGCAGAAGAGATAAATATCAAGAATGAGACATGTTGTGCATCTGTACAGTCCTCAGATGCTGGGTAGTGTTTTGACAATGTTGCATACCTTGCTCTATGATGATGACCTGCAATCTCTCAAAGTCCCTGTATATTTTCTGTAGAGCACAGGCTGTAGCACTTGAAGGCTGCCAAAGAGAGATTAGAGAGCTCAAATAAAGTGAATGTTAGGGCTTTTTTCTTTTGTCCTCCAAATAACTTTTCAAGAACATTTGGTCCTCTGTACTGACAATGGATTTAAGGTTAAGAAATGTGCTTAGAAAAGTGCAAAATGTACTTGCTAAAGTATACAACTCAAGTTATTTTTCTTGAGATTTGAATTAGATATGCTTATCAGTAATGTATTTTAGCCATAATATGGAATGAAATATCTAGTGATTTCTTCTCCCCTGCACACACACACCCACCAGAGATTAGCACTTAAGAGGTTAACATGCGCTTGTATTGAGACAGAGTATGAAAAACAAATTTTAATCCATTATTTACATAACAAGACTGTTGTTAAACCAACATTTTCAGTGAAATTAAATATCATCACCCAAAACTCACAGATGGTCTATGTCTGCTTAATATTTTTGAGATTAGTATGGTGCTGTTGCTACTTTAGGGACTTTCTAAACACAGACATGGGGCCCAGTTTATAAAGGTGACCTTGTTTATTCTGCACAAGGTGCAAGATGGAAGTTTTTCAAGCACACTGATTCTCAAACCTTTATACTACATATGCATTTTAGCAAAGGAAAAAAATCACAGTTCATTGACTACAAGTTACCTAGTTCTTTTATAATTACCTAGTTCTTTTATAATTAATATTCTACCTCCTATTTGTTAAATGATTCTCTTGCTTCTCATGCTATTGAGTCCATATGCTCCATCTTTCTCTTTGAGTCAGTGGGTTTCTTGAGTCAATGGTCCATGAGTCAGTGGTCACAGTCTCCCACATGAAGCCATGAAAGGGCACTTATCCCTTGCATTAGATAGGCAAGATTGTTTCACAACCCTTATAGTTATTCTCTGTAACTCACTGGGCAAATTGTTAACTATTTCTGACTCTTGAGATGTCAGCATCAGTGCCTTTTTCAATTAATTTCCTCAATTCATTTATCTGCTTGACTAATCTCCCCTGAAATCCTCTGTAAAAGTCGCCATCACTTTTTCTACTGTTCAGTCTTCTGGAAGTGAATTAGTTTCAAGGGAGACATTTATATATCATAGGCGGGGACTGCAAGCATTTTGTTCTTGATGTTCTTTTTTTAAAATTTTGTAGTTTTTGTAAATAAAGTGCTTTTGGCCTTGTAATTCATCCAAATTACATCTAAAAGGGGAAGTACTGTATCAAACACACCTTACATGCAAAGCCACAAACGTATGGATACTCTAATTAAACTATTAACAATATGTTCAAAGAGTTACTTGATATCTTTACAAGAAATTCTCCAAACTCTCCAAGTATTGTCAGTTCTCAGCTACAAGACTAGAAAGCTCCTTTATTACAGGTTTCACTGTATCCACCCTTCTCTGCCGTTATGATCAGCAGTGTTACTCTCCACAAGAACAGATAGTACTATGAGGACTTGTCAACATCCTGAATTTTTCACTGATGTGTGCAAGCTCACACAGCCCATCCTTGGCAAATGCACTGAATAACAATATAGATAGAATTAAAACAAGTGTGCACAGTATGTGCATACAGATCAAACGCACAAAGCTGTCGGGAGGCTGCTTGCCCAGAACTGATCATGTTAAGTGCCGTGGCTGAAAACCAATAGCCTCTGTTGGTGCTAAAGAGGAAGAGAAACATCAGCCAAAGTAACCGGCACCTGGAAAATTGAAAAATACTTTGGAAATATATAAAAAGTTCACCTGAGAAATACAGAAGAAACACAAATTTGTAACAAAGAAGAGGAAGATACAGCAGCTGGCACTATAACCTTTACCCATGCTAAACAGCACAACCTCCCCATAGGAGGTTTTGAGCATGTACCCAGCCTGGACCCCACCATGGTTATTTTGTGTGTTCAGTTGTAGAAAGATGTTTATTTACAAGTAAAAATACTTAGGATTCTGGTTTGTGTGTTATACAACAAATATTAATCCCAAATGGATAAATCAATGATAGCTGGTAAATACAAGTCCATAAAATATATACTAATTGCTTTGATCTCTGTTTAAGATTAAGAAACATTAACTGAGCAGTTTTTCCCTTGTAACAGCTGGCAGATTTTTTGTGTTGATATCAAATGTTACTCCTTCCTTATTTCATGATCCATCATGGACTATTTTTATGTACTCTTGAACATGCACTATACCTTGTTTCTTCTTCACTGATGTGCAGTTCTGTGTTATATCATGTGTATGACATTGCTAAATACTTATTCTTGGTTCCCTTTGTTAGCTCTGAAACCAGTTTTCCCAGTTCAGCATTGTATCTGTTAAGTGACCAGTAACTGATCACTGATCATTTGCTCATAGCCCTAGATATCTGTTTTCGCTGCATGCCCCATGTCCATTATATTAGCCCACACCTGTATCCCTTTGAGCTGCATTTTTATTCTATCATCATCTATAACCCATTCCACACAGAACTACTTATTATTACTATCTATTACAGCTCCCTGGTGCAGTCAGGGCCCCAACAGCAGCTATTCAGCAATGCCAAAGGCCTGTTCTGTATTTCTGGTCTTCCCCTATTACATAGGGGAAGTCTAAGACTCCAACCCTTCAACTCTTATCTGCCCACTTTTTTTTTTCTTTTTAACAAGCTTTTTCCCTTTTCAAAACTGTCCTGTACCTTCTGGGCTTTTTGCTTTTAAAAATATATTTAGTTTTAAACACATTATTCTGCTCTCATCATGTGACTCCCTGCAAGAGGAAAACTCCAGATAAGTCTGTTTCTCCTATTGCAATTCCCCCAGCCAGCTCATCCATGAGATAGTGACTGCTTATGTCTAAGCATCCAGAAGAATGGAATGTACCTATCCCATCAAAAGATTATACCCATACAGCAGTAGACCTTGCTTAAAGACTAATGAACTTAAATCTTTTCCACTGCTTTTGATGTTCTTTGCCTACTACATGTTCATCTCTTCACATACTACCTTTTCCAGGAGAAGCTGTGGTTCTGGGGACTTTAGCTGCTCTGCTGCTACATATGTAGAGAGAAACATGCACAAATCATGCTAACACAAATTGTCAAGTTACAAGCATTTTTCTCCACTATTATTTTACAGAAATTTCTCTCAATTGAAATATTTTTTCTTCATTTCCTGACTTTTCATATTATTTTTCTAATTTCTACTCATGTTTTTATAATGATTTTGAGTCTAAGTGATATTATGCCTTTAAGCTGAGTTTGCTTGAGTTTCTCCTGGTATTGAAACATATCAAGATTTCATTACCATTTTTCCTTCTGATTTTCATGCTATTTGAAGCATTAATAATTTAACTTTTTTCAAAACATGACCTGTTTTCCTAATATAGACAAGCCTATAACATTAGCTATCTGTGAAGAAAAATAACTTGATTCATTTACGCAAATAGTTAGCAAATGAAAAAGAGGATTGAGCTTTTCTGCTATATGACTTTCATTTCTAAGAAGTTGTAAAAAGATAAAGCATAATGGAAATATGAGGGAGAATAATGAGACGAGCCTTTCTAAGGGGAAAATCTGTCTGGGATATCTACTAATATTCTTTGGAGAAGTCAACACACACACAGATAAGCAACATGGCAGTCCCTCCAAAGGACACCTCTTTTTACAAAATGTCTACAGCTGATGTTTGAAGTTTAGCACTTTCATGGCATTTCAAATGAGTGATGTCATCCCCCCTCTACAGCTTGTTGTGCATCTTATAATTAAAATGAAGGTTATCTTAGCTTGCCTTTCTTCTTTCCTTCCTTCCAACAGGTACATAGAATGGCACTATTTTATATTGGTCATTACCACCAAGAGACAAAGCTCTGTATTTTAAGTTTTGCTAATTGTCGTTGCTAAAGAGGTAGAGAGGTAAATTGGTCCAAATAACTTCAAAAGATTACCAGACAGCTAGTCATCAAAACTCAAGAGGATGACTGAAAAGGCTGAGGGTAAGGGTATGGAGAGGGAATCATCTCATATTCTTTATTTTCCCCCACACCCAACACAAACAATGGCTGATTCAAGACAGAACATTTCAATATGACCATATATTAGGAATTAAGATTGTCAAATGTAGTTCAGCTGTAGTCAAAACAGGTAATTAGAGTTTTCTTCGTCCCTAAGGAAGAAATAAATTCAAACTGTAATGTGTATAAATGTATGTCTGTGATGTCCCATGGTTTGAATATTTCAGTTATGATCCTCAATCTCAAAAGAAGATAAAAAAATAGATTTCTTTTTTTTTTTTGTTATAGAATACTTGTGTATAAAGAAAAGACATGACTGAAGGGGTATCTGGCCACCTATCCCAAAATCATCAGTAGACTGGTGATACCACTGTGTGTTGGCAACTTGTACATTTCATGACCTACTCCAAGTCAAGCAAAACACCACACACACTGAAGTAACTCGTTCAAAATGCTGTCTCGATACAGCCACAAGCCAGATGATAGATAACTATAATTCTTACAAAAATTCCTAGGTCTCCTGGCAATAAATACAGGGGTAAAACTCAGAAGATCCTTCTACCACAAAGAATGGAATGCTAACCTCTTGCAGTTGCTATAATCTTCACTATGAACCCTTTTTTCTGACAGTGTTAGAAAACAGATTTGATTAATCCGGTACAATCTTCTGACTAAAATCAGGAAGTTTAAACAGGGTTCATTCAAGAATCTTTAAGTCTTAATTAAGAATGATTTTATTATATAGATCATTTAAAGAAAATAGCAACATAGGTTAAGAGAATGTAATAGTCCACTGGATAAGTGAAAAGAGCTACATTGACATAAACTCTTATGTAAAGGTCAAAAACAGTTGACAAAATATTTGTTTTGCATGCTGCTTTTGTCTGAACTTCCCCGGGAACAGAAGAGAAAAGCTCCAATAACTAATTCTCCAACTAATAAGTTTATTAATTCATTTCTGGTGAAATACCATCTTTGAACTTTTTTACCTTGTCTGTCTTACATTTTATAATGGTCTGATTATGTTGTTTAACCATTTAGTTTGCTAGCAGTACAGAAATGGAAGAATCACCCTTACTGCAGATGACATATTTATATTAAATTTTACACGAATACAAATTATCCCAAATGAGGACACTTTAACCATTTTCACTGTATTTGCATGTTAAAAATCAAATGAGGACACTTTAACCATTTTAACTGTATTTGCATGTTAAAAATTAATTTTTACATTACTGAACTGCAGTTTTTCCTCATTCCAGCTGTTTCTTGCTACAGAAGAGAATAGTCATAAAGGTTTTTAAAATAGTTAAAGTAATGGTACTCAGGTATAATATACAAAAAGATCTAGAGAGAAAAATAACAGTGACAAACACATGTGAGATCCTGTGCTATTCAGCACATTCTTTAAATCTATTCTTAAATCCTCTTCTGAATTGGGTCATCTTATATAGCTAAGTATCAGCAGTGTGTCATGACTATTCTATTTTACCTCATGACAAAAAATGTTTGGGATTGTTTTGGTTTTAATTTACATTAATTTAATAATTTGAGAAGATTCAGAAAGAAAATATTCAAATTATTCTCAGAAAAACAATCAAGGTAGTGATATCAGTATGATGAAGAAAATAAAATGTAGGTTTAGAGCTCTGCAATTTTTATCACCTGTAGTTACATACTTTTATTTCAAATGTATTCCAAGACCTAGACACAGAACTGACACTCTTACACCTTCTAATCAAAGAAAAGCTATATTCCATTAGAAAACTGTTCAACATTTTATGGAATTAAGCTCTATATTTATAACAAATGTCTCCAGTTATACACTCCTAATATAACTATACTCCAAAACTCTCTCAAAGCATGATACCTATAATGCATTTTCTTCTTGAAAAACGGATGAATTAAATCTGAGGCTGTAAACAGAAATTACATTAATCCATCTTGTAGCTTACAGTAATGTAAATTTCCTAACCTCATTTATATTGCTGCAAACATGTCATTAATCTGTTACGCTCTGAACTTCTGTTCTTTATACTGCATAAGAGCAGTGGAGTAGATAAACTGTGGGCAGTGCATCAAGAGGAAGGAGCAAATTATAGCTTTGACACTTACTAAGTGATTTCCATATTTTCCTTCTATGTATTTCTACTGCAAGTTATCGCTTAGGCATTAGCACTTCCATTAAACTTTCAAATGGGCTTTCTCTCTGTATAGAACTATGGAAATGAAAGAAATTATCTGTTACTTTGTTCAGAGTGGTTGCATCAAAGTCTCTGTCCCCTGTTTTATACTGATACTCTAAATTCTGGGAGAATGAACTTCTTCAACATACTACTACAAGCTTCTGCTGTTGTGCATAAATTGCAGAAGCCTCAAAGAATTCGCAGACTTAAATTCATTTCACAACAGAATCTGGCATAACTTGAACTTTTCCCGTTTGCATGTCTTTCATTTTAATTTATTATTATTATTATTACTCATTATTATATATATGTATTATTATATATATTCTCCCTGTATATCTGAAAAAAAAGGAAAGCAAACCACAGTATGCAAGTTTCTTCCTAATATTAGAAAAACACATATAAAGCATAGTATGAACTCAAACTCTTTGTAGAAAGTTGCACATAAAAGCATACAAAACATTGCCATGATGACTGAGAAGCTATGTGCAGAGAGAGAGAGAAAATCTATTCTTACCAGTGAAAGGCGGCATAAAAATAGGAAATGAGATTTTATCAACAATGCAAAATTAATTTATAATTGTGAAATATTGACAATTTCCCTAAATCTGCTCTAAATACTCCTGTTGAAGACTAACAGTTCACTGGCTTTCCTCATCTGCACCCAGAAGAATGGCTGTAAATGCCACATCTTCATCTCAAAAAGCAAAGCAATGGTATGCAGGTACAATATAACAAAGGAGAATGGAAACTTCTACAGTACTTTTCTTTTTCTTTATTTTCCGCCTAAATGAGGCCTCCTATGGGAAGATGTCTCTTTTATGAAAGGTTTAAGGATATAGTACGATTATTTTTTAAGCAAAATGTTTGTCACCTTTCTCTTTAGTTTTCTGGGTATGATTAGCTTCCTGGCTCAGCTGGGGAGCAGCTACACAGTTGCCTTACAGTCACAACCGATGTCACTCTATTTGACACTGTCATGTCCATTGAATTGAAAGGAATTAGACATTATACAAGTAATTGGTGCTAAGGGGTAGAAGGAATCCTCATTTAAAAAGTAACAGGCTTTGTTTTCTTAAAATTCTTCTATCTCCAAATGATGCAACCATAATGCAGGAAGACGAGAGGTATAAAATGAAATTGCAGCCAAGCATTTAGAAGTAGCTGAAGGACAGTGTAAATTAAATAACCTTTAACTACTCACAGTATCTGAACTTCCCTGTTCAGTTTATTAGTGCTTGCTGGTTCACAAAGCTGATTAATGTGTTTCAAGTCACTACTGGCAGGAAAGATTAAGAAGATGGATAATCAGCTCCTACAGAGATATGGAGAAAACTTCAGGAAGCACTTCTGGATATGTAGATTATTCATCTGGGTGAATACCTGTATTAAACTCTTTCCAATAAAATATAAGATTTTGAAAAAATTTCTGTTTATAAACACAACTACCAATTTATTGTAAAATAACAATGGAATGCAACTGTAATATTTTGAATATCAATGCATTTCCTCAACCATGTAAAATACCCTATCATTTTCCTATGTATGACTATCACCATAGAGTGAAAATGTAATGATGTGCTATTGCCTCTATTCTGCTTTCCTAAAATAGATTTAGGTGACTGGCTTACTATAGTCTAAAGTCTCCTTATGGGTCATATTCCATTACTTTTTTCCAGAAATATTTCCACAGTCACATATTTTTATCTGAAAATAAACTGTCATTTTTTCCTGAACTCAATTATTCTAAATTTTCAGCTCCTTAATTTCTTCCCTTATACTTAACTCAATCTCTTACACACTTCATAATACTACAGCTGTTATTCTTTTGATCTTTCTCTCTGAACTCTTTGAATAACATCAAACTTTAATCTTAGGAAATCTAACATCCTGTCTTGAAATTTCCTTTCAATCCTTTCCTGACAAACTGTTTTCCACCCTTCAGTCTTTTCTGGTCTTTTTTGAAATTTCTGTGTGAGTTCTCATTAGAAAATTCCAAATGTGCTGTGGCATAAAAAGCGAAGAGTTGCTAATCTGAAATTCTTCCATCTTACTTAACATTATCTGGAAACAATAGGGGAAATATTTTTAAAATTTTCCTTTTACAGGCTAGCATGACTTTTGTCAGAAAAATATGCTAGATTTTTTCTGTATTGGCAATATTCAAAGCTAGGGCATGAAATAAAAGCTCAATTTAAATTCCTGATTAATATTTCAGGTACTTGCTTCCTAACCATAAAATCCAGTCCTGGTTTCACACTCCACATTTTCCATCATCAGATGTAAAAGATACGGAGAGATATTTTGAAATAATAATTGAGAGATGTGTACATATCCTAAAATATTTTCAACATTTCTCCCTTTAAGTAGCTCACAAAGCTAATTGAGATTGAAAACTTCATTAAAAACTATTTTAATTGCAGGTGGGGGAAGAAGAGTGGACTTCTCCTTAACCATTTTAAACACTACATGGGAGAAGTAATTAACAATATTCTTCATGATGTAAGGCCTGATTTAGAAACAATTATGGAAGGTGATATATCCATTGTTGTCAGTAACTGGATTAATGAGAAATCTGTAAAGTAATAGTCTTATCTTTTTCCACTTTGGACCTTCAGCTAAAGCAGTGGGAGCTTACTCATGCCAATGCTCCCAGCCAAATTGTTAGTGTACTGACCAATCTGGCAGCTGTCACACAGATCTGAATCAAATGAAAATATGCATCACGAGGTGAATCCCAAAGTAGACCTTAATTATTTCTAGCACTGTTGATTAGGACTGCCTGTCAGGAGTTGCAATTACACATTAGGTACCCAAAATTTAATCCTTAACATTCTACTTCAAGTTTCTGCCATATGCAAAATTTTTGAGATACATCATATTAGCCATTTTTTTGAGAATAGAATCATAATTTTAAAAAGTTACACATGTTATTTTATTAAGTGTTTTTCTCTGAAACTAAACACCTGAGCTGTCTGTGATCCAATGTCTACATCTGATGTATCAAGCTGCATGACCTTGGATCAGGTTTACCATTAAAACTCTTAGGCTTTCAAAAAGAATACATAAGAAACTACATCACCTAGAGTCATGAAAGATAGGAAAAGTAAAACAAAGACAGAGATGTGTAACAGCCTAAGGATTCAAGAGGAAAACTACAGCTATGAAAAAACAGACAGTGGTAAGAAAAAAAACCAAACAAACCGAAACAGTAAAATAGCAATGCTGAGCATCAATTGACATTGAACATTGGCCCATTCCAGAGAGCAATACAGGCCAGTGCCTCCTAATCTAAGACTGACAGGCCAGCAAAGATTCATTATGAGCATATTAATGGGCACATTAACCAGGCAAAGCCCTAGTAACTCATTAGTTCTAACTATCTGCTCTATATGTATAAGCCAATAATTGCTTGTTCTCTTCGGTTGCGTGCATCTTGTTTACAGATTTTCTTTTATAGGTAAAAGTAGCCAAATCTAAAATAATCTAAAAAAGAGAAGGTTAAACTGCAGTAGAACTCATGCTTTGGAACAAGCTCACTAAATTTGAAGACACGACATTTTTCTGTTTTTTCCATTTCTAATAAAAAGTCGTTGTGCTTATTTTAAACACGTTTCTTAAATTGCTGACTGTATAAAATAACAGCAACTTTGACAGCACCAGTTAAAGACCCACAGATGTCATAAAGACCATTATATAGTCCCAATGCTAACTGTAGTACATTTGTGCTATCCTCACTTGGTAAAAAACCTCACACATTCCAACCTTTGGGAAGCTACGTGTGGCAGACTGAGATCTCAGCAGAATTTCTGAATTAATTGTCTACAACATCTGGTTTCTGGGTGTAAAATGGGGCTTTGATCATATATTTGAAGATTATCATCAGTGTACTTAAATAAAAAGTTGTCTGGAATGTGACAGGGCCTGACATGAACATTTTTTTTTCTGATGTTTACACTATTGTAACACTGTATTTTCTACATACGAAAAAAAATCCAACAATGTTTAGATTTCTCTGTATAAATATGGGAATTTTTTCCTTCTATACTGAAGTTTTAGGAAGGTTTGCATGAAGCAAGAAATAAGAAGGAAAGGAAGAAATGGAAAGATCTTTGTTGTTCTGGAAGTTCTATGCTATTCTGAATTCATCAAAGAGTGCATTTCAATGTTAACAGTTTTAAAAGGAGCTCGATAATCTTGTGCACTTCCCTGCCATATTATTACAATCTGCACTCTGTTTAAAGTTTAATTTTAAAAATAATTGTCCCTTATTAAAATCTCCCACATTACATTACTGCCGGTCATGCAGAAAATTACTTTGCTGCAGGAGACAAAACCATTCAATATAATAATTTCTGTCCTATAGATGAAAGAAAATTGGTATAATCACAGTGCAAAATCTTGGAAGGGAAGTACTTTGTTTACTAAACTGATCTGTGAGCATAAAGAGGACTTAGTGCTTATGACTCTCATGCACCTTTCACTGCTTTCTTGAAACTAGGAAGTGATCTCCCAAGTCCATTTGGTGTGGTTTATTCTGAACAAACTATCAAAGCTGCTGGGAAAAGTGAATACAGTTATCCCATTTACAACATGCATTTTCAGTATTCCATTTATGCTTTTTTTCCTCATTCTAGCGTGTTGACAATGCAGACAAAGCTGGACAAAATTAGGCTTGTTTTTTTTTTGTTTGTTTTCTTACTACAGACTTGTTCAAAAGGAGAAGAAGCATGAAGTGCACCTCAGAAAAGTAAAAATAAAATTATAAACTAAACTTCTGAATTTTTAATACTCTATCAATCTGAGAAATTTTTGTAGTGCTAACAGTAGATACCACAGGAAGCCATAATATTGCTTAAATAAAGAGAAAATTATAATACTATTACATAAAAGACTCAATTATTTTATCCAAGAGAAAGTGATTTTTATTATGTCAAGGCTGAATTTTCATCTTAACCTTATCTATTCTTATCTTATTCCACCAAAATATAAAGCCTGTAATTCTCTGTGTATCTATTCCTCCTCTACGCTGACCTACTTCACAGGCTGGAGGAGACTTTGGTTGAAAATACAGAAGCCTTAGTGAATGAAGATCCTATATATTCTATGACAGATGGCTGATTTGAACACATGTTATTAGCACTGTGAAATGACCGAATAAACTATCTGCCAAACAGCAGCAGTGAGGCTGCTCCACAGGGGTGATGAGTTAGGAGCATCAGATGCTCACAGCACAAGCTGTGCTCTCCCTGACAGGGTGCAGTCTGGCAGGACCCAAGCAAAGCTGGACTGGATATGGCAATCCCTATAGATGTCAATCCCAGGCAAGGTGAAGGGATGAGTCAGGGCTGGGGTATACCCAGAGAGTTTGCTCGGAAACAGCAGAAGACTGGGCACAAAGCCAGCCACAACTCAGCATGGGGCAGGTCAGGGTGTCCCAGCCTGACATGCCTTTTCCCAAACAGAACTTCTGGACAAATAGGCATCGAGCACCTGGGTGGAGGCCCCAAGTGAGGCTGGTCAGGGCTAGGAGAGTCTATTGTTGCAGACTATAGTTTATGAACCGTGAAGGAAATATTACAAGACCATGCCCATTTAACATTTTTATCAGCCCCTTGAAAGAAGTGGCAGAACTCACTCTCAAAGATGACAGACAGCACCAAATCCAGGAAAGCTGGTCAATAACGCTCAAGAGAAAGGGTAATGTTCATACATGTCTAATCAACCTGGAGGAACAGGCCAACACAAAATTTAAGAAATTCGGCAAGGACAAATGCAAGTGTTGCCCCTGAAGAGGAGGCACCAGTGCAAGGACACAGGCCTATCTGGGTGGGAGCGCCTTACAAAATACTTGATAAGTCTTATGTGGGTTTGCTTTGTTTTGCTTGGTTTTTAATCCCCATAGCTTGATCTAAGGTTACTTAATTGAAAATAAGAAGTACATCAGCTGTCTGACGGTGGGTGAAAAGCTCTAATATATACTATGTGGATTCATGAATACACAGTACACTCTTAGATAGTACAGGTCCACTGGCTTCTGTGAAAGTTCAGCACAAGAACTTCTTAGCCACTGACAATATAGTGGATTACTCAGTCTGGGATTAGACTTCACTGCCAAAACTACAGTGCTCCTTCAGGAAGGATTTGGGAAAAAAAATAGATTTTATTATTTCTGTATCTCTAAATTATCCCTTATCTCAGCACTTGTAGTTGTTTTGTGTCCATTGCTGCTAAATAATTGAAAACCAGTGGTGAATTATGGGTTCACTGCACAGAGGTGATATGTGAGAAAGCAAGGTATCTACATACTTTGATCCACCAGCAAAGTTAATTTGTATCCAACTGCCTTTTAGATGGATTACCTCTATATCAAAATACACACACTGAAAGAGAGAAACCAGTAAGGAGATTACTACATAAAGGTAACTTGTACTAACCTCTCTAAGACATTTAAGCACCACATTGGTAATAAAACTTGATGATAAATTATAGTTTTAATAGATTTTAAAGAGTATGTTTCAATAAAATTTTAAGAGTTCAATAAAATGAGACTGCTGCCCCTCCATAAAATACTGTTCATATTTCTGTATTAGTGCATAATGGTTGAGAAGTTTTTAGTAATTTCGATGGAAAGTTAATATTTTATATGAATATTTAAATGTTAAACTTGAAACATTATTAGAGAGATGGAGAACAAACTCTCTTATTACTAAATGATTGCTTAGTTGATTCCAGTAGAATTTTACCCATTGGCAGTGGCTCTAAAAGTCAATTTTTAATTTGGCCTATGCTACAGGTCTAAGCCAGTCTTTAAAAAAATATGCCACAATCTCATTTTATGTGGTTTTCATAATTTATTTAACACTTATATTTGCTACCTAGGGAGAATGATTACTTATTGCTAGCTCAGTTCATCTCTCCTGGACATTAAACATTTTTTCTTCTTACAATGATTAGCATGTGACAACTTATCATCACAGAATGGACAGTGCATTTCTATTCTGGATATTAAGATACAGATTTACTCTTGCTAAAAATTGTATTCAAGATTACATAAGCTGGTAAAAAATATGCCAAAAGAAAATCTTATTTCTCACAAGTGAGACTCACAAACAGAAGGCATTATTTCCATTCACAAAAAAGCCCCAGTATTCTTTTAATATATTGAGATTTTTTAATTAAAAAAAACATAAATTAGCATAATAACTGTCTTAGTAGGTAACTAATTCTTACTGACTAACTATGGTTACCAAAGTTGCAATTCACATTGTTATTTTGTGATGGAAGTTATAAATCAGTATTATTTCCAGTGAAATTAATATTGATTTTACTTGGCTGTATTAGTATATTTCTGTAATTACAGTCACTGATCATAAGTAATTGGTCTGTAGTCTATGACCAGCAAGACTTCCAAAGGACATCCTAGTAAGAAAAAAGAGCTAGAATTTCATGAAACATTTTAAGCTCAGAATACACTAAGTTGAAAAAAGAACTAGGTCTTACCAGCAGTCACTGGAAATCTTATTTCCATTTTCAGATACCTCAAAAACTTTTAAAACATTCCATGCCGATGAGGCCGAAGACAAAAACATTCATGGTTTCTATGAATCAAAATCTTTTCATAGACCTCCCTTTGAGAAGCAGAAATATATCACAAAATCACAGATTCACAGAATATGCTGAGTTGGAAGGGACTCACAAGGAGCACTAAGTCCAACCCTTAGGCCTGCCCAGGACCATCCCCAAGAATCACACCGTGCTCCAGAGCATTGTCCAAATGTTTCTTGAACCACCCTCTGGGTGAAGAACCTTTTTCCAATATCCAACCCAAACCTCCCCTGACACAACTTCAGGTCATTCCCTTGGGTTCTCTCACTGGTCACCACAAAGAGATCAGTGTCTGCTTCTTCCGATTCCCCTCACAAGGAAGTTGAAGACTGCAATGAGGTTTCCCCCCAGTCTTCTCCAGGCTGTACAGACCAAGTGACCTCAGCCGCTCCTCATATGGCTTCCCCTCAAGACCCTTCACCATCTTCATTGCCCTCCTTTGGGCACTCTCTAACAGCTTAATGTCTTCTTTTTATTACAGTGCCCAAAACTGCGCACAATATTCGAGATGAGCCCACCACAACGCAGAGCAGAGAGGGACAATCTCCTCACTCAACCAGCTGGCGATGCTTTACCTGATGCTCCCCAGGACAAGATTGGCCCTCCTGACTGCCAGGGCACCTCTGACTCATATTCAGATTGCCATTGACCAGGACCCCAGGTCCCTTTCCATGGCACTGCTTTCCAGCATCTCGTTCCCCAGTCTGTATGAACATCCAGGATTGCCCCTTCCCTGGTGTAGAATCCATCATTTTCTCTTGTTGAACTTCATATGGTTGGTGATTGCCCAGACCTCTAATTTGTCGAGGTCTCTCTGCAGGGCCTCCCTGCCTTCCAGGGAGTCAGCAGCTCCTCCCAGCTTTGTGTCATCTGCAAACTTGCTTATTATCCCTTCCAGTCCTGCTCCCAAGTCATATATGAAAATGTTGAAGAGCACAGGGCCCAAAATGGAGCCCTGTGGAACCCCACAAGTGACAGGTCACCAGTCTGATGTTACCCCATTCACTGTTACCTCTGTGCTTGCCCTGTGAGCCAATTGCTCTCCCACCACATGATGTGTTTATCCAGCTGTGTGCTTGACATTTTTTCCAGAAGGACCATGTGAGAGACAGTATTGAAAGCTTTACTGAAATCCAAAAATATTATATCAACTGGCTTCCCTTGACGAACTAGATGGCTTACCTTGTCATCAAAGGAAATCAGGTTTGATAAGATGGACTTTCCTGAAGCCATGCTTGCTGTGACCAATGACTGTGTTATCTTTCAGGTGTTTTTAAATACTTCTAGAATAATCTTCTTCATAACTTCAAGAGGCACTAAAGTGAGACTGAGAAGGCTGTAGTTTCCAGGGTCCTTCTTGCCCTTCTTGAAAATTGGGACAATTTTCACCAGCTTCCACTCAGCCAAGATCTCTCTGCATTCCCAAGGCCACTCAGTAGTCATCAAGAGAGGTTTTGCAGTGACATCAGCCAGCCTTTTGAGGATTCTGGAATGAATCCCATCAGGGCCCACAGATTTGTAGGGATCCAGCTGGAGCAGCAGATTCTGCATAACTTCAGGGTCAACTGGGAGTTGATCATTCTCCCAGTCATGGTCCTCCAGCTCAGGGCACTGAGAGTCCCTTGATCCATTATCCATGTTGAAGACAGAGGCAAAGAAAGCTCTTTACTCTATAACTTTTTTCCTTCACAGTTTTATAGCTGAATAAATAATCTCTTGATATTTCTTTTCTATCTTCCCCTGTGCTTTTTTCCATTGCTTTTACAGGATGTTTTTGTTTATTTAATTTTATTAATTATAGTATTCAAATAATAATTTTTTGGCTGCATGAAGACTAATAATGTTTTTTTCCAAAGAGTATGAACTGGTAAAATGCTACCAATAACTTATTTTTAAATGGTCCAAATTTACCCTATACAAATATTATGAGGAAGCATGTTTTCTTTCCCAGTGAAAATTAAATCTGTATGTGATACCAGAATGGTTCAGAATTACATGAATGAAGGGCGAAATGTAAGTGGGCAAGAACTCTTCTGCATTAAATATGCAATAGCTTTCTTTTTGAAGTGTCTAAAAAGAAAAATAACCTTTTATAAAGGCCTATTTTAGTACCAACTGAGAAAATCTCATTATTAAATAGATATGAAAAGATGGGCTCCTGAATGTAGGATTTCTAAATATGCAGTAATATAGAGCATAGACTTTTATACCTGATAATAGTGACAGATGTAATAGCAGATATAATGAATATAATAGTTCAAGACTGCTACCCTAAAAGAAAAAAATGCTAAATGATCCAAACTACACATATGATAGGCCATTATCTAATGGTACCATTGAACATCATGAGATTCTGAAGATAATAGAATGATCTCAAAATAGAAAGACAATGAGTATTCAGCAACAAGGCTGGTAGTTCTCTTGCAGATCCATGTCCTTTCTTTCTTTCTATGGGAGTTAACTCCCAGGGGTGGAAATATAGAGACAGAGAGAGAAAATTAGAAATTAACATACTTGCCTGGCTTTGGAGCTACGTGGTTAGAGTACTGAAATTCTTTGAAGGCAGAATTGGGATTCAGTAATTAAATTAAAACAGAAACTATTCTGGGAGAAGGATCAAACCCTAGTTTCTACTCCTTCTGAGTTTAATATTCTAAAGTTTGAGTCTATTATTACTACTAGTTAGTCACAGTCCACACTTTTCTGGTATCTTCAAAGACTTAAACAGTGCTGATCATTCTGCTGCACAAAGGTCATTGGGAGAGGTTCATATGCTCAGCAATTTAATAGTAGGACACAGTTAAATTTTAGATGCTTTCATCCCAATTTAGGTGACAATGGGAGAGACTGAATGTTACTCTTTGATATTATTCTATAATTTTCAGCAGCTTGTTGCGTCTTTTAATATTCTTTAAACTAAAGCTTTCCTCAAACAGTATCTTTTCTGTCCTACTTTGATCTTTCAGCACAGTTCAAAGTATGGTCCAAAATACTCTTGAAGTGCATGGGAGAAGGGGAGGACATTTAAGGAAATCATGTACTTCTGTCAGTATTATAATCCACATGCACTTTAGTGGTAGACTAGGTACATGTAGACATAGAAAAATATGTGTCCACATGTTTACACATGCTGTGCAAAAATGAGAACAATGTGAACAAATTTCAAACTATAAATAGTACTTTTATTGTTATTACCCTTGTAAAGTAGATTTTATTCTTTCAAATAATTTTCTCATTTGTAAATGTCAGTTTAGAAAACACCATCTTAAAGTGTCAGATAAGTATAGTGAGGGGAAAAAAGGCTAAAATAGAAAAAATATGATATTTAAGACAAATTAATCTTTTACTAATGTAAAGCTGTGGACAATTTCTAAGGTATTAAACATAATACAGTGTTTTCATCATTTTTAGTATGACTCCAAGAAAAAGCTTCTTAATCTTATTTTGGTTTTCTTTCTGTAATCGCTCATCTCCATGCAATAAAAAATTGCTAGATATGTTCAAGGGACAAAAAAGGCTAACCTATAAATTAAACAGTTACAGAGGACTCTGTAGTCTGTTGTCTTTAACCGTGATAGATAAAAACCTCAAGCATATGATTAAGGACACTTGGTCTTCAGATATGTACTTTGAAAACTAAGGATTTAATCAAGTGTTTTGCTGAGTGTGTATGAACAGAAAAAGCTTGAGGATTGCTTTCATGTTTTCTTCCTAAAGCCAGAATTCTCAGGCCTGTATCCTCAGAATATCTACTTTTATCATAAACTAATAAAACATTATCAGGAAAATATTTATGTTTAAAACTCATGCCTAGAGCTTAGATGTTATGGTTTAATTCCTAGTTTTGTCACAGACATCCTATCTTAACTTGAATAACATTATTCTTTGGGAACAGAGGGAGGGAAGCTCTTTTTCTTCTGCACACAAGTACAAGAACCAAATAAAAATCAAATCTTTAACAGGAATAAAAATAGGAAAAATCTGACTTTTGTTACAGTGTTATAGTTTGATCAGTTAACTGGACTTATTCTAGTTTTCCATTAGAGTAAATAGATGTTGCCCTTGCTTTGTTGCACATTTTCCATTCTTGTAATGAGGATTTAATATTCAACTGTATTTGTTGCGAAAACAGAAATATTTTCCTCTCTTTGAATTCCTAGGCTGCCATGGAAAACACTCAAGAACTTTAAGGAACAAGTGTTCTGGAGCTATCCTCAGTAATGAAGCAGGTGTGAAAGACAACTTGCATTTGCCAGGTGAAATGATGACTACAAAATCAGCAGTTCCCATGTTAGTGTGCTTTCTTCAACTCTGCCTTGCAAATGGGCAGGTAATATGTGAGAGGCAAATGATAGCCGAATGGAGAGAGGAACCAAAACCTACTGTAATCAAATGGACACCAAGGGCAAATGTCTGCTCAGACTTTTACACTGAATGCTGGAATATGAATAAAACTATTACCGGGGAAATCTTGGGAGGACAAAACCTCAGTATCCCTCAGATATGCCCCTTACAGCTTCAGTTAGGTGATAGTCTCTTCATCGCTTCTGAGCCATCCTTTCAGTCCTACGGAATGAATTTGGTAAACGTCTCCAAGGAAGAATTTATTCACTGCCCTAAAGCTGTTTTTCTTCAAGAACAGTTGATTTTTGCTTGCCAGATAAGAGGACTGCACCAAGTTGACCCTAACTGGCTTGGTGTTGGAACTCATTACTTTGCAGAACTTCATAAGAGAGGCCCCCTGCTGTGCAACATGGGCCTTCGGCTGAACGTAACTGTGAAGCAGCAGTTCTGCCAACAGTCTCCGAACGCACCGTTCTGCTCTGGGCATGGAAAATGTCTAAGCCATGTTTGGGAAAAAGCGTATAATTGCCATTGCTTCTCACACTATTCTGGAACATTCTGCCACAAGTTTGATATGTGCTCCACCAAACCTTGCCACAACAACGCCTCCTGCACTGAGAAATCAGAATTCTCTGGAGATTCCTACGAGTGCACATGTCCCCCAAAATTTTCAGGTATTTCTTTTCTCTTCTAGGAATAAATGTTACATGGATCATATACTTTCCTTAATGGATGACAAAACAGTGGGAACATAATTAGCAAGGCTTTTGTATAATTTGGTTTTCCACTACCACACCTGCACTGCGTCGCTTTTACAAGTAGTCACTTATAGGATATTGAGCAAGAATTTGAAGACAGTTTGTACTTACTGACCTTCGTAAGTGCATTGTAGAGAAAACCAGAATAAGTTATCATGTTTCTTTCCTACTTAAGCATGAGACATTAATAAGGGCTCGAAAACTTACAGAAGTAACTTTTTTTTTTTGTTTGTTCAACAATTTAAGTTCTTGTGCCAAATAACATAAATCATATGGAGTAAACTCCCAAAAAGTAGTTACTTAACCAAACTGCTGAAAAAGAAGTAAATGGTCTTGTTGGGCACTTCATTCAACCTGCCAGAAAACGTCTCCCTTTTCAGTTTCAAGGACCTTTAAAATACACTGGGGAAATTTTTAAAATCAAAATTTGTTTTTAATTTAAAGGCCAAACATTTAATTAGAAGAACAAGCAAAGCAAAATACTTAAATATTTTCTTCTAGATTGTTCTGTACCATAAAGTTCCTATCAAAGGGAATTCATTAAACATACTGTTGTCATCAAATTAAATATTTCACAAATAAAAAAAATCTGATTCTATCTGGGAAATATTAGAGTACTTACTCAAAACTCATTGAAGAAACTGAATTTGGTGGTGGGATTGCAATACCAGAGAGTACAGCATGATTAGAAAAATTCTTAATTAGCCATTTTCTTCCTTTCAGGAAGTTAAGAAAGATGATTAAGGAAATTATGAGTATATTATTCCTGGATTCAAACCAATGGAATGGGGGCATGCTTTAGAAAGTATCAGAAATATTAATTCACATCAAAAAACTGATTGTTGTAGCTCTTTTTGTACTTGTGGAGCAGAATTTTTGCAATGTTCCTTTGCAAGAATAACTGAATTTCTTTACTCTTGCAATAGTGATGTTATGCTATGAAACATAGCTGATGAATCATAAACAAGTGAGGTTCATAGAACACAGAAATGAAGGTTATGTTGCATAAAGGTTGCTTTAATTTATTTTTAATTGCTTTTCAAGGCGTGTAATAATTTGGTTATTAATGCATTTGCCAATAGAAGATTATGCAGGTATGAATGAGTCAATGTTATGAGAACAGTATTTTTATAATTATTCAAAGTGTAGTAATGTAGTGGAAAAAATTGATGGTATGGAATATGCTTAATATTTCTGTTATGATTTCTGGGGGCTGTATAAAATGCTTTGAAAATAATAATATCAAAAAAAGTCTGGTGCTAATTTAACTGAAATTAATGCAGACATTCACGAGCAATTCTGTTAAAAGCAATCATCATGCTAATGTTATCAACAAGCAATGCCTGAAATTTTCTGTGAGTCTATATAGGAAAGTTTTGGGTAATGCCATTATTTTGTCCTAACAGTGCTGGTACTATAAATCAGCTGTATGTAAACAAGAAAAATTAGGAGAATAAACCACCATATATTATGGACATGGCTACACAAGAATAAGGGAGAAAAAGTGCCTCTCATAATATAAAGTCTATTAGAAATCTGAAAAGTTGTTGAACCATCAATAATGTCATAGCAGTAATTCAAGTGGCAAGCACAATTATATAGTATTTAGACCTGTATGCTGAAATACCATTAAAAACTTATAAGTGGAACTGTAATTTCCAGAAAGCTGCATATTTAGAAAAATTCTGTCAAATTCCAGTCCACATGAGAACATCTCTTGTTCTCAATGCTGAAAGAAACGTTAAGCTAGATTCATGTTAAAAAGAAAAAAATACTACTGTTCCAGCAGCATTTCTGCATTTTAAGGTATATGTGAATTTGTGACCATAAGCAAATGAGGTTGAGCACAGTAGCTCCTATAAAAGCAGATTCTGCCTTTCTTCATTTCAGTAACTTTGGTGAAAACTAATGAGCAATGTTAACACAAGTACCTAACTATCAATCTGCCTACCTGTATTGTAGCCATACATTTGACATTTAAAAAAACTTCACCAAAACCCCTAAATATTTACTAAAACTCAATGTTCCTATTATTCCTTTTAAATAGGTAAAAATTGTACAGAAATAGTTGGACAGTGTCAGCCATCTACGTGTTTCAATGGCAACTGCGTCAATGTTACTCCAAATACTTTTCTTTGTAACTGTGACAAGGGCTTTACAGGTAAGAAACACCTCTGTTGCCTGTGTTACAAAAGTGGGTTTCTATGTTATAATAATGGTATGAACTTTTGCTTTATTAAAATAGTTATTTTAGATGATTGTTGCATAGTTTGCCATGTCCTCAGATTTATTTTTTTTAAAATAGCTTTTATAACATAAAGAAATCTGACTTCCATGTGACTATTTCAAAGTATTCATGCATTAAGGTGAAATCATACATATGATAGAAGCTTTTCATATTTGGTACCTTTCACCTATTAGTGGTATAACAAAGGAAGAATCATAATCACTTTCTCACTGGCTCATAAAAACAGAGTTCATAAAAATCAGAACTCTTTCTGACTTGATGCTTTGAAATGATCATAACATTCGTACTCATAATTTCAGTATATCTTAATAGATGTGCTAGAAATATAAGAACAAAATAATTCAGAGTCAACAATCTTACGATTTAAGAGTGTGTCATGATTAAAAAGAAGGAAGTTATTTGGTTTATTTTTGATATGTTAGATAAATAAGGTGTTTTCATGAGAAAAGTTTAATCAAAATGTACCTAAAGTTATTGTAAATAATTTTGGGGGAGTTAGAAGAGCAGTCAAACTTAAAAACACTACTAATTCTGGGCTTCACAGCAGAAATTTACTGTGTTGGTATAAGAAAAGTAGCAATCCTCAGAAGAACATTTTTTAAGAATGAGCTAAGTATAAAGCTACCTCTTGAATACCCAAAGACAGCAAAACTTTTCAAAATGTCTCTTTCTTGGAAGCATCAATTATTCCTGACAATCGTAGAATATAACCAAATTATTACAATGAGATGAAGAGTTAAAAGGAAAAAAAAAGAAAGGCATAAGGCAGTTAGAGGGATTCAAGCGCCAAAAAAGGCAATCTTTATTTTCATAGTGAAAGACTGAAAATCCTTGTTAACATTGAAAAATGGGATAGGCATGCTGAATTTTAAATTCTTAGTAAATGTGTTTAATATTACTCTCCTTTTTCTCCCTATCCTTCACTGTAGAAACATCACAGTCAGCATAATTCTGAGAAAACTGAACTGCCCCCTACCTTTTTTTCAAAGGAGAAAAGTCCGTTAGTAGAGTTTTCCAGAGACAGTTTTTCCAGTACTCATTGTCCATATCTTTTTAGAATGTTTACTCTTGTACTTTCATGCAAATTGTGTGGGCACAGTGCTTTTGAAATGTTCCCTACAAAAATCTTCTTTATTCTTGCAATTTTGACCTGATGAGTGAGAGGAGACAGGAGGAGCACTCTTCCAGATACAGTAAACCAAAACCCATCATGACATGAAAACAGTTCAATACTCTGAACTACTGGATGGCAGCAATCACTGCAGTCTGCTCTCCAAGTAGCTGTAAAGGATTGAGAAGGTGAAAAAGAGACAATGTGCCCTAGCTGCCTTTTTATTCTCCACCTAGCTAAAAGAAAATGGGGAATTCTTTCTTGTTCCTAAGCATAAGTATCATAGAAGGAGAAGGCAGACTTACAGGAATTTAACTCATTTTTTCCTTCGTTGTTATAAATTGCCCAGGTCTTGCTGTAAGAGAAAAGCGTGTAGGATATCAGCAAGCCTTGCAACAGGGCTGGTTGACTAACAGACTATAATTTCGCAATTATTTTCTAACCAAATGCAGTTGTTTTAAGTCTGCACTTCTTCCTATGATAATGTGTTAAGCTCTTTGCTATCACAAAGCGAATTTCAAGAATAGTTACCTTAAAAAAGCAGCCCACAAGAAAAGAGACACCTTTCTATGAAAACAGACATTTTTCTATTGTTGTTCCAAGGTGGCTGTATGGTGTTCTCAGAAAAGGTGAGTTCTTGTAACTTGAATTGTTATTTTAATTGTGTGATTTTAACAGCAAATTCAAAATACTCTTCTGTTTTGATATTGAACTTCTACACAGAAAACACAAACATAATACCAAGACTGTGCTCATTATGATTAAGATTTTGTAAACTTTGTCATATCTTTTTTCTAAAATGAGGTAAGGCACTGGCAGCAACTATTTCACATGATCTGAATGAAAATACGAATTTTTCTTGTTACTATAAATTGATGAGATGCAAATAAAATTATAATAAAATTTTGTATTTATATTTACAATTATTTTTTGCAAGGTTTTATTCAAAATAAGTAAAGGTTTCTGGATTCAAGTTGTGTTCACATTGATAGAATGGATCTATGGGAGAAACAATGTACATTGTTTATGTCAATTATGTGTTTTTATTATATATTAATTGTTCAGTTCATTCACTGAGATCTCAAAACTCTCTTTACTCTTTCCTGAAAGAACATTTTTAACATAACTTAATAGCAAATAGCTAATATTAGGCTTGCCATCATTCTTATGATTGAATACTCCAATTCATACCAGAATTTGCACCTTTAGATTTACTAAGAAATGTTTAGGGAAAGGGAATCTAGGTGAAGCAAGGATGAGGTGGGTACAAAGAGGAAGGAGGTATAAAATAGGCTGGTGGTGTGTGAACACTTTGCTGTTCAGTACTCTTGTCTGACTGAGACTTGCCATTAATCACTGTAGTCTATCCATTTGTCCATTCTTTCTGTTAAATATTTCTTAACTCTCTTTCCATACAATCTTGCCCTCTCCCCATCTGTGGGTGTTGTCAGGTCTAGATGAAAGAATGACTGAATTTGGAGGCTGTAACTGGAGTTAGGCCACTGGTGATTGTGGTCTTAATGTCTTTGGTGCCAGCAAGGGGGAGTGAATGAAGGTCTCAGCATCAGCGGTTGAAGGGAGACCACAGATCATAGGAACATGTGTCTGCAGTGGGTCAGTTTAGTGCCAGTGACTGGCATGGGTGATGTGGCTCCCATGCCTGATGTCAGCTGAAGCAGGTGAGAGCCCAAGTATCAGCAAGTGGAGGGGGAGCAAGAGCAACAGGGTCTGTGTGCCTGGGCATGAGCCACTAGGAAGACCAGAATGTTTATATCTTCCTCTAAGCTTTTGTGTGTGTGTGCACACGCATAAATGTGCACATGCACTTCATTAGCAGTCTTTAAGCTGGACTGTCTGGTGAGTAGGAGGCCCAGGATCTGGATATCAATATTATATGAGAGGAGGTCCCGCTCTGCTATTCAAGGGATTCACAAATGTGTCTGTGCTTTTGAGAGAGAGAGTAAGGGCATGTGTACTTTTACTAGCAAGCTTCAATCCTGATCAGTCAGAGAAGAGGACTGTGATTTGGCTGTTTATACACCTGTTTTTATTTGCATGATAGTATCATTATGTGTCTGTGCTATTAAAGGCAATGCCTTATCTGTGGGTAATTTATTAGCTGGCTGCATTAGTGTCCTCTGCATGTGTGTGTCTCTGGCATACATGCTCATCTTAGCTGCTGTTGAGCCTGCAAACAGGAATGCGACAGCTGCATTCATTGGTCTGGGAGAGAGGGACTCCCAGGTCTTTTGGTGCACTGGGCTGGCGCTTCCACCAGAGGTGGTGTCTTTTATGCCTCTCCTAATAAGAAGGATGTCTCTGAAATTTTGATGGATGTTGTGATCCTGTTCTCCGAAGATGCATAGAAAATAAATGTGACTCATTCACAACCAACAGGAAATAGCAAGATCTTAGCTATATCTGTACTGGTACTGCTCAGTGTGCTTACCCTAGACAATGTTCAGTAGGTTAAGAGCAGTAGTTTTCCATTTGAGTATATTTTGTTGAATCCAGATGGCTTTTTACTCCTTGGGTGGGAAGATGGCACTGATTAAAAACCAAGCTTCTGTCGAGCTCTTGAGATTATTGAGGTTTTTTTCATATATTCCTGTAAGGGAGACTTTTATTTCCTGCCTTCCCCAATGGTCCAATTTGCCTCTTTACAGAACATAATGAGCTGCCTCCTCACTGCTGTGATAGGAGACACTATAAGAACAAGATGGTTTTGCTTGGAGCCACTTTGCTAGAAGTTTCCATCATCCAGGTGCTTTAGTTTAAAATGGTCTGTTCACTTAACCAGTAAATTACACCCAGAGTACTTTGAAAAAGGTCATAATTATAAAGAGACTTCTCTCTATATATATCTGGAGAGAAGAATTTATTGTTTGTACAATTAGTGTTTTAACAGCCTAGTAATTCAATTTGGATAGTACTAATACTCATACACCAAATTAATACCCAAAGACTTGCTAATAATACCTCTAAAAATATTAAACAGAAAACTTTTCTACTATTTTTTTATTTTGGTATTATGCTTAGCTTGCCAGTGTACCTCGTGGTCCCAAAAACAACACACAAATCTCCCTCAAGAAGAGGGGTCAACAATTGCAGCAAGTTATCAGCATTCTGAAGTCTCCTTTGAGAGAAGTGTGATATTCATGCTGAAAGTTTCACACTTGTCAGTCAAGGGACCATCTCAGTCCTCTTTTACATGTTTCTCCAGAGACGAAACTGAAAGAAGGGAACCAGAAGTCATTGTGCCCAAGCATAGGTATTAATACAAACCAGAAAAATCCTGACCTCTTGCACTGTTAGATCAGTACAAAGGTTAGTTTGAAAAGATATTCTTGCTACAGAATGTGGTTTTTGGTATTTCTCTAGGGAGTAGGGCTGATGGCAACAAGGATGTGGAAATGGGGACTGACTATGTTTTAATGAAACCCTATGTTTAAGTATGTCAGTTTCCTCAGAGAAAATTGTGGATTATGGTATTGTGATCCTTAGTTGTAAAAGTATCCTGTGAAATATTCTTTTATCACTAGTCATTGTCACTTAAATGAAGAAAGTGTGGTCAACCTTTCTCCCATTTTTATGAATGACACTGAAATGGCCATAGTTCTTTTAATGTTAAGAAAGAAATACATATTGTGTTTGGGGTTTTAATGAAGCTATGATGATTTTTTTAAATCATATCGATTCAATGTGTATTTCATACTTGTTTCATAGAGTTGAATGTCATAGAACTATTAAGATTGGAAAAGACCTTCAAGATCATCAAGTCCTTTAAATGAACACCACTATGTCAATTAAACCATAGCACTAAGTGACATGTCCAGTCATTTCTTGAACATGCCCAGGGAGGCTGACTCCATCACCTCCCTGAGCAGCCTGTTCCATTTCACAACCAGTTGCCCTTAATTCCCTCATCCAGATCATCAATAAAGATATTAAACAGGACTGGCCCCAATATTGAGCCCCCAAGAACACCACTAGTGACTGGCCACCAACTGGATGTGACTCCATTCACCACCAATCTCTGAGCCTGGCCATCCAGCCACCTCTTAACCCAGCACAGAGTGCCCCTATCCAAGCTGTGAGCTGCCAGCTTCTCCAGGACAATGCTGTGGGAGACAGTATCAAAGGCTTTACTGCAGTCCAGGTAGACGACATCCACAGCCTTCCCCTCATTCACTATGCATTTCACCTGATCATAAAAGGAGATCCAGTTGGTCCAGCAGGACCTGCCTTTTCTAAACCCTGCTCACTGGGCCTGATCTCTTGTCCTCTACATGCTGTGTGATTTCATTCCAGATAATCTGTCCGTAACTTTCCCAGGCACTGAGTAAAAGTTTCAAAAGTACTGCACTAAATTTGGACTTTGGAAAATAGCAGGATCTGTAAAGTGCTAAAATTCATAGCAGCATGTAAGAGGTGCAAATGAAACTGGTGGATATTTCGGATGTAGGCATAATTAATTAACTCTTTTTATTATTGTTCCTAACAGGAACAAGATCCAGGAAATCAACATTTATAAACCTTTTAAAGCTAGAAGAGTGTGAATAACAGTGCTGCACGTGATGCAACACAGCTTTTAATATAGATAAATACAAAGACATTAAGCTATTAGAGAGCATCCAAAGGAGGGCAATGAGGATGGTGAAAAATCTGCAGGGTAAGCTGTATGAGGAGTAGCTGAGGTCACTTGGTCTGTTCAGCCTGGAGAAGAGGAGACTGAGACCTCACTGCGGTTACAACTTCCTCATAATGGGAAGAGGAGGGGCAGGCACTGATCTCTTCTCTGAGGTGACCAGTGACAGGATGCAAGGGAACAGCTTGAAGTTGTGTCCAAGGAGGTTTAGGTTGGATATTACTAAAAACTTCTTCACCCAGAGGGTGGTTGGGCACTGGAATAGGCTCCCCAGGGAAGTTGTCACAGCACCAAGCCTGACAGAGTTCAAGAAGCATTTGGACAATTCTCTCAGGCACATGATATGACTCTTGAGGATGTTCCTGTTCAGGGCCAGGAGCTGGACTTGATGATCCTAGTGGGTCCCCTCTAAGTCAGTATATTCTATTATTCTATGAATCTCATTTAACTAGGAGGAAATAAAACACCATCTTTACAAAGAACTTTCATATATGCAAAAGAAAGGGCTGTCACTTTATATCATTATTTAAAAGGATGTAAAATAATATAAAACCAGAAAAGGCTGAGACACACAAAAGTAATCTAGACTCCACCTCCTTTATCGGGGGTTTAGCCATAATTGTCATCATATGGGATGTCTGTTGCAAGCTGCTGGCAGGGGAAGTTCCCTGTGCTGGACACAGCCGCTTCCAGCTGGCTCCAACCCACCCATCGCAGGGCAGGGCTGAGCCCACGGCAGAGCTGGGATCGCCTCAGGCAAAATATACTTAAGAAAGGGCAAAATGCTGCACAGGCATAGCGGAATGAAGGACAAATATGTGTGAGAAAAAGCCCAATGAATGCCAAGATGGTGAAGGACAGGGAGGAAGTGCTCCTGGTGCCAAAGCAGAAATTCCCCTGCAGCTGGCAGTGAAGACTGTGGTGGAGCAGGTCTTTTCCTGCAGGATGTATAGCAGTCTGGAGTGAAGTGAGTCCTGGGGTAGCAGGGAAGAAAGGTGTTACTTTAACATTTGTCTTTGTTTCTCACTACCTAAATCTATTTTAGTTACCAATAAATTTAACTAATTTTGATCTTAGAAGTCTTCAACCTAAATGATTGTATGATTCTTGTATGAATTTTTCCCAAGTTGAGTGTGGTTTGTCCACACCAGTAGCTGATAAGCAGCTTATCTGTCCTTATCTCAACCTACAGGTTCTCATTGCTATTATTCTTCCTATTTTCTGGCCCTCTGCTGTGAAAGAGCAATGAGAAAGCAAAGGTTTGGGCATTTGCCCTTAGCTAAATTTAAATCACTACAATCATTCATACCACTACTTTTCTCTCATGGTTTAAAGATCAGCAAACATCAAGATGTCATAATCTCCCATGTCATTCTGTTCTATCCACATCATTAAGAGTTTTCTTAACAACTTCAACCTTTTTGCAAAGTTATGTTTAGTGCTACAACTTAAGCATAGTAAACAGAACTGTCAGCCCTTGCAAGTCTTTGATGTACCTAAAGAGGGTTATAGCTCTGTTCAGTCTTATGTTTTTAGTCTAGACTAACTAAAATATGTTAATCTATTTGCTACTTTCTAGGTGCTTTGTTTGAGTTACATGTTTTTTGCAAAACTGTGTGTTTGCTACAGTACAATAGAGATCACTTACTTAAATTAATTATTTCAAATTAAAAACCGAGACCAATCACATAAAAAATGTCTATGTTTCCTTTTTCTGTCAGGAATGAAGGCACAAAACACAAATACGAATCTCTGAATAAAATATAGTTTCCAAGGAGTTATCTATATCTGTTGCACTGTGATGACAACAGTAGTCAGAAGAGTACTGTGTACAGGTGTATTAATATTTTTGGTATACAGAGAGAAGAAAATGACAGATGAAAAAATCTATAAAGACACTTCCTGACATGCTATGGGTTATGAACATTTTCCAGACCTTGTTAAACAATTTTATATCAGTAGTTGGCCATTGGTGTGCATGTCTGATATGTTTCTGCTTTGAACTGTCAGGAACCCCTGCCCCAGTCCTGTGATTATGCACTTTTACATACCTGTCTAGTCTGTAATAGCTCACAATGAAAATAAATGGTGTTTAAAAACATACCACTGTATATATATAATTTCTCCAACTATTTATTATTAATATCTGAGTAAGTATTGAAATTTTTGTTATGGTTTTAAATATGGTTCTTTTCAAATTGTAGCAAAATCATAACATGAAATCAGTGGAGACATACATTTTGATCTTACTTGATCTGTCATAGAATTATCTGTTTGTCTCCACTGACAGCAAAGATATCACAGAAAGCAAGTTACTAACTTGCATGTTAATGCTTAAAATTAATGCTTAAAGGGAAAATTCTGTGGGTTTCATTTTATCAGCAAGGAAAAGGGGATTATTTAAAAGGTTTAAACAAATAGGGAAATAGGGAATGAGAAAATGGGCATAAATTCTAGTCGTTAGTTTTAGTTCACAGAATATCACAGGATATGCTAAGTTGGAAGAGACTCTGTAAGGATCATCAAGTCCAACTCTTGGCCCTGCACAGGAACATCCCCAAGAGTCACATCATGTGTCTTAGAGAATTGCCCAATGCTTCTTGTCAGGCTTGGTGCTGTGACCACTTCCCTGGGGAGGTTATTCCAGTGCTCAGCCATCCTCTGGATGAAGAAGCTTTTTCTAATATCCAACCTAAACCACCCCTGACACAAATTCATGCCCTTCCCTTGAGTCCTGTCACTGGTCACCTCAGAGAAGAGTGCATGCCCCTCCTCTTCCTCTGTGCATGCCCCTCCTCTTCCTCTCACGAGGAAACTGTAGACTGGGATGAGGTCTGCCCTCCGTCTCCTCTTCTCCAGACTGAACAAACTAAGTGACCTCAGCCGCTCCTCATATAGTTTCCCCTCAAGGTCCTTCACTATCTTTGTGTCCCAGTTATGAGGACAGGGGTCAGTTCCAGACCAACGGAGGGTCCTTTTCCTGAGTTGTAGCTTCACGTGTAAGATCCCAG
>JAWMRA010000078.1:73516282-73559582 GCA_035584735.1 Pseudotriccus pelzelni
CACCTAAAAAATCCAATGTGCAGGCTTGAAGGTGTAAAGACCTTCCCCGGATCTTCGTTCGCGAAGACTGGCCATTATTATATTATTATTATATATAGATTTAAAGGGAAAAATAAAGCAATAACACTGTATGGTATTAAAGCTGATGTTTAAGTTGCTGTGTGTGTTTAAACATTGGAGAAGACTAAAGTGCAGAATCTGAACCTTTATAAGTGAAGTGGTTTTCAACTTGCTGCACCAGATGGGAAACCTAAACAATAAGTGACACAGTTTCCAATAAAGCATTTGAAATTTTTAACAAAAAAAAATAGATGACTCCCACTCTTGCACTGTAAAGGTTTAAATGATACTTCTTCCCTGCCCCCACCACCCACTCCTCATCCCCAACTGATCTGCTTCTTTCTAAATCAGTTAGGATTCTGACTGGAACTTCTGGACAGTCCCATCAGTCCCTTAGTTGGAACAAGGATAACTTTTTCCAAATAAGAGAAAGACTATTCATTTCCAGAATTTAAGAACTGTATTTGAGACTACCACCAAGCATAAATCACTTGAAATAGTGAACCTATTAATAACAGGTAACAGCTGTTTCCCTGCATGTATGTAAAACCTTCCTGCTTTTGGAACCGTGGTAAATCCATGCACTGTGGTTTTCTGCTCCTACTGGATTGGTTAATGTCACTTTTTTATTATCTGGAGTAATCTTTTTCCAAGGTGCCTAACTTTTTAACAAAACTAAATACAATGTTAGAGATAACAAAAAAGCTAGTCTGGGGCTTCTTACACAAAGAAGCCCTTCAACTCTCATCCAAAGACTAAAAACCTAAGCATGAGAATTAGTTTCCTAGCAGAATTTTCATATTGTTTCTAGAGGTCTGTATAACCATAATATTTCCTGATCACTTAGAAGCTGTGTCTCTTTCAGATCACTTTTGTCGTTGTGTAGTTTATGCTAACTTTAATACCTACTATTAGCTACATCTCAGTTACTTTTGGTCATGATTAACTAAGATCAGGAGGCCTTTGAATGTCACATAGAAAACTACATATGCTGCATTTGGAGGTTAAAATCCACCAAGTTCAGCAGCCTCTTTTCAATTTGTAAAAAAAGAAGCCCCAAACCAACCCAACCAACCAACCTAAACCAACAACAAATCACAAAAAAACCCAAACCAAACCAAACCAGAAAACTATGGAACAAGTCTGAGAACCTTGGATACAATTTTGTGCTTCACGCTTACCATTGGTTACACCAAAGTGATGTCCTTCTCCAGTATAAGGACTATTTCAGATTCCTAACTAAGAAAACTGTGACTTGTACTATACAGGGAGAAAAGCAGCCCCACTTATATAAATAGCTTTTCTTATAGGCATACATACTGCAGCTCCTCATTTGCAGTTGTGGGTGACCTTAAGCATACACAGGCCTTATTTCTTTTATTCAGGAAAGCACTAGAAACAAACTCTAGCAGCAAAAAACAGCCACTGTGTTAGAGAGACTTAAGACTCACTCATCCTTCTATAAACTATTGTCATTCTTTGTTATGATGAGAATAAATCATGCTGCTCTCTATTTTGCATGTGCCCAGGAAGAAAATATTCCATTCACCTTCCTTTCTTGGACAACACTTTCAGCTAAGCTGAACAGAATTCTTAAGAAAGCATATCCTATTCAACAACAAAACCCGTTCCTACTGAAATGCATAGGTGAGAGAAAACAACAATGCATTGAAAAAAATGAAAAGAAAAAAAACCACTTTAAACAAAGATATTATACATGTAGAATAAATTTATCCACAAAGCAATTTTGACTCTATGTTCCCTAACCCTAACCCTAATCAGTGTACCTCAGGATTTCTTGTATCTTTATGTGAAAGAATATTTTGAAACCATATAAATTAACTTTCCTTCAGATAATATTCCATGTTATCATGGCTTAATGAGAAAGAAACAAAACATTACTGAAAATGTTCTCTGTTGTCAAAGTAATGTTTTTTTAAAACAAGCAGATTAAGAATTCTAGACTAGTAGGACATAAAGCAAAAAAGAAAAGTACCATTCCTATTTCAAAAATGGTACAAGGGGAAAATAATTCCTCACACACAGAAAGGAGCACTGGGATTATACCTCTTTGTATTTATGTCACATAATTGAATGAACTAGCCTTGGAACACAGTTATTCAAAGTTGCTCTTACTAAGAGCAAGATACACTTAAAAATTAAATGTTGTATGAAGATACCTTTACACCAAAGGTTTCTACAAACCAGAAAAATGTATTTAAGAAGCAGTACTTTCTGGTTAATTATAAGTTTAAGAGGCTAAGTTTTTCTGTATTCCGTGTTCCAACAACATCTGTATTTCATTTGGAAAAGAAAATTAGGGGGGAAAGCCTCACACGTTCAGTAAATTGTTTGCTTTAAATCTGTGCAGATTTCATTGTAAACTGAACTAAGAATCTACATTAGTCTGCCATTAGCAAACCTGTTTTTCATTATGATAATGACCAGAGTTAAAGAAGGCTTTATTTCACCTTCAGTGATTTAGTCAAGATAGGAGAAAATAACCAACACTTGTATCCGTCAAATAAGCTATTTAAAGCCACTTTCTTTTTACTGCAAAATTAGATACAGCAAAATGAGCTGAAGGATCTTCTTCGTTAAAAAAAATAATTGATTTTTTGGATAAAAATAGGATATAAAGTATATAACATATATATAGGATATAAAAATATAAGTAAGCAATTTGATTTTAAAAGGTAGCTAAGTTTTGAAAGTAAACTCATACAATTATAATAAAAGTAATTGTCTCAGTTTTATTTTAATAATTTTCAAGAAATGGAACCACATATTTCCTGATTTTTAATTTTATTTTGTCTTTACCGCATATTCATCAATTTAATTCTGCTATAGCATTAAGATATTAATTTTGAAGTTCTGAAGAAAAATTGCCCTGAAAACAGAAAATTTCTTTCTTTACATCTACTCTTGCTTTCCACAAAGATCTGCTGTCAAGCATCATAAAGGATCATGAGGAAAATTAAGAGAAAAAAATTGCATACCAGGCCCTGCACAGAACTGAATGAACACCAGTAGTGCTAATGAAAATGGGAAAATGTGATGGAGTTAGGTCAAATTAGAAGCAGAAGCAGTTCAGATCTGTATTTCCTGTTTTGAGAGCTTTTAAACTTGGGTGAGTCAGGAGAGGCGAAAGGGAGAGAGAAATAATTTCCTTGGAAGTCTACCTATAGTTTTCCTTTACACTTTCCTACTTTTAATATTCTGAAAGGAGTTAAGACACATGGATGCAGGCAATAACAAAAGGTAGCAGTATCACAGGCACAGTTCCATGGACTTAACCATAGTTGCAGTTCAGTCCCTTCTCTTTGTCACAGAAATCAGTTTCACTGACAGTTCAGTAGTATGACTGGAAATCAAAAACAATTGGGTAATTTCACCACTGTTCATGTTATTCACCAAAAATAATGACATGGATGGTTTCCGGGTCGAGATTGTCAGCAAGGCAATGATGTGTACCAAGGAGGACTCTTTTTTTGCTAAAGCAGAACTGAGGGCATACCTAAGAACAGCTGGAAATGAACAACTCATCTTTCTTTAATCCATCAAGCTCCTGTTGCAAGCTATTCTAAGGCTACAAATTGTTTCACTCAGTGTACAACAATGTCTTTTCATCTAATATATGAAGGGAATTATTATTAATGAGATTATTATGCTTAGCCATTCTCACAGAACACACCGATCATTTAATTCACTCTGAAAAGAGAAACAGTAAGCTATAGAACTGTCAAAACATGTGCTGTGCCTGCTGAATGGATGAAGTACTGAATAAAGAAGGAACCTGCCTCTGAATTTTTATCAGGTTGTATTTTCTAATTAAGTGCCACCCTACACGAGACATCAGACTCTTCTCTGTGCTGTTTCTCTGGGTCAGTTCCAGCACTACAAAATTACTGCAAACACAGCAACTACGGTTCATGAGCAGTAATGAACTAGATCCAGAGCAGAGAGACCAATTGCCAGGTATTCCATTACTGTATGTTTGCATCTCAGGATCCATGGTTAGATGGCAAAGGAGAGAAGTTAGGGATTTTATAATCCTGATTCACCCTGCTTTAACATCTCCTTCTCCTCCCGGGCAAGAAAATATCGAAGCAGCACAATACCGAGAATATGTCAACAGCGAAGTCCACCACGATTTTACAAAGCAGGATAGCCACCTGACTAGTGGTTAGGTAGTCTCACTGTGTGCCACGACATCAATGAAGTTAAACTCTTTCCAGAAGTCTGAAGACAAAAGCGGTGTGAGGAAGCCCACCAGGACATGACTGCTAGATTCAGGTAGGTATGGCAGGTGAGTAAGGCTTCCTCAAAAGACAGTTGGTGCTAAGCCAACCTCTTCAGGCTCCCTGGCCTCTGACATTCGTCTGGAAATCACAGTAAATGCAACCCCACTGTTCTGTTTCATTTTACAGTGACAAAGATCTATACATCCAATGTGGCAATGGAAAATGTTATGATATGTAATTATCTTGAGTGCCTCAGCAATTTACAGACTAGATTTGCATGACTTAAAGGGAAGGCATCAAAAAGTGTCATTAGAGCTGTGAACAGAAACAAAAAGCATACCAGCTGCAACCCAATCTGGTTTTTCAACAGCACCATGGTGTTATTTACATAAACTTTAATTGAGTTTCATCAAAACTAGATGAGAGCACAAAGAAATGCCCAGTCTTATAAACACTGACATCAGTGAAACCTACTGTGAACCAGCAACTGATCTTCAAATGACTATATTTACCATACAGTAGCCTATTTGGTAGATATGGAGCACTCCATTCAACTTTTGCATTGTATACACGACATTTTGAAATATTTAAACTCTGAGGGAAAAGAAATAAAACATGATGATGTAAAATGTTGTCTCTCTGCCATGTCAAGTTAAGAGTAGTTCTTTTGGTTCTATGTAGTTTAGACATAAGAACTATTTGTAAAGTCTGTAAAACAAAAATATGTATCTATATATATAAATTCAATTTAGTTATACTGCAGCTTTAACAACTCCCAGCTGGCAATCAGTATGAATCTCTAACATGCTCTCTCTTCTCTATGTAGACAATTATTCTTCCTAAAGTACCTACAGCGTCTGTTTGTATATGGTATATTTAGCCTTAAAATCTGCTGAATTTAGTATTTTCTGTTATTACACACTTCAGTAGGCTAAATGTGTCCTAGATTTACAGAGCTTTATTGCTTTTTTCATGTGTTTTTTATTTTTTATTTTTGAAAAAAATAAAATCTTTTAAAATATCTTAAAATATAGTATATATTAATGGCTGCAATTAAAAATATTTTGCTAAGCATTCTACTTCAATGAGATCTTCAAGATCATTCCAGTTTTTCCCAGGCATACCTCTTCAAGAATATACATTATTTTATATCTCATTCAGTCAAACTTGAACTAATATATTGCTTTTTTTTTATGTTGCACCATATGCTTATTTGTTGTGACCTTATATTTTGTTAACACTTCACTTATCACAGTTACACTTCACTTATCACTGTTATATTTAAATACCATGTTCTGTCTACACTTCTTGTGGGCCTGCATGGTTTTACTACAAATGTTTGGTTTAACTGTGCTTAATCCTAAAATACTTATTTTAGCTTTATACCTGAAAATGGGTATTAAACTATATTTAACATTTTTATGTATGTTTGCCAGTTTGCTAAAGCTATCTATAACTGATCTTAAAAATGCTTTAGTACTTCTTAATTATAACGAAGGCTCTGCAGTGTGTACAGTTGTGCCTGATGCCAGAAACTGATGGAAGATTTACATTAACCTCAGGAGCTGGCATCTCACTGAAGTCTCCTGGAAACTCCAAGAGGCTAAGTGAGCATTAGTGAACTAAGAACACAGGGGCCATGTCCTATGCAACTGTTTGACATGTATCAAAATATATTTTTCAAATCAATGGCTTTCCAAACCAAGAAAATGTTGACAAAATAACTTATTAAATCTAGAAAAATCCACCCTATAGTTCTGATGATGTAAATGTAGCTGAACAAGCTGTATCACTACTCCATTTGTTAATCAAATTTACTTCTCAGAGCTTTTCTCTGGATGTTAACCTGACAGGACCATTTTATTACTGACCTGATCTTATTAGTTGTAAGCAATTAAAGGACTAATTGTGAATCAGTCTGCTATGTCTGTATTCTCATCTTACATTTAAAGAAGTAATTTACCAAAATTGTACCTTAAGAAACAGTTACACTGACAGAAGCAGAGCACATGAATTCAGTAGCATAATCTGAATAACTATTGCACAACAGAATTCCAGTGCTTGAAAAAACAAACATGTTCACATATGTACACACAGAAGATTCAAGAGCATATCTAGCAGTGCACTCACTATAGCCAATTGGCTTCCCAAAATAATTCATGAATTGCAGTTCCATGAAGAAAGGTGGGAAACCACTGTTCCTATAAGATCCAAGTATCAGAAGATCCGGTAAGACACAGGACTGTATTAGAATTTGACACAGCATAACTGTAAAAAGCTTGTATTTGTTTCACAAAATATGAGAATACTTGTCATATATTACTCTGAATAAAATTGAAGGACCTACAGAACATCTGAATGTATAGTTTTTACTGAAATTTCTATCTAAAAGTATAAATGAAGAATTATAACTTCCAAAACCTTAAGTGTTATTAATTAATTTCTATTTTCTGGGTCTGTATTCTGCAAATAACGTTCGCAGTGTCTGTTAGGCCATTAATTATTTTTTCACAACTCTGATAGGATTTTTTTTGTTTTCATCAGTCCCATGAAAATATTGTTTCTCATATTACTTTTTGTCTGACTTAAATGTTTCTTTTAACTTAGCTTTTCTATACATCATGAAATTGAATTTAAAAGCAAAACATTTAGGTGAAACTATAGAAAACAACTAGCAAACTTGGTACAATTTTGTTCCAATGGATTTTCTCCTTGGTAACTATGAAAATGAAAATTATCAATTCCAGATGGAAAGCTTCAATTTATCTTTTTTTTTTTTTTTGCACAAAATTAAATCATTTGTTAGTTCTACTAACTGCTCTTGTATCTATTTACTGTATTTATGAGCACAGGTGTTGGTGTGACTTCAATTCCATGAATGAACCATTCTTATTACTATTTTTAATATCAATCCAGATGCCTGAATTCCTGTAATGATCAATATAATGATTATTATTTCCCTCATCATTCTGATGGGGAAAAATCAGAAATTCAGTGGTTCCTCATGGGTCTTTTTATGCTACATAGGTTATTCCTATGTTTACAGCCATCATAGTTTGCTAAGCTAAAAGTTCTATCCTCCAATACTTAAATTACATCTAGTTCATTGTATCACTAAACTTATACAGATTTGAACTTTAAATGGTGTAATTCAACAGTGATAACTAAATATTGTTATGATTGTCAAAGAATTTTAGAAGGTTACTTTATATACAGGAATATAATTGAGAGCAATATGTAGAGTAATAATATAAATTAATATATACATTTATTCATGTGCAGACGGGGTACACATATAGATTGGTCTTTACAAAGGAGAAGAGCCATATTGATCAGGAGAATACAATTGTAGCTCTATCTTCAAGATAACAAATATCTTTAAACAGTTTCACCCAGTAGTTTTATAATCCTTTCCCAAAGAGAAGATCATAATGAAGTGGTCACTCTGTTAAGAGACTAAGACCAATAAGTTCTAACAACAGTGATTTAAGAATGTTATTCCCTTATGACAGATACTAGCTCTGCATGGCCCTTATAGTGCTGAGTATCCACCTTTACTCTGTGGTGAGAAAAGCTGCCAGTGTGGTATTGTAAAACTAGTGATTGATAGTAATCCCACTGCAGCACATCACTGCCAGTTTTTCCAGTCAAGAACAGATATTGGGCCAGGTGCAGTCAGAGTACTGTATTTACACACATATCTAAAGACAATTTCAAATATTGGCTTAAAAACTACATTGAACTTCATCTTTGGCTAAATCACATAATTGCATAGAGGGAGAAAAAAATCCTCTGCCATTTCTCAACAAAAAAGTAAACAGTTGCTTCTGCTCTGAGGTTATATGACTTCAGAATTTCATTGTTGTTATAAAAATACACAATAGCACAGTTATTACTTTATCCTGAAGTGATGCCAGGGAAATATTGTTACAAGTCTTTACTAGACAGAACAGTTCCTTTTTGTTGTTTCTTTCCCTTTTGAACCTTTTAACAACAAAATTTTACTTGCAAAAAGGATCACGCTATGTGGCATTCAAGCTTATACAACTTCTAAAAGGCATGCATGGCATGACAACAAAGTTGCTGAAAGGCAGCTGCAACCACTTGAATCTTGTTTTACACACAACTAGCTTTTGGTGAAAAGAGGTATTTCAAGTTGACAAATGCTTCAGCGTCTAATATTTCTCTGAATTATCCACTTCTAGGAAGAGATGTAATCTTAAGATTCTTTTTCAAACTCCCTGATGGGTATGTTTCTCAAATTTTAAGACTTTTTTTGCCATGTCATAAAAGTGTGACACCCAACCAAAAAGGTGACTTAGTGACTTCATCAATAAAGTCACAGTGATGTCCTGTACATTTAAAGTCCCTCAGCTGCACGTTGGTACTGTCTGAGACCTGCTCCTTGGGTACCACACAATCCTGCTTTCTCTTTCGCAAGAGCATGGGCTATTCCACCTTTCCCCCTCTGCCAGGGTCTCCTCAGCAAAGCTTTCTCAAATACTGAATTAAGACCTCTAAGCTCAATGGCTCAATGCCTGAGCCTCCCCTGGTTCCATGGACTCTCACTTACCCTGCCCTGATCTGTTGCAGAAGTAAAGGGCAGGATGCAGGATCCCTTAAGTGGAGAATAAAACGAGTGTCATCTGTCATGGAACCAAAGCTAAAGGGTAAAACTAAAGGGCTGTCTGTAGCTTGCTGCGTGAACACTTGTGGGACGAGAGCTGGGAATAAGATCAGCTAGGTTTTGTTTAATCTGCTCGTCCTTTTGCATTAATGCTGTTGTGCCACTAGTGTGATTTATAAGTAATAACGCTTGTCAAAAGGAAATTGCTGTTGTTTCTGGCCATGCATAACTCGTCAAAATTAAGTACATGCTTTGCACTAGGGATGCTGTCACCTCTGCTGCACCTCATTAGGCAAATTGAATTCATAAAATCTTAAATGCTGTTGGGCCTTAGCTTTCCTCAACCGCAAAATCCAAGTCACCAAATTACTGTAATTATCCTCTTACAGTTGGGTTGGTTTTTTTCTGGGAGTATGTTTCAGAACTCTCCAAGTGTCACTGTGTGATGTCTCCTCCTGACTGTCTTGCTGTGGAGGCACGGGACACAGTGATGCCTTTCCTCTCACCCCATGAGTGCTGCAAGCCTGACCTGGCTTTGAACATGCTGTGGAGCTGCTATGCACATGCACAGCTTTACCTATGGAGGTGATGGTTTTGTTGAACTTGAGCTAGAGCTGCACAAAAAATCAAGGGCCAAATCAGCTATATGTTTTGGTCTGGGGAAGTGAGGGCAACAGTGATGCCCATGGTGAATTATTCATGATTAAGGAAGGAATTGTCTTTGTGTAACACATGTACATACATACATACATATATATATATATATATTTATAGATATATATTTATCTTAAAAAAATAGATTTCAATTTAAATACCTTACTTCTTAAAAGGTAGTCTTTCATATGTATAGACCCTCCAACACGAAATTGTCAGGAAAAATACAAAATCAGAGTAATTTAGACTGAGAAAAAAAGCATGGAAGCATATATACATATAAAATCACCTAGTGTAAATTCTCACACTACATATGTTAAAGCACAAATTGTGGTATTGGTTTGTTCAGACATTATTTCCCCTTGTGCCCATTTGTGCTGGTTATGGGAAATTGCATATAACAAAATGAAAAAAGATTTTTTTACTGTGAGAGTGATCAAATACTGGATCAGGTTGCCCAGCCAGATCTTGAAGTTTCCACTCCTGGAAATATTCAGCACTCGACTAGACATGGTCTGGGGCAAACTCCTTTAGCTGATGCTGCTTGAGGAGGGTGATTGGACTAGATGACGTCTAAGCTGTGATAATGACTAATTGAAAGGACAAACCGAAAGCTTTCAGGAGGCTATGTCATATAATATGATTTAGTTTATCATGTTAATAGAAAAATGGTACTGTTTCACCTACTTCACTTCTTATTTCCCTCTATTCTTATATTCTTTCTCAACTGGAAACTGAGAGGATCTTCTTGTAGAAATTAGTTTTAAGAAAAAAAATTCTGAAGCTACCTGTGTCACAGTTTGAACAATGTTCTCCCTCACCCTCAAATGCTGAAATCATATCTGTAAGAACTGAGTCAAATTACTTCAATGTTAATTGTATTTAGAACATTGGATTTGACTTCCAAAGTACAATGCTGAAGGCAGCGAGTAGGCAAATTACTGAACTAAAATAATTTATTGGCTTCCCTTTGAGAAATTTTAATAACTAGAAATGTTAATAATTGATAATGACCAATAATAATCAGCCAGCTCATCTCTACACATTTCCCATGGTCATTTCCACAGTCAGCATTTGATTAACCTGAATTCATTGACCCTAACAGAATTACCCAATCATTATCAAACAACAAAATTAACTTCAATAATAACTACTAATCAACATAATCACTAGTGCAGTATTGTTCACATTAATGATCCAACGTTCAAACTTGAGTTTGCTTAATATCCAAGTTCAATAATCCTTGTCTGTGTGCTTCAGGATACTATATTCATAAGAGGATGCTTAAATTAAATATCTATTCCTTTAAATGTCAGTCCTTTGTGCATGACATATTAGATTTTCCCACTTCACATTTGCATCTCAAAATGTGTATTGGTAAATGTCCAGCAATGAAAATTAAGTGAGTACAAGCAAGCAGATTAAAATTCAGTATACAATTACACTTACTCTCAAATTCCTTCTGACATAATTCTGTAGCTAGAGTGTAATCAATGACATTTCAGACTTCATCAAATCAATAGAACTACTGACTTATTGATAAAGATAACTATTTCATACAAGAGTTTCTTGAACACCCTTTTTTTGTAAACTGCAATAGAGCTTCTTATGCAAAACGTTTGCTAGCTTAACACTAAGATGCACTTCATAAAACTAGATATTCTTGAATGAAGCTGATCTTTCCTCCCCAATGAAACTTCTTTGAACTGAGATACAGCTAGTACCACACTTCTTCTACCTGATTTCTCCAAGAACTACAAATACATCCCCTCTTCGCTCTAGAAAAGCTTAAGCTATTTTGGCTACATGGACTTGTGGGATTTTGTGTTTATATGGTCAAAATGCTGTGATTAGCTAATGGCATTTTGCTTAGTAAATCTCAGTGTAGTTGTTCAAAAAGTTTAAAAACTTTATTATTTAAAATATTTCTAATGTCTTTTAAATTATATTAAAGCTACATGCCACCCTTTGTTTACACGTAGCTTATACAATTAAATTGTTGATTATTAAAAGTTACTTATTTAATAAATTTTTTATTTAATTTTATATTTATTCAGTCTTTTTTAGTTTAATATTTTAAAAGTAGTTTTCTATACAGAATGGTCTTATAACTCACACTGGCTCTGACCAAAAAATCCTTAGCATTTTCTCTGGCTTCCCCATTTTTACTCTCTTTTTAATCTCTTATCCAAAGTAATTATTCTCATTTGATAACTAGTGAAATCATTAGTTATAAAAAATACTTTTATATAATAACAAGCCATCACTTGAAACCAAAAGTTTATTTTTTTTACATTTAAATTTTATTTTAAATCATGAATCCTAAGGCAAATATATCTAAAAATATTATCAAAAGTATTCTCATTTTATGCTAAAAAAAAAGCTGTGTTCTTTAGACTTAATCAATAAGGTTTGGATTTTAATCTTACGTTTAAAAATAGCAAGCACCATTTCTCTATTTCCCTCAAATATATTGTCTTAATATTCCTATCCCATGATGTTAAAAGGATTCAGAACAACCATGACCATGTAGGTGCTTTCAGAATGAGGGATTTATTTTATTTTTCTTTTTTTTAATGGTAGATCTTTGATATTTAAGCATGTGAAATGGGGAAAAAATTGAGAATTAAGGAATGTTTTAATTATGCTTGCTAAGATACATAAAAAGCATAAAAATCCCACTTGCTTCATTTAGCCAGTTGTAGACTGCAAATGCTAAGAAAATTAGCAGCCTTAAAAAAAAAAAAAAGGCCAAAAACCCAACACACTGAGTATAATGAAAATAAAATAGTTGGGGAAGATATGAGTTTTTTAATTTTTTTGCAACCTCTATGAAATGATTTCTATTTGAATTAGCTGTGTTAATTAAAATTATAAATTATCTTTCATTCTTTGTTTTAAAGTATTCTCTAAAATTGCATTGTGAATCATGGTCCAGTCAGCCTTACAAAATGTATTTCAATGTAAGTTATTACAACAGTGTCTTTAAGGTGATTTCTATATTCTTTTATAACTTTGTGGGCCTCATTTATGCTATATATTTATTACATTTTATCTTTTAGACTTACCTCAAGTGATACTTGTCTTCCAGATGTATGAAAACAACTACTTGAGGAAATTTCTACTATTTTCTAGAAAGAGCTCCCCTCATGCTACTGAAATTTTGCCACCAACCAGGTGCTCTACTAGAAAGAAAGAACCTGTTACCTAGCTGTATTGTCCTGAAGAACTTCATGTTCCAGAGCTCTTCCCTTTGTTAGGCAGCTCCAGAGTTGGAATTCAGCATGCCAAGGGGAGCTGTAAGTGGCAGCAGGGTTCCAGGTGCATAGGAGACACCTGGCAGCTCAGCAGTGTGTACCGGCAGCACCACATTAGTACCTCTTGCAGACCTTGGAGGAGAGGGACAACACTGTGTTACTCTCAAATCCAGAAACACCTTCCAAGGGGTGGCTCCTGCTGAGCCTCAGCTGAGTGAGGAATAGCGCACCACCAGAGAAGGCATTGTCATGGCTGCAACTGCTGGATCACCCCTGCCAGCTCACTGATGACTGCTCTGATACTACAGTCAAGGCTGTGTTAGGAAATCACCACTTTTCTCAACAGGAGGCATAACTTAGCAGTTTCCACATCCCAGAAAAGATACAACATTACCAGTCATCAAGGAGAGCAAGAAACTGATTCAGAAGATTGCAGCCAGAGGAAATGAAGGCATGAGGAACATGGCACCTGGATGAGCTCCTGTGGGCATTCTGACGGACATGCCTCGTCCCCAGGATTGTCAGAATAAGATGGCCATGCAATTGAGAAAGGTTAGAAACAGCAGACATTTTAAGATAAGATGTTATGATTTCAAAAAAGACCCATTATTTTTGCTTTATATTTTATTTGTAAAGGAAATGCTCTATTAATACCCAAGGTGCTTTAATGGATTGATAAAATATGAAGTATAAAATATATGTCTTCAAACAAAAATATTTTCTCAGTACTGATATATTATCTTCACTTATAATCTGTACATTTTCAGACACAGAGCAGGAAAAAAGTCTCTTGTGGCAGTAATCATCTGTGAAAATGAAAAAAAGAATGCTTAAGATGAGCTATATTTTTAATTGTGAAGGATATTACAGAACTTCCACAATTTCTAAACACAATTTTGTTTTTAATCCTTTTTATTCAGATAGAAAAATTAATATTTTATACCACAAAAATGCACTCAGCACTATTAAAGAGAAGGTGAAAGCACCTTACAGGAATGTGCAAAACAAATATTTTGAAAGGGGATTCTGAAATAGGAGTTATACTCAGGATTTCTAATATATTTCTAATTGTATTTTTTTATACAGTAAATGTCACTGTAAACAAAAAACGTGGTGCAAAGAATAGATGCAGGATAGCTTGTGATAATATTAAAAAGTGCCCTCTTGTCTTTGGAAAGATGTGCTGTTCAGGTAGAGTCCTTATATTGCCGGAATAAGTGATATGATCATTCGGGAGGTAGAAATTAATTTCTCCCACTGAAGTGCTTGGTTAACTTGTACTAAAAGCCCTTATTCCCCTGCCTCCCAATACTAAATATGTTATGTCTCACACGGATCATGCTCACTAGGAGCAATGCTGTTTCTCTCTCATCACAGATGAATTTCTTTGAATTCATCTCCCGCCTCTCATTTGCAAGTTGCAAAATCCTCAACCACAAACCCAAAAAACCCCACAGTTTTATTTAACAAACTGCAATGAATATTAAATAGCATCATTAAGATATCTGTACATCCACATCAACTCAAATACAACTGAATTGAGCTTTCTTCCTATTCACTGCCATATCAGACTATTTGCTAACAAAAGTACATCTTATTGCTATTTGGTTCTTCTGTTGTGTCTCAATAGGCTTAAAAGAGCCTATATCCATTATAGTTACTTGAGATCTATTTTATCTGATTAGTACAATCACTTGCCCTGAGTCAGAAACAGAAAATAAACTGACTCTGGTACAAATGGTGAAGGACAGTACAGACAAAAAGAAAAATAGACCTGTCTCCTGGAATCTGTAATCCTGCCATCAGTATAGAGCTAAGAAGCCAGAATGCATGTACAGAGGCAAAGATTTTCATATCCAAATAGCCATAAAAGACATTAATTTAAGGCCATGGCATTGGACTAATAGTAAGGGGGCAGTAATCCAGTTCCTGAGGCTGCAATAGGCTTCCTGTGAGACTGTGATAAAGCCATTTATTTCATAGCTTTGGGAATGTGTTTCTAGTCTTATCCTCCAATTTTTTTTCCCAACAATAACAGTAACAAAGAAGAGAATTGCTTAAAGATAGGCCTAAAGTGCTAAAGTATTTTACAGAATCAAAGTGTTTGAGCTGAAGGTTCCCAAATGAAGACAGCACTGTTGTGGGTTTGCCTAGGGACAATTTTTTCCACACCCCCCACAAATTGCTTTAAGGTGAGAGAAGGTTTTACAGACAGAAGAGATCAGGTTGGGGAGAAATAATATTAGGATTTATTATTAGCAGAATAAAAACTAAACAACTACATCTACAACAATTCTAATTAAGCAAAAGCACTATGTATTTACAGAAACACCCCTTCCCCCTTTGTATCAGTCCAAGAGGCGAAGCAGGTTTCTTTCCACTTTTAAAGCTCCAGGTCTTCCAAGCAATTTTGCAGCATTTTGTAAGTTCCTCTCTGTTATCTCTAGGAGGATGACTCCTACTCGTTGCAGCTGGAACTGTTTCTCTCTGTTTCTTTCTCTCTTCTGTGTCGACCTCAGGGCTGCACCTACCTCCCTCCTGGGATAAGGCTGGGGTTACCCAGGTCCTGTAAGGTCTCCCATGGACTACAAGGGGACACTTGCTTTTCCATTGTCTTCACCACAAGGTCACAGGGGATAATGGCTTTTGAGCTCACCCCTGTTTTCTGTGGGGTCCCTTTCCCACGAGAATAGTCTTTAAAAGACCTTTCTGACGTGTGTCCAGGCAACAGTTCTTCCATTCTCTGCTGTCCCTTAAGGGTCACAAACTCAGTTGCACCAGCACAGATCCCTCACTGGGATCACACAAATCCTACCCGAGCCACTTCGCTCCAGCGTAGGTCTCTCTCTGTTGCCACAAATCAGCAAGACTTTGTTTTATCTCACTCTCAAGGAGAAGAGACAGCGCAGAAAGAATCGCGTCCTGTCGATATCAGCTGGGGAGTCTTTCTGCTGTGCCTTTTGCGACCGGACTTGTCTGTCTCGCATTGGCCCTTTTAGCCATCAGCGTGCTTGTAGCAAGCGTGGGTAGAACCCTTCCCAAATCTTCATTCGCGAAGCCCAGCCATGATGATAATGATGATGATGATGATGATTTTATCTCAGGCCTCTTACAGTTACATCTTCATGCATTCCTCTGCTTCAGCGTGGGCTCCATCGTGAGGTGCAGAGTGTCATCTTTGCTCCCCAGCAATCTTCCACAGGTGGCAGGGATTTTTAGATTTCAGTCTTTTCCCTGCTGAAGGGAGAGAGAGAAAGGGAGGTGGAGAAGGAGTCGTCTCCCCCCTTCGCAGCTTCTCATCTCTCTCCTGCTGCTGCCAGCCCTGACCTTGGAGGCTGCAGCTATCTCTCTGGCTGGAATTCTTTCTGCAGCAGCTCTGTCCAAGTTCTCCTTTAAGTTTTTTTTATTTCACACTGTAACACATCTGGTCAGGGGGCTTCAGTGCAGTTCCTGCCCCCTGCCCAGGGCCGGGGCAGGAGAGAGGCCTGGCCCGCCTTGAGGCCTGCTGTGTCCTCCCTCCTACATGTCTGCCAATTTCATCTGCACCACAACCTTCTATTCCATTTTTTTAAAGATGTAATTAGCAAAGGCGTCACTAAAACTTCTGATTGGCTTTGGTCCGGAAACTGACCCGGACAAACTACTTCCAATCCCCAGGAAGGGGGGACTTTTGCAAACCCACGACAAGTACCATTTTTCCCCGCCCACTCCCCCATCAAATCTCAACAGACTTGTTACCTATCACATTCCCAGTTTTACTTCTGTGGATGTTTTCTCTTACTATAGATAAATTATTTAGCACAATTAATCCTGAGCTTATTTGGTGTGTTCTTGTCTTTCAGTACAAAAAAATAAAAGTGTATCTTTTTAATTCCTTATAGTACAGTGAACTTGAGCTCATAAAAAAAATAACAGATACCAATAAATTTTGTTGGAAGACTATCTCCCAAAGTCTGGAGGGAACCAGTGAGGAGTAGGTTAGAGGATAAAGAAGTAATAATATCATTGTCCCTGACAGAGAAGAGCCTGAATTCAATGTGGGAACAGACAGAAGCAAAAATCTATTTTATAGCATCCCTTGCAGTAATAAAAATTGCTGTTGGAGGCCACCTTCTGAGATATTGCTAAAATAATTTCCTGTGATCTTTGAAGGTTGTTTCTGTACAGATATATATATATATATATACACACACAAAATAGTCTACTATCGGAGGACAAAGTGATAAAAGAACAAAAAAGACTTTGAAGTTTAAATCCTGTATCTAAAATTCAAAACCACTTTTCCCTTTTCCAGCAACGAACTGTCCTAAAAAAACCCCCAATCATACCAGACTCACATCTTTCTTCAGAAATATAAAAGGAATAATGAACTGTACAGATATTTTATACTCAGTAAGTAGTTCAGACAAATAAGAAATGACATAAACCTTAAAAATAGTTTGAATAAGCCATTAAGATGGAAATCATCATACTGAAATATCTCATCCATGAAACTGTGGGCATAAAGTGTGTTTTGAAATCATTCTCTTTGGCAAATCTTTTTTTTTTTTCCCCCAGGGACTTTTGGTTAAATTAACTCATGTTTGTTTTTAGCACTTAAGGTAGCACGAAGACAAGACTAAAAAAGGAATGCAATGAGTTTTTTTGGTTTTGTTAATTATGTTGAATTAGTCAAAGGTATTTATGTCAGAAAGAGCAGTCTGCATCTCCCCACAGCAAAATTTCTTTCCTGATCTGCCAGCAGTCTCCAGACCTGCCAAACCATCACATGCGTAGGGGAGATGTCAACGCTTATGTCTGCTGTTGCTTTGCCAGGCAAAGCTGGGCAGGCTGCCTGGAGATAGGTTGTGCAGATGGGTGGCAGTCAGAGACGAAGTGTTGATTGCCAATGTTCATGGCTACTCCAGAATTACAGTTTAGAAAGAAGAAGTAGCAAAAATAAAGAAAAATCACCAAACCCTGAGATAGTTCCTCTGGTGATGTGGCTGGTGCCATGACAGAAACAGAGTGAGAAATGGACTCTACACTTCATAATTACTGCTGCTGTGAGCCCTGTAGAGACACACATCCGCAACAAGACATCAGAGACTTAAGAGCATGCCAAGTGTGATCTCTAAACAGGCCCTTCCAGCGTGAAATCCGCTCATTATCTCCTTGGCATGTTTGTCAGCATGCAGAACAGAACTGTCACCACATTGGTAAGGCTGAGCAGCTCAGAGCTCCTCCATTGCTCAGCCCTATAAGGCTCTCCTTCTTTCCTGATAAGGCTTACTTCCTTCAGCTATTCTTGGTGCACACACCATGCTCCAGGCACTTCTGACAAAAATGTAGTAGCTATGTCCCCCTTTCCTACAGTTTTCAGGGAGCAGAAAGAGTCGGACTGTCCCACAGTGGAGGAGGAGCCAGGAGCTGAAGGTGACCAGGTACAGGCAACATCCCTCAGGAGTGGGTGATGCCCCACAGTACTTAATCATGGAAGGCAAAATCAAGTGTAAGCATTGGAGGACATCAACAGCACAGCAAGCGGCAAATCCGGGCTGGGGCCAGTCAGGAGAAAGATAAGATGGGGCTCAGGGGCAAGACTGGAGCTATAGCACAGTTCTGAGAGTCCAACCAGAAAATAAGAGGCAGGCTGCTCACAGTGCAGGTCCAAGGTCCCACAAAGGAGCATAGCCATAGACAGGGCTGGAGACAGGCACGCCTACAGCTCACGTCAGCTCGGAGCTGGAGGCCCAGGGCTGCACTGAAATGAGTCTCCTGGGCCCACGGGCAAAGGGTGTGAGTGGAGGTCCCAGATGAGTCTGGGCTGGGTTATTATGACCTGTTAGTGTCTTCAGGCCCCTTGGCAACAATAGCAGAGTGACTAGGAAAATTATCTAATATGATGAAAGACTTCTCAACAACTGGGGTGCTACATTAAGCACTGTTACGTATTCTTCAGACTGGTAGACCAACTTGGGGATTTTTTTGATCCTGTTTAAATCTGTGCTATCTGCAAAAATAAAAAGCAAGCCCCAGTAACAAAGAGATTGGTTAGGGCTGGAGTGAGATTAATTCTGCTTCTCAAACCCAGTCACAATTTCAACAATTAATATAAAGCCTCAAGCGTTTGTCTGTGAACCAAGATATTGCTTGGACCTCACTTGGGCTGAACACAATCCATTCAGTATTAATTTTGCCCATTCTGAATTCATTCTCCAGACAGGGACAAGTTGTGCCATGTGACCCTTCCACCCACAAGAGTTCACACTGATCTGCCCACATAGACAAGCTTCAGAGATTAATTACTTGCATACCCTACTCCCAGTTTTGGGACCAGGGCCCTGGAATTGACACTGTGTGCAACAATCTATGGGATTTAACTCAGGAGCTTTTCTCACCCCACAGTATAACTTAGATGTAGAGAGGGGGGTGAAGAAGAGGAGAAACTGCAATTGCATTGTGGTTTACTCCACTGTGAGTACTCAGAATTTTCTAAAATTAGGGAAAATTTATTAAGAGAAATTTAAGAAAAACTGGTGTTTTATAACGGGCTTCACAAATCTAACAAGAATTTATTTTATGACCACAAATTTAAATAAATTTACATTTATATGTTATTAATGGTGTTAATGTCAACTTACACAATGCTTTCCATACATCCCAATGTGCTAAAAAATCATACTGAAACTGTTAATCTGCCCTCTTGACTGTCTTTAAGCTACAGTTTTTTGCATTTAGACAGCAGCCCATGGCAAATTTGTCTACGTCTAGTAGCATGACAATATCTAGGGTCTCAATTAGTACCTTGACTTTATGATCTGAATTATATAAGCAGTAGTGAAATGTTTATAGTTTCCTTGATTACATCTTTCCATTTCACACTTAATATACTATTGCTATAAAAGGGTCACATTACATCTTCCAGAGCCATTTTTTCAAACTATTTGCAGAATAGAGCACTGCATCTGTTCACATGCTGTTGGCATTTGGATGTTTTGGCCATAGGAGTGTGTCTCTTGGTGTCTGCATCTGTTTTGCTTAAGAGGAAAAAAGCCTTTATCTATCTAGGTATCAAAATGAAATAAATATCAACATTTTTTATTTAAATGAAAGATTAGATTTGAGCAAACAATTCCATGGAAACAGGAGGTTTCCATGATAAAACTGCAGTCACAAAACATACCAAACCCTAATTGTTGGGTAACATTTTAGCAAACATAAAAAAGGCAACACTAGATTTTGTCCCTGAAATTTAAACTTCTCTGTGAATAACATGTGCAGAATTAAAGTCTGCTTTCATTTTCAGCTGTGAGTCTGCCCTGTCTTACTAGAGTCCTGTATTATTGATCACACAGACCATCAAGCATAGCTTCTAAACCTTAGTTAGATGATTTTGAAGCAGGGCAGTAATGAAGCATGACTTCTGAATACCAGTAAAGGCATTTACAAAGTAATTGTTCAGATGAATAATTATTTTTTACAGCATGCAGGCAAATGTAGATATTCAGAGTCATTTTAGCAATAAGCATGAAGGGGCTAGCACGACCCATGGACCATGGGCCAGCAGGTGCCCACAGGTCAGACAGGTCCATGCCTTTCAGCTACCCTCAGAGGAGGAAATTAGACAGTATTGTTTGCATCTTCAGAACCACTGCAATTCATCCAAGGTACATATTGGTTCTCTGTTGAGGTACCTGGGACTCATTTTCTGCCCTCAAGATTTTGTGGTCCCTGATATTTCTAGAACATGTTCTTCTTTGTATTTATGAAGAGGAAAAGCTTATGTCTCACCTACATGTCCAACCACTGCCAATACCCACAAGAGCAGAAAGTGCTATTGTTCAGCATGCATTGCCCTTGCATCTGGGATTTTGAAAGAGCGCACCCTTCTTTCATGTAAGGTTACTTTCAAATTAGAAATACAAAAACGTATCTGTAAAAAAAAAAAAAATCAAGATCTTCAGATTGCCTACATTCCTTATCCCTTTGCATGTTTGTGTGGAATGTGTGTGCATGGGTGACAAATGCAGACAAACAGTTAAAGTTACATCGGTGTGTTTGTAGCTCTTACTGGAAATAGTTTTGTATGAAGCTAACGTGAGACTTTAAAGCCTTATGAGACAAATCACATCTGCATATCAAATTAGGGAAATGTTTGCATTTTCTTTTGACCCTTCAGTCCCTTCCATATCATATTGTAGTGAGTATAAGCTTTAAAATTCAACATCAGTTATGCTCCTCAATCAATTCAGCAAAGGACAAACTCTTCACTACATTTTCTATAAACACATCTGGGGAAAAACTTTTAAAAGACAAATCATTCTGTTTTGCAAATGTAACAAAATGGAATTTCTTACTGTGAATGCATGCAAAATTGAAGGTAAATTATGAAACTGTGATGCATTACAGTGTTGCCTGAAAAACCAGGAGAAATACTCACCAGGCAAATTTAGTATAGATAAAACCTATAATAAGGTCTTTAATGAAGGCCTTCTGGCACAAGGAGTACCCCGAGTCCAGGGTTTCTACAACTTATGGTCTGATCCGAGAACTGTCCACCCCCAGGTCCTCCCCAAATCTGCCCCCCTGGCACACCTCCCTGGAAATTGAGTTGGAGGTCCCCAAACCATTTTCTTTCTCCTCTTCCTCTTCTTCATACCATGTACTGTCTTTGGAGCTTCTCCAGGGTTCTGAGCTTGAAGGTTGCTTTGACTACAATGGTATCCTGTTGTTCAGGCCTGGGGTGCCTATGTTGTTAAACAAAATGTGTTTACTGTAGTCCTGCCTTGAAAGGAGCCTTAAACAAGCCTAAAAAATTTAGAAAATTTGATATGAAATGGGGAAATAGGGTTTGGTAAGTGTTAACTACTATTCTAAAGTATGAAAGACTACACAGCTACATTAGAATCTACAGAAAGCTAAAAAAATCCTAAAAATTCTGAGGTATCACAGTGGTGTATATTCAGCAAACAGCAAAATGGGGAAAAAAAAAGTAAAAAAGCCCTATGATCTTTTAAAAATGAGTGTATTAAGAAAGAAAAATATTGAGCTGCCAGGTATTATTAACACAGTTTTCTTAAACTTTGAGTTTAGATTTAAAAAGATTTGCAGCCATTAGATTTTATGTAGGTTGAATAAGTAACTTTATTTTTCAAAAACACCAGTTGTCATTTACATATTTACATGTGATTTCTGGATTTTGCAGTGTTCATCTCCTACTGAGGCCAGTAAAAAACAGAAGAACTATGATGCCTTTTAACTCTTTTAGAGCCTATGTCTACCAAATGACAGACTGTGAGGGGTCAAACTCCCTCTCAGAAATGTGTCCATTGGGTGTTATTGATGGATATGCAGTCAGTATGAGATGACAATCAGCTCCTTAAAAGATGTAACTCAAACTTTGTTGCAAGCATGCAGCTTTGCCAATGTTTTTCTAAGGTCAGATCTGTGTTAAGTCTGAAGACAAAACTGAGGCAAAATTTTCCTCTGGGTAGAAATCTGTTTCATATACTAAACACATTTCATGCTTGACATTTACACTAACATCGATAAGAGACTTGCATACAGTGCAAGTACAGAATTAGCAACACACATCCATGCTGATGAGAGGAGAGATGAACAACAACACCGAAGCAAAGACTTCCGTAACAGATGTGAAGGGTAAGATTCTAGGTCTGACAGGGACTTTTGATCTTTTTGCAGGACTAAAGTTTTACCAAATTTTCTCTAACCTCTGCAGACTTGCTGTTTGTTCATTTTTTATGTCCTTTCATTCTCTTTTTATTCTCTGCATGGTTTTAGCTTTTATATATCATTTTCTTGTGTAGCTTTCTCTTCTTTTTCCCCATTTTGTTGTTTACTCACCAATTAAAATTAGTGAGAATATACTAACCTGTTTTCTGCTGCTAGATTTGTCATTCTGTTCCTTCACCTGTCACATTTAGATTAAAAGCCCATTTATGCATGGAGTACCATCTTTTGTGGTTATAGAGTGCTTATTATTATTCTTATTCTGATCCCTTAGTTACTTAAGTTGTTATGTCACTTGATATAATTACAATATGTTTAATTGTAGATTGGATAGAATGTTATTCTATTTTTTTCTGACTGAAACTGTAAGATTTCTAGTAATTTTCAAGTTTATTTTTCTGAAGTAATACACCCAAAGAACGTGTGAATAGGCATACATACTTTCCATGTTTCACAAATGCCAGTACAAAAATTTCTTGCTGGCTAAAGTAAGAACGGAACATACCCAGAAGAAAAAGGACTCTTATTCTGTACTAATAAAGCCTATTTGCAGATACAGGATAAATACATTTACGTGGTAAGTTTAGTAAATCATAAGCATTCACAATCTATTAAATAAAAAAATGCTGTGAAAACTTGTGCCTTCCATCCATTTTACATGATGTTTTTCAGACTTTCATGTTTCCTCGGCCATAAATCTGCTGAAGCAATTAAAAGCGTATCAAAACCATAATAAAATAAATAGCGTGAATCTGTATACAGGTGACTCAGAACAACAGTGTCAGAAACACACACAGTAATGCAATTCTTCTAGCATAATACCTGTTTACAGTTCAAATCAATGTCTTCCACTGGCCAATCAATACCACCTCACTCTGTTTATCACTACTTGTAAGCCTTTTCAATAATTCTAATTTTAAAGTCATTGCTGAAATTATATAACCATTGATTGTTTAAAGGTTGCAGATAGCATGAACAAATTGAATTTTGGATTCAATTAAACCTCTTGAAAAATTGCAAATCACATTTTCTTAAGAAAGATTTGTATCAGTCTTTTAGATCAAATCAACTAGCATAGATCCACTATAACCACAGTATACCTGTTAATTTAGATCAGTGGAGGATTTAATTTGTAAGGTAAAGTAACTGCAAGCTACAGAGGGGTTGTACCCTAACCCAGGGTTGAAACAGTTGTCTCTTCTCATTGTCCCTTGACCTGAACAAGGACTATGACAGGCAAGCCTGGATGCCATTATATGTTCTCTATCTCTTATATCAGACATCTTATCCTGTAGAATCATACTCATACTGCACCTTTCATCCAGTCTTATCAGATACAAGACAACTTGCATCTGTAAGGTCCAGACCCATAGTAAAAGAATTGTAGGCAAATTAAATTCCAGTTATTTCAAAAGAACAGCTTCTACACTTAGTGTCAGGTGTGATTGTGCTGCAGCCCCTCAGTAAAATGCTCGTGGTCAGGCATTTTTCAAAAACAACTGGTCACTCTGTCTCAAAAAAAAGAGACCTTTTAAGGTCTTGAGCTTTTCATTGAAAATCTGGCCTGTACATTAGCTATAATAGATAGCACAGTTCAGGTTCACAATGTCACGGCAACAGAGAATTAGATGGGAAATTGTCACTGTGTCTTCTCTCAGGCCATCTAAAAGTAGCTTATCACTTAGTGTATCACTGTCTTTTTTTTCTGGACCAGAAAGATGAACTTCATGCATACTGAAGAGAAAACTAAACACTTGAAATGCCAGCTGTTCAGTATCTGCACTGTTACTGTATTTCCTTCTAAACTAACATTAGTTCTGTGAGGACTTTGATTCAGTTGGTTTTTTTCTGGCCCAATGCTAGAAATACTGATAGAATACTTGTAGTTCATTTGTATCTCCTAGGATAAGTTACTTATAATAATTTCAGACATCTGTCTTTTTCTCTTTTGTTCCCTCCTCTTTTGGGAAGTACAGATATCCCTTGCTGTTGATTTGTATTTATTGTCACTCATCCTTCTGCATTGCAGATAAATTTAAGTGTCACCTGGTTTGCTCACTGGTCCTGCATACAGCTAAAGATAGATTGCAATCAATAGAAAAATCTTTGTTTGCTTTTTCAAACTGAAGGGAACAACTTTGTTTTTATGTACATATTTTTAGTAAATCTCTGGCAAATCCATTCACTTGAGTTTTGTTGATTTTAGATACTTATGCAAGTCAGTCACATTTTAAACAAGGCTATTTTAGCTTACAAGCAACAGATCTGTTTGGCAATTTGAATGCCAGGGGAGTCATGCCGTAAGTACAGACTCTTAAACCTTGTGAGTTTTGTAATAATCACTTTACCTATTTGCAACGAAAATTACTAAAAATGAAATGAGGAAATGCCTGGGTGAAGCAACAGTTTTTGATTAGTATTATGAAGTATTTTCCTAACAGTCAAATTAGACGTGGGTCAGTCTTATGTGCAAGTGAAAGTTGTATTCTGTTACAACTTTTGTGACAATCTAGTTTGTACCATCTGTAAATTAATATTTTTTTTAACATCTCAAATCGTTCTAATGGCAGTGATGGAGTTAGGAAAATTCAGCCAACTATTCTCAGGATTCTCTTCACAGTGAAAGCTTCTGCTGAAAAGAAAAAGCCATCTCTGAGACTCCTTCAATGGCTAAAACATGTAGATAAGAATGGCTCTACAATGCAATTGGTTGTATTAAAGCAGCTGAATGGCTCTTACTACAGTAACACTCTGTAAATATTGCATTGGAGACACAGTAATCTCTGCTTTATCAACAAGTTATGTTAACTTGGACACAGTTATTTTGCATCTTTTTCACTTTACGGGGTCTTTATTCCACATGTAAGAAGCGAATAACCTCTCATGCTAGCAAGGATGAAAGGAGATGTGTTGCCAAAGACATTAGTCTTTTTAAAGAAGAATTTGTTGGATCTGAAATCTGGAGACACTAATACCTCCTTCTCTAAAAAGTACCCCACTATTCAAAGATGTAAAGCCTCATACAAGGTTTTTAATAACAAGACCAATGTGTTTTTATAATCACAACACTAGTAGAAATGGGACTAAAACCAAACCACGTCCTGAGCATCTCCAAATTTTTGCTTTACAATATCTGCATTTTCTATGTGGAGCTCCTGCGCAAAATGTACCAGAGTTTTGGTACATTGGAATATTTTATTTGGTACAGGAATATTTCAAACAAGGTCTGAAATTCAAATAAAAGCTAATATGTCGTCCACATATTAAGTAACCTATGGAAAGCTTCAGGTTTAATTCAATACGTTCATCAACCTTTTATGAATCTCTACTTGGCTATAGTAGGAACAGCAGCTTTAATGAGGAAAAATATAAAAATTTAAATCACTCAAATGGCTTTAAATGTTCATGTACCAATTCCATTGAAGTTTAATAATAGAAAAGTATGTAATTTTGCCTTTTGAGACTAAAAGTTTTCAAGAGTGTAACATTCATAGAACAAATATGACTGTCACCTTCCTTTATAATCAACAAGTTCAAAGCCCTTGTGTTATGTTAGCCCTTGCACTGGCAATACTTTCTAGTATGTCAAGTCAACAAATCTGATTTAATCTGAGTAACACTTGGTTGCATGTCATTCTCTGTCCACTTTAGGCTTCTGATGTAAGCATCTCTATCTTCTTGCAGTGGTAGAACTGGGTATCATAGCTTTACAGACATATTTTGTCACTGAAAAAAGAAAAAGGAAGTAGAAAAAGAGAAGAACACGTTAATTATAAAACTCCTGGAAAACCAGTGCGGCTTTCTGAACACTTTCCTAACCATTGATGGCAAAGACATGCTTATCTCTATTTCTGAAGGAGTACATCCTTTTTTACCTGTTCTATATGAGGTTCTTCACAGATGCTAGAATATCACCAGCTTTATATTGTCCTCACCTCCCATATATGCATTTAAGTATTTTGTTATATACTTCTAGCATAGCAAAGTAATTCAATGCTTAATAAAACCTCATTTCAGTCTAGAACCCTGCCATGGAAAAATACCTAAGTTCATTCAACTCTGCTGGTCAGACATTGACAAGTAACAGTATCACTTTCACACAAAATATGTCTCTGTCTAGAAAGCTTAGGACCTTATATTGGTTAAAATTTAAACTAAATATGAATAGGAAATTACTTAGTACACAGCAGCTCAAGATCAATGAGTAGAATTTAAGGTTATAAAGCTCTGTTGTCAAGTTCTGCAGTGCAAATTTAGATGCCATCCCCAGTGAGAAATGTTTATGCAAATATACATTTCATCAAGTAAAATGTCTCAAATTGAATTTGAAGGTAGGGAGATATTTACTCTCTACCCTTTTTGTGTGTTGTGGAGAAAATACAATGGAAGAAATTAGAATGATTTATAAACACTGGTTTGCACCAGGGACTGAAATTTCCCATTAACTGCAAGCAGTGCTTATAGTGAATGCACATGAAAAATGTTTAAAGGCAGCACAACTTTCTTCCTCTCTCTCTTTTTCTTTTTTTTTTTTTTTAATTAATCTAGTAAACATCTTTGGCCAGGAGGAGGAGAAGACAATTTGAGTCATAATCAAGGAAGGGTAAAGCCACAGGCACAGGGTTTGACGTTATTAATATTTTTTTTTTCCAAAGACGCTATTTATTTCCAAAGTATGTAAATCCAGGTGTCTGAAGTACTTGAATGACTCTTCAATAAAACCACTTCCAACAGAAACAATTTATACAAGTCTTAGCTTTATTATGATAATACCTTTGTATATATCAACTGAAATGGAATCGAATACTTTTTGAAAAAGGTGTTGCCTGACGTTAGCTCCTACTTAACCACTAGGAGACACCGTTGCTCCACAGAGTTGAAAGCTGAGGTTGTGACTGTAAGTTACCGGATGTAATACGGGTGGCACTCACTCCTTATCTTCCAGGTCATTGTCCACTGTTCATAAAAATTATACTGATACAGGTGAAGTTTGGTTTTCTTTTCTGGGCATGCAACAAATGCATGATCTGACACTTTTCACTGTCAGAACTTGCAAAAAAAAGGGGCAGGGGGAAAATTAGAATCAGTAATACTTGATGAAAGAGTAAAAGGGAAATTGTTTTGTAATACTTGAAGAGATGCAAACAAAATTTTAGAAAAAAAAATTGAAATTTCAAAATATATCAACATTTTCATGACTTACCCTATTTCAAGGCACAGCCATCTCTGGAGATTTATTTATAGCAACTGACTGTAATGCTATTAAAAATAGAGATGTTTTCTAGAGTATTGCAGAAAAAATCCCAAGCCATATAGGTGGTTGCCTAGAAAATTGGCCTCACACAAAAGAGACCTGAAGCAATCTGTTCTATACAACAAACATTTAGGGATAGTTTTTCCATCACATACAAGAACCTACAAATTTAAGATAAGAAAATATTTTAAACTTTAGCAAGAAAAATCAAAATAAAATACTGGAAATTACTCTAGACAATTTCAAATCAAAAATAAGTATGAACTAATAGAAGCTGTAGAAATTTACCATGACTGTGAATGATACTCCACCATTTGATGTGTTTGAACCAGTATTAAATGTGTGCTGAACAGCACCTACTCTTAGGCAGGAATTACATGTCTGATGCAGGAACTGGTTAATGGAATTCTGTGGCCCGTTGGATGAGATGGTCACAGCAGTCCTCTTAGGTTTCAGAATTCCATGAAATGAATAGTGATAACACAAGTGTAGAACAAATCAGAGACAAAAAATTTATCAGCTCTTTGCTTTTTTTACCATGCACTTGAAGTTACTGTGTCTGGAATGTAGCTATTTCCTAACAATCTAAAGCTGCCATTTCTAATTATTTTTCATTTAAGCATGTAGGGAAGGAAGCCAAATTCATTGTGATTCAGTTCACCTGACCTTTTTCAGAAGTGTGCTTTCTGAGAATATGCCATTCTGAAGTGATAGTGTTTCATTCGAAGTCTTGGTCTTAAATAAAATTGATCAGATAATAAATAAGATAAATAGTGGTAATAAAGGTGTGTGACATCTTAAGGTTTGGAAGCCAAAGTGCTGATACTTATATATTTTCACTGGTGACTGCAGATTATTCTTTCAGGTACCTCATGGTAGGCAAATTAAGCAATTTTAGAGGACAGAATAACCTTTTGCAGTGTTTGGCTAAGATACAGATATTGAACAAACAATTATCATTATAGTTAGAGCACATCCTTCAAACATTGTACCCACTGTCGTGGTACCTGAATATAGTTCTTGTTGGGCAATAATGAAAATTGTGAAGCCAGGAAAAGCAAGTTAGGTGCAACAGTAATTTCTCAGACTGCTGTTAAAACAATGACACACCACCCTTTCTCTGCTTTGTCTGCTTGTGTTTGGATATGGAGGATTACCTGTCTGAGTCTTCTTAATCTGTAAAAGTTTGGATCCAAAAGCTCCTGAATGACTGAAGAGAATCCCTGAAGTTTCTCACATTTGACCCAGCCCTTTTCTACCTTATCTCCTACGTTTCTTTTTCTCCCTCAACTACCTGATGTTCAAAACACTGTATAATACTATTACCTGTCTTGCCTTTTGACAAAATTAAAGACTTTAAGTACATGAATTTGCTTTATATGTCATTGATACGTCTCATTCAAAAGCAAAATTATCTTTTACTCCTCATTCATATGCTAAAGAAATGGGTTGTCTTCTGAGACTCTCTCCCTTCCTTCTTTATTTTTCTTTAACTGTTCTATATATTGATACATATTATATAATGCAAATAAAATTATTTTGCTGAAGGAAGAATTTTTATAAAAGAAAATTGCAAGTTTTCCCCAAATGAACATACATAACTTTGTTTATCACTTCTCAAAGGAAAGTTACATGCAATGAGGAAAATATTAGGCTATATGAACGATGCAATGATCCATATGAAAAAGAGCTTGAAGAATGTCTTACACAAAGACAGGTAAAGGTCTGAGACTGGGCATATTACAAAAATGAAGAGACTCTGTTAAGTAAAATAGTCTAGAGAAACTTGACCAGGAACATCTATTAACTTATAAATTAACTCCTGCATATCTAATTTGTTTGCACAGACTCTAATACTTGACAAGATTTCTAATATCTTTTGATATTAATAAAGACCTCAGGAATATTCAGTATTCAAAAGAATTTGTGGATTCTGTGCTTTTGGGATAAAATAAAGCTCTAGTTATTTGAGAATAAGTTTAGAAGTACATGGAAACAGGCAGAAAGCAATTCTTTTTAGTCCTATTTCATCTCCTTTTATCCCCATTGTTTGGCAGTGACCTACTGGTATCTGTCAGAAACCTAATGTTATCATTAACTACTTCGATTTTTGTTACCTTGGAATGACAAGTATGTGTGACCTTAATAAAAGTCTTTTTTACATACTGTAACTTTTAAAATTAAAATAATATGGGAAAGTAGGAATATTTTGTAAAAAAAAAATAGTTTTCTTTAAAATTTCACTGATTACTGAGAAATCAGAATACTTTCAACCAAGTGTTATAGACAGTCTTTCTTGCATACATGCTGTATATGACACAAAATACATCAGCTGTCTCAGGCTTCTTTGTCGATCAGTCATCTAACTGTACAATGTGGAGCAGTAAGTTCCCTGTTCTTAGTTACACTGCAGGCCTCTTGTCCCAACTGTGTTTTTCTTGAGAACTATAATTTTCGTTACTTCTTCACTGTCGTGGCACACATATGTAACTGAATTTGTGAAACATCTGGCTTTATGATGCTAATAAGACTTATTAGCAAGGACCAAACACTGCATATGGGAAAAAAGCAGTCGATTAGACTGGAATATTATTTTTCTTCTTACCTGCTTCTTCTTACTTCTTTACTTCTCACCTGCTTCCTTCTTACCTGCTTCACCAGGGCAGTTCTGAAAAGCATAATTTAAAAATACAATTAATTAAAGGTTTTCTATGAAAAAATATAGCACTACATTTATTTAAAATTCTCCCAATGATGAATAATATTTTTAATTATCAGTGTTACATTCTGTTATTGTGTCTCAACCGTGTGTTTTAAGTGACCTTAATAGTATCTGCAAGTCTACCTAGGGATATTCATTTTCTGTGTTTACCCCAAAGCACGTATCTAGTTTCTGTAATTTGATTAGGAAGGTGATAAAGCAACTTCAATGCAACTTTAATGCAAAATTATTTCCTTTTTTTATGGAAGGCTAATTACTGAAATACAGAGTTGTAATTTTTCCATTTTATTTTCCATATTTTTCCAGAATCATTGACTATCTTTCCACCAAAAAAAAAAAAAATTGTATTTCCACTAGCTTAGAAGATATCAGACACTAGAAATTGTACTTTTTTACTTCCTACTTATCAAGTTATTTCTTTTGTATCCCTCAAAACTTTTCTTTCTAACACCACATAGCTATCTCCACTTTACAGACATGCTTGTCATGCAAAAAAAGTCTAGTTTCAAAGTCACAAAGAATTCTCTTCTGCAGCCAAAATCTCCTTCATCTGAATCTACAGCTTGCACTTTCAGAGTTGGTCTTCATACAGGTTAAGGTCGAATTCAGAGCTGTTTATTCTGAAAATCCTGTCAATTTCTATATTCTCCTTTAGGTACCAGACATCCACAGTAAGCCCCTGATTTGGGAAGCCTATGGCACAACAAGGAAACCTGTACTTCTGAATTCTAGGTCAGTAAGCAATATACTGTTTCTTAAATGATGTAGCTCTGAGACCAGTAAACATGTATTTTGTCACTGAGTTTTTAACCTATATAACTTATATTTGATGAAATAGCTTCAGTAGGTTATCATAACAAGGCAGAAAAACCCTCAGAAGACACACAAGAAAGTATTTTGGTAGGTGTCCTTATTCCACTCCTTTGGCAAATGATAAATGCAATGTTTTCTACTCTTTATGTTGCTATCACATTGAAATCTTAATACAGGAGGGTAAAATCGTATCTAGAAAGTTGTAATTTGAAAAATATTGTATGAATACGATGTATGTAAAAATATTGTATTATTTTCACATGGGCAATAAAGGCTGACAGCATTTTCCTGTGTGACTGTCCTACAAGATACAAAAACAAAAGACTTTCTTGGCAGATCTCTGTATAATTCCAAATGCCTTCAAACATTTGTATACAAACATGCAAATTAAAGCCGTATGGAAAGAGTAAGTGCTTAATGCTACAGCCTATTAACTCTCTTGCGGTGCAGTAGGGTGAATTTTATCATCTACCAATATATATTACAATGATTTTTTGTGATGATCAAATTTTCCTATTCTCACCAATAAGTTTTAGAAAGCTGTCATTTTGTGGAAAATTATTCATCATTCCTCGAAACCCAAATTATTCCCACTATGAATACAGCTAATTTGCAAGAGCTTTATCTCCCCCTACGTCCCCTTTCCCAACTTGTCTGCAGGACAGTATGCCTCACACACACAAAGGTGCTTGCTAAAAATATTCCAGTGATCTAACTATTCTAATACAACATCTATATGCTTGTATGCAACCCTTTTATTTCATCATTTCCTGAAGTGAATAAGTTTTCCTACCAAACAGGTGATGGCAGAAGCAGTAGATCTTGTTATTCTAAAGAGAGTACATAGACAAGCTTCTGTGTATTAATCCCCTCTTTGACTTAATTTGGGTTTCCCAATACCACTGTAAGCCATGGTCAGAGATTCTGTGCACATTTCCCTGTTCCCCTAATATCTGCAGCAAAAGCACATTGCAGTGCTTGGTTAAATTTGCCATCTGTAATTCCAGAACCTCAGGTATATCTGAGCCAGCTAACTGCAATCCACAGTAATTGTTTAATATGTCATAATTTTCAGCATTCAAGCATTTGTTTTCAGTTGGAAATGCAGAGGGTGAGATTCATAATGGCACTGAGATTTCCTGCTAAATTTCCCATCTGGTAATCCTCTCTCACAGGCACTATAAAATTCTGGATTTCCATCCATTTGCAGCTGTGGCTCCTGCCCCTGTGGGATCAGAGTTGCACCTGGCTAAGCAGCCTTTTAGAAAATGCTACAAATAGTGCAATATGTCTTTTTAAATGGTGACGACTCCTTTTGGATTAGGAGTTAACAGCAGGCAGACGATAACTTGCTGGCAAACCCAACACAAGACACTTACCAAATCAGAGTATTTCCATACTATTTAAGTAGATTTATTGATTTGTTAAAGGCCAAGGAACAGATCCATTTTGAAGGGGAGAGAACATCTTTAGTGCACCCACAGGCCAATAATGCAACTTAAAGCAGCTGTTCTTAAGCCATATTAAAGCCAGGATAAACCCTTCTAATTAGGCAGATCTTTCTCTGCCTAATGCCTGTGCCATGCAGATTTGCACTTCAGGAGTGAAAAGAGTTGCTGCTCTTCATGCTTGATGTTTTGAGGGATGACTTTGAATGAAACGCTCAACAATTGCTGGAAGCATTTGAATATATCTCGCTTCTTGGTTTACGATGAAGGCATTTTCTTAGCTGTGGTTTTTGTGACAGTTACTTATAAAAACCAACTGTGGAGGCTGCTGGACAAAACAGCAGGCACAGCCCTAGGGGACAAAGATTTTTCTTATCCTTGCCAGTAGCTTGCTGGGAAACCCTGGAGAAGTCAGTCCTTTTGCCTAGCAGAATTCTCTAAAGCTTGGTTGTTCTAAAAATACACTATTAAAAATCTTTCCTTCATTCAATCCACATTTTATCTAAATCCATTAATCTCAGAATCAAAACACTGAAGAGTGCTGAAAATTACAAAACAGAATTAAATTGCAGTTGACGATAAAACTGAAGAAAGGAAGCTGTAACTCTCTTTACTGTTATTGAGGGTTGTTGTATATCACCTTGGGATCATTTCCACTTTTTGTGCCAGACAGAGGTATTTATTTTGTTGCAAATGTTTGGTTTAACATTTAATTTCTGAAGTCTCAGACTAAGAAATTGCTGGAGACCATTTCATCTCTGGAAAAGGCTCACAAGGACTCTTTAGCTGTTTCCAGACAATATGCTTGGCAATTAATTACCAAATGCAATATGTCCAGATTTCCCAGGTCACAGTTACGGGTAAGAACTGTTAAAACCTGCTGCCATGCTGTAACACACCAATTATTAAACCTAGAAGGGAAAGGGACTGCTAAAGGGTCTGTCCTATTTCCAGTGGTAGCACCGGGATTTACCTTAGGTGATAATGGGTCTGACTGAGGGATTTTTTTGCCGTTCTATTTCTCTTCTTTATATTTTTTTTTCTTCCCCTGAAGGCATCCTACAAATAGTAGAAGCTGTCATGCTTTTGATTTTCATCTTCCCTAAAACTGTTTAGTGCTTCTGCAAAGTAAAATTGACCCAACACATGCTTACAGGACGTGGAAAAGGCATTAAAATGTGGCTTGATTTGGTCTACACTGCAATTGTTACAGTTACTAAGACGAGGACTTCTAGTCCTTTGCTTTTAGTGTTTATACATAAAAATTAATAGAAGTGGTCACACTTCATGTATATGCATTCTGAAGCTGCTAAAATTCCATAACCAACTCTGAAAATAAGTGGATTATCAACTCTGCTCTTTAGATAAACCATTTTTCCCAAAAGAAAAAAGGGATTGCAGCTGTCAGGGTCCTGGTGCATAGCGGGGTCCCAGCAGGGGCTTCTGCTCCGTGCTGCCCCCAGCTCAGCTCAGCCTGGCCACACTCTGTGGTGGGATCCAGGCTGTGGCTGCCAGGCACCCACAGCTCTTCACTTCACCCCTGTCTTATGCATTTCTTACAGTGAAGGCAAAACAAATCGCACTGAGTTAAAATCCGGTTCAGGGCCCAGAACACATGGGGGGGGGGTGTTTCCTGTGTCTGGCTGGCCTTGTGCAGGCTCCTTGAGCAAGATGCTTTAGGAAACCCACGTACCCTTGACTATGGAACACAAAAAATACGCACAATGCATTGTGTGCCTCAAGTAGGAAAGAAAGCAAGATGATTAGCAAGCCACTGTAACAAATTTGAGTTTGCTTTAAGAGAAATATTTACTAAAGTTATCTATTGCTGAGACAAGGGAAAACAAAACAGATCCCTTTTGGAGTTCAGAACACCCATTGAAAACCATTGTGAAAAACAAAAATGGATCATGAATTACCATTTGTCACATATTGATACTATTTTACATAAACAGGGGGAACAGCAGGTACTATGACACCCAGTGTTTTAACGTCATCCCAGAATCAATTAAGCAATTACAGAATACACAGAAACTCTGTAACAGCAGCAGCTTGAACCTTTCCGTGGCTTACATACCACATTTAAATTCAAAAATTCTGTTTCACAGGCATTCATATTTATATAACAGTAGATTTCTATTTCTGAGATGTAAATATGAAGTTATGTGATAAAGATTCAAATCCTCTAAGACTGGGTGCATCTAGTCAACCTTAGCCATGCCACAAATGGTTGTAAGTTCAGAGGGGCAGAGATCAGTGGGTTTTTTGAAAACAAATTTCCCCATGGCATCTGAAGTCATGGTCAGTGTTAATTTGTGACAATGCTGCTTAATGAGACTAATTTATGTGGTCATAATATAAGCACTCATAGAGTAGGTATTATGTGTCCTTTCCTTAGGCTTTCTTGGATATTTATGTAAATCCACTGATGTAGGAAGTTTCTAAGTTAGGCTGACCCTTTGGCAGAACAAGTAAGACTAGCGATTTATTACAAGTTTTAACACACAGAGAGGTTTTACTATGGTATTTAATACAATCTTTGTAGCAGTTCCTCTTAGAAGAGTTGATTCATTACCAAAAACATTTGAACAGCTGAAAAAACCAGATGCACATGAAATAGGCAAAGGTTACACAATTTTTGCTATCAGCTGATAATCAGGCAAGAACTGAAAATTTAATTGCAGGTATGAATATTTTTTTCACAGATTTTGAACAAATTGCTAATAGTATGAATTATCAAAAACCCAGTGTTTTTTTGGTTTCTTTTCTTTTCCACTTCTGGAAAGGGAAAATAAACCCTCTTTGCACTCAGACTACTTGGAAAGGTTGTGAGAGGCTTGTTAGCACATGCTGAGATTTGTGCGCTTGAGCTCTGAAAGGAGAGAAAAATAAATTAGCAGGACAATGTGTAACTTTTTTGTCACTTTCACATATAAAAGTTTAAAGAGAACATAACCTCTGACACTGAAGGCTGAAATTGTGGATTCTGTAAGATATGGTTGGAGGGACAGAAAAGTCTACTACTGAGTGATTTACTGTGTCTGCCATACTCTGAATAGCTGCCCATCAATGCCACACGTGGCACCTTTCAGATAGCACATTCTTTCAAGCAAGTCCATAAAGGCAGCAGATATCAAGGGGAAAAAGAGTGCTTGTGTTAATGCTTGAGAGCATTTACACTGACGGCTAAGGAAAGAGAATACTCCTAGTCATTGCCTCTCTAGGTAGCAACACAGAGTGTTCACATTCACTCCATTCCCCCATAACCAGCTGTGATTTGTATTTTGAATCTAGGAAATCCATATATTTATGTCCCTTGGAGTTTGAGAGAATTCTAGCTCCTACCATGCCAAATGAATCATGGAGTTGCAAGAGTCTCTTCTCATGAAATGGTTTTTAATTCTAATTCTCTGTTTTGACCTGTGGTAATGGTAGGGTTTTCAGCCCTTTTCACCATTGATCTACAAACTATAAAATTAATTTATGGTCTTGAAAGGGAAGGAAACAGCAACAGTTCAAAAGAATTGGATGCTGTCTAAGCCACAATAATATGCCTACAATTCTCTCTTCATGTTACTCCCTCCTCAAGGATAATCACTATTTCACTATTGTTTATTAGAAATTTATGACAAATATGGTCAAACTAAAAGACAAATTAGAATTTAAATGTTCTCATTATTCTAAAGAGAAGTGTCTTTTTACTAAACATAACACGAGCCTGTATCTTCATTACAGTCCCTTTAATTTACCAAATTTCAGATTAGAAACCTGACTTGTGTAGGAGAAATCATTGTACTGTAGGCCATCATTGTATTTTTACTCTATCATATTAGGCAATAGTAAAAATTTATACATATTTATGTAAATTTAAAAAAAAAGATTTGGAGGAAAAGGCAAAATAATAAAAAAAACATTTACAGGAATAAGAGTTGTCACTAAAAAGAAATTAAAAATAATCAGAGGAAGAGGAAATTCTCTTCTTAAACTTTTTAAACAAACCTTAAACCAACAATGTAGACATTATTTAGCCTGTTTAACTATCTGGCGTTATCATACTCCAGTCATCCTTTCCTGTCTTGTCCATAGCAGTGCTATGCATCAGCCCTTCACTCAGGCATCTGCAGAGTCCTTTGCAAGACTGAGAAGTTAGATTCCTGAATCTTCCAGAGCTGCAACTCTCCTGTGCATGGTGTGTGATGCAGCTCACTCCTGACTGAGGCCACTTGATCCACCATCACGTATGTATCTAGCTTGAATGAAAATGCTTAATGCATTAAAGTGGATAAAAGTTGTTAAAGTGAGGACATAAACCTTTTTTACAGCTATCCCTGCAAAACCAGCTAGCAGCTGTGTATTTAAAATGGCAATAGTTTCTGAACTGTCTTCTGTAGCAGAAATACCAGAAGTGTGTGTGTGTTCACAAAGTAAGTTCAAACTGTTCTTCTTCTCATCTGTTGCTGAGTAGGTAGTTTGAATACCTTTTTGATTGTTCAAAATTTTTATAATTTCTATTTCTTATTTGTTTTTAGGATGCCAATGCACCTGTAACTCCCTAGGAATCAAGATAAACAAGGTTGATAAACAAGGTTGGCTGCCTGTTGGCTGCATGCCTGTTGATTATTTTGTCAGAAAGTGCAGTATCATCTTGGCACAGCATGTGTTCCATCTATTTATTTCCACTGTCAGTGCTTGAACGCTGCATACAGGATGGTTTAGGTGATCTGTGTGAAAACAATCACTAACACTGTAAAAAAAGAATAACAAAAATGTGCTGGTATTTTAAGAAGGACAAGGATCAGTCCCTCACAGCATAAAAGTACATGTTAATTTAGCCCACCATTAGATTAGGCTTGTCTAGCTATCAGTAGCTGATTAGTATTAAAAAAAAATAAATAAATGGTAGCATAGCACAAGGTCAGCTCTGTGGTTCTACTCTGCCCCTAAATAAGCCAAGTTAGAGTTAAAAATCATCTTTTCATCTGCTCTCTAGAAATTTCCAGTATAGCTAAAGGTCAGTGGTATTTTGGCTATACCATTCATTATAAAAATCTTTGGATATTAAACCATTAGAAGACAGCCTTGGGAATCACAGAGATGGGAACAGCAAAAATTTAATTGCTACACATGGAACATGTGCAACAGTCAAGCTAATTTTGTTATTTGCTTCACTTCAGTATTAAATTTGTGTGTATTCCTTAGCTCTGAGACAGACAAAATCAATCATATAATATCACTTAATAACAAATTGTTCAATACCAATACAAAAAATCTGACTGATAAAACCTTGAGCAACAGTTCATTCTGTTCTTGGTAAAATTCAGGAAGAGCTTTGTTTAACCATATTCTATCTGAATATCCTATTAATTTACTCCTGGGCTAAATTGTATTCTCCGGATGAGACACCACATGTTCTGTCAAGAGGGAGGCCACGCTACAGAGTCCTTTTCTGTCCAGTTTTCATTGCCTGACTGTATACAAATATGCAGTATTTCTGAGACATTCTGTAATAAGAGTGTGATGTCTTTCATGAATCTTTTTTTATGCGTTATCTTTTTTACACACTGTGTAAAAATCTACACTAAAGAAGGAAGGAAAAAAGAAAAAGATATTCACACTGACAGAGCAGAATTATACATACAGTTATTGTAAATAGATTGGGAAAGTAAGTTTAGTATCAGCTTTTGGAAAAAAATGTCTGATTTATAGATGTAGCAAGGAATCGCAATAAGGAAAATTCAAATAGATTAAGTAATAACCATAAACCAATTGCTTATTTTTCTTTATTTAAAATATTTTGTTGTATTCATAATTTGAAGTATCTGGCTGCATTTCTAATGGTTCCATTTTGCTATGAAGTTCTTCCAAATACCAGTTAACTGCATGTTTTTATACTCTGCCAAAAACAGTAACTATATTTGTTTCTTAATATATTTTTCTTGGGAAGTAGTGTGTCTTGAGTGTTCCTCATTTAAGGAGCTGTCCACGTAAGTCACAGATGTGCTTTCACAGATTAAATTCAGTGATTGCTCTTTTAAAAGCATTCTTATCCTATGCAACTCTCCTAAAGTTAGCTACAACAGCTTATTTCAACTATTTTTTATTTAAAAAGTAACAAGGTTTTCAGAACTGTTGCATACTTGTAGCTTTTGTTTATTACTAAAGAAGCTGCAGGTACCCTGAATTGAAAGTAATCATACATATGGTTAAATATGATTACAAATAGAAACAGAAAAAAAAAAAGTCTGAAACTACTTGCAGTGGGTTGATCTTGGATGGACATAAGGTGCCAATTGACTGGCTCTATCACTTCTCCTCCTCTACTGGACAGGAGAAAGAAAATACAGTCAAAGGCTCATGAGTCAAGATAAGGACAAGAAGAGATCACTCAGAAAATATTTTCATGGGCAAAACAGACTTGACTTAGGAAAATTAAGTGAATTTATTGCCAATCAAATCAGAGTAGGGTAGAGATATAAAACAAATCTTAAAACACCTTCACCCACCCCTGCCTTCTTCCTGGGCTCAGTGTCACTCCCAATTTTAATACCTCCTCTCCCTGCACAGCACAGGGGCACAGGAAACGGGAGCTGTGGTCAGTTCATCACATACTGACCCTGCTGCTCCTTCCTCCTCAGTCTTCGTCTGCTCCAGCCTGGGATTTCATCCACATGAGGCTGTTCTCCAGGACCTTCAGCATAGCCCTTTCCACAGGCTACAGTTCTTCATGTATTTTTCCAGAGTGGTTCCCTTCTACAGGGGACAGTCCCTCAGGAGCAGACTGCTCCAGCATGGGTTCCCCACAGGGTCCCAAGCCCTGCCAGCAAACCTGCTTCAGCGTGGGCTCCTCTCTCCACAAGGCCACAGCCTCCTCAAGGCACAGTTGGCCTTTTGTTTGCCAGGGCATACTATTTACTTGTACTGAACTTGCCTGAAGAATAACAAGATAGAATCATATGTAGAATTCACACATAAAAATTAAAAAATATAGAGAGATTTGTGCATAAGAAGCCTGAAGAGCTGTAAACCTGAAATGAATTTTGATTTATGCTGCAAAAGGCTTTAATCTTTGATTTACTGATCAAGAATTTATCAACCCTTTTTATACAGAAATATTGTGATATACAATTGTGATCTTAAATGACTACCTTAGCCTGCAATTTGAAGCAGTTATCTTCAAGAACAATTCTCCACCAGATGTCATTTTCATACAAACTGCAGAGTACATCAGAACTGCAGAATACATCTAGATCATTTTAGATTTAGCAACATTACGAAACTGAAGCTGTCAGTTAATGAAGGTATGACATACAAACTCTTATATGTATATGTTAAGTAAATAATACAAGACTGATTAAGCTTTGTGAGTGACTGTCCATGTCTTTGTTGTGGTTCTCTGTCGAGGAAATAGAACAAATTTAAAACTTGCTTTTTTTTTTTTCCTATGTGATGTCTAGTTTTCTCCTCAACTACAAACTAATTCAGGGTTTAACTTACAAGTTTCTCTTGGATCTTCACATTTACATACATCACAATAAAGTACAACTCAATTTCAAAGCTGCCATTCAAAAGCAAAGGCAATAAAAAATTGATGTAGTGATATAACAAACATATAACTAAAATCACTCAGAACTCTGAAGTTTCTGTTGAGCTAGACACTTGAAATTTAATTTCCTATCCCTTTTTTTCAAGTTGCTATGTAAAAGATAGATGGACATTTTTGCTACTTATATATCAAAGACTAACATGCAATTAAATGTCATTAATAGTTTCTGCAGTACCACAAGAGTATCTCAAACAATGTTGCACCCAACATGGACAATTCAATGGGATTTATTTTGTCTGCATGTGTGCACTGGCACTCTGAAAATGGATAGACAGAAGATGATTCTTTTCCGTATGTTCTTACTATATGTCTCAAAAAAGTCCTATAATAAGATCTAGTAAAATGATCAGGTGAGGAAAAAAAATAATCCTTTGATTCTAAGGTGGGGAAGCTTGTTTTATATCCAGTAAAATAATTTCTGTAAAGTAAAATTTATGTCTGATATTCCTATCTCTGAAAACACTGATATAAATTTAAAATTACAAATCCTGCCCTCCTCAAAAAGGTCTCCACTCTGTTAGACACCAGCTGAGCAAAGCACTTAGACTTATTCAGTCAGCTGTGTGTGTCTACCCTGGCACTCAGTTCATGTCTTTGTCTTGAGACCCTTCAGTTCTTGCGTAAGTACAAAATTTCCACCCATTGCAGTTGAAATTAACTGCATACCTCAGTGCTTTGAGGAATCAAAAGCTCATAAGAAGCTCTCCTTTTCCTTACTATGATTTTTTAATGAATAGCTTTAGTAATTTTATGCCTATAAACTTGGGGGTGTGCAGAATCAGTGATTTTTAAAGAGCTGTCTAAAAATATTCTGAAGTACCATTTATAATTGGAATTCAGTGCAAGAAGAAATTAATCTAAGTGCTTTGAACTGTTAGTGTAATGCTTGCTATACAGAAGTTTTAGCTGCTCATCCACTGCTTGTGATGTAATTCCCTGCATGAAATTTTGCTTCTTGATCTCCACAACCTAACCTTATTGGTTTGTTTCAAACAAGAGATCATAAGGGCTACAGCTGTCTGAAATATTAAATCCCTCATTTATAAATGCTTCAAGGGCAACATAATAATTTTATAACACTTCAAGGCATCCTTCTTTTTTCTTTACAACAGTGAATAAAACAAGTCATAAATGACCACAATCCCATATGCACAAAAACAGTGAATCAGAGCTGGGAAGTGACCATCAAAAAACTGTCGGCTGTAGCCACAGAGATCAGAGAGAGTGCAGGTGCATATGACCATAGTAATACAACTGTGTAACACACAGTTACCAACAATTATACTCTTTGAGCTGAACAAGCATTTTTTGGGCCCCTGATGCACCATTTCTGAATTGTTTTGAGCAGCTCAGGAAAAAACTTGATAAGAATCTGTTCATAAAGATGGAGGTCAGTATATCTGTGTACAGAGGAGATTTTGTTTTCCAACTGTATTTTCAAAGTGTTCGGAGAACTTAAGAAAAGATTTAGTGAAATTAGAAAGCATGTATTGGAATAACTTGTGAGGTTCATGTAGTGTTCTTTTAAATTCAGAGTTCACAGTTCATTCAAAAGAATACTTTGTGGTGGTGCCTGGTCTAAAACACCCATGTGATGGTGGATATGGGAACATGCAGAACAGACAGTAGCTACATCAATCTGTTTGCTGCTAAAACCCCCAAATGTGTGGAATCATGCTCTAATAAATGCCATAGGCAGCTGAGCTCCCTGTTTACATATTCACTGGTATGTGAAACAGTGAGCACACTTCATTACCCACCTCATAGACATCCATTGCTTTGGAATATACAGCACAAAATATTATTGCAAAGTCTATTTTCTATGGAGGCAATAAAAGTCAAATATTCTGTTTTCAAATTACTTCTAAAAGGCACAATATCTAAGTATTTTATCTGAGTGTCTGATAAATGCTTCTTCAGCAATATGATGCACTTTGTTTTTCATAAATATGCAAAGAAATTCCTATACTATGAGAACGTGAACTATTTAAAAACATTCTTATTCCATTTGATAAAAGAAGTAATGCCTTGAAAACATCTAAAATTAAGAAGCTTATATAAACAAGAAGAGGATACTTTGACAATTTTGTAATATTGTCTAAAAAAAATGGAAAGCTGTTTTTTTTTGTTTGTTTGTAAATAAAACTAAATCTAGAAAATTCCAGAGCAGCGCTCTACACCCTTGGGAATCAACAGAATAAAACCAGATACTTCTACTTTAAGTAGTATCACTTGAATTATCTCATTAAAATGAATCTATTATTGAGCGTATGTTCTTCTAAGTAAGCATTTCAGTGGAAATGAGTCACCAACTTCTGCTTATATTAAGAACTCTAGGTAAGGTCCAAATCAGAATGCATCTTATTGTCATTATACAGAAGCCAAAAAACACATTGCTTTCTATATAGTAGATTTGTGTTCTGTATTTTTTAACTTAGTAAAACAGCATACATTTTTTGGTAGTGAAGAGGTAACTTGAGGTTACAATATAACACAGTTTTTATGTCAGGAAAGCTAGTATTGCCACAAAAAGAAGTAATCCATACCTTCACATAGTTACAGCCATTTTTCTGGAGTCAAACAGTCAAACAGTGAATTTCTGCTGATCTAGATAAATCCAACAATATTTATGTATAATCCCTCTGTGCGTGTATAGATTTATAAATGTATATATATATAAAAGTCCTTTTTAGTCCTAGTCAACCTGCAGCTTTGTTCATTGCCTGGCAACACAAAGTCCTACATACCGCAGAAGCAGAAATGAGCAGTGAGAATCTCAGGGGAGTTGTCATGGGTTTGCAAAAGTCCTCCTCCTTGGGGATTGAAAATAGTTTGTCCAGATGAATTTCCGGACAAGGGCCAATCAGGAGTTCAGGTGACGCCTTT
>JAWMRA010000078.1:73559682-73640661 GCA_035584735.1 Pseudotriccus pelzelni
ATCCTAATATTATTTTCTCACCAATCAGATCTCTTTGTCTGCATAAACCTTCTCTCACCTTAGAATAATTTGTGGGGTGTGGTAAAAATTGTCCCCTAGGCAAACCCATGACAGGAGGACAGTGAAAGTGTAGACTTAAGTAATTTTAATTTGTAGATGAAACTATAGGAAAAGACTGTTAAAAAAAATTATCAGGCAGCAACTTAATTTCTATTCTGTCTAAGGGCTAACTGATGTCAACATGAACAAAATAAAAAAAATTACCTCAAGTATTCCAAATAAAAAGCAAAATTTTATTTATCATAAAATATTTTGAATTTAATTCAAACTGACATTAAGCAGAATAGCCTTTATATAGTGAGTAAATTAAATTGATTGCTTCTAGTCAGAAGTGTCTCTAAGATTTTTGGAGTGTTAGATATTTTACCTCACTTTTACATAGGGATTAAAAAGAAGAAGAAGAAAACAAGGTTTGACCATTTTTTTTCAACTGTGAATGACTTGGCAATCTGTTTTAATTAATGGAATAAACTGAAATCAGGAAAATATTCTCTGTGTATACACCAGAGGGTACAGTGTATCTATGTTACTTCTCAGTGCTACTGTGACAGAGTGAATGTGCTTAGGTAGTGACATTCACTGAGTGGTTTGACTTCAAAATTTCAGAAATACAAGTTGAAAAATAAAAGACAGATGTTTTTCATCCATTCTCATTAGAACTACAGTTCATCAATGACTGTTTTCTAGCATTCTATATATCTTTTATCACAGCCTCGTAAGCAAAAAGGCCTTTCTTTTTGTGGTATGATTGTGAACATCAAGCCAAAGCAATGTGGGTTTTTTATGTACCTTCTGAGCAGTTAAAATTAATCTAAGTTTTATTTTAGATTTTTTCATGTTCCACATATCATTTTTAGCACTGTTTTAGTCAGGCATCAATTTTTTACAGATAAATTTAATAAGAACTGTGTTTGCTTTCATCACTAATGCGTTCAGTCTACTGTTTACAGACTGTGTTGATTTCAGAATATAAGAATTAAGGTATGTGCCCAAGTTTTAGGAAGAGACAGTAAGACCTAGAGTTTTGTAATGGTAAAAAAATAAAACCACTATAACAGTCATAATTTCCAGTTGTCTTATTTCTGACTTCTGCAGGTCTGATTTTCTGCAGTCTTCAGGAACTTTGCACGTCTGAGAGCAGGGGCCTTTGCCTGTGTACTGGTCCCCTAGTGTGTAACACTGCAGTAGGAATTAAAAAATAAGGCACTGGGGAAGGGGGGCAATGATTGAGAGAGACAACTACTGTGTAATTCAGGATTTGCTTCATTTTTGTGTTATGCTCACTTATTTGATAATCTTGTTTGTCCTTGATATGTTAGAGAAAAATAACGACAGTGTCAGTTTTTCCCTGTGTGGCCACCATTACTGAACACTTACACAAGAAGAAACTCCAGGGATGTGACAGCTTCGCCTGATGTGTTTTCCTTCATGTCCATGGAGAGAGCTGGCTTTGGAAACTGTTTCAGAGATGATTAAAAGCCATTTTGACTCTCTCCAGGAAGTAAATGAGAAAAAGCTGGTGCCTCCTGGGAAGAAAGCATGAAGTACTAACGGGAATGTGTCAGAAAGGAAGGTCAGTCCTGACAGGAGGAACATATTCGTTAGCAGACATTTTCAAAGAGAAGTTTAAAAAAAAAGCCAAGTGAATCAATAAGTTAAAATACCTGTAATTCAGTCCTACCACGAGTCAGCTTCAAAGATGAAGACTCACAGGGTGTTCGAGTTAAACATCTGTGAAAAGTAGCAGGTGTACAAAATTAGCACTAAACACTAACCAGCAAGACACCGTATTGTGCAGAATTTGGAGGAAACACATAAAAGCATACTGATGCCATTCACTGAGCAGAGGGTGGTTACAGACGCTTCATCATTTATTCACACCCTCTGCAACAGGGCAAAAGATTCCAACCCATTTTCTATCACCTTCTGCACACTGAGCTTACTCCATAAAGCATTTGAGATCTACTGTCATGGAGGTGATTGGACTGGTATGACCTGGTAGGACTTTGCCAGTACTGGAATGCTGAAGGGCTTATCGTGGGCCTGTGTTCCAGATGCAGGTGTCCAGGTGGTGGCGGTGGCAGCGGCAGCAGCAGCAGCAACAGCACTTGGGCCGTTGTTGGTTTGGTCCCAGCTGTGGGGAGCAGCTGTGGCTGCCCTGCCCAAACACAATCAGTTCCAGCAGCTCCAGGGGCCCCAGCACAGGGCACAGCTGAGCCTCTCAACCAGATGGGAAGACCTGAGGAAGTAGAAACCACCTTTGCACAGGACCCAGGTCTAGCACACCAAACAGAACTAAAGAGAAAACCTTTTATAGTTAAGCGAATGGTTTTGAATCTCAGGGACTGTTCACGATGAAGTAGAAAAATATGTTTTCCTTATCAGGAAAAATACTACTTTGTGAAGACTATTTCTGAACTAGATTTTAGAGTGTTTCTTGTCTCTTTCTTAAATTGGAATAAAAGATCATATTTAAACAACAGAATATGAACAAGAGAAATTTAAACAACTGTGAAATATAGTCCTTGCATGGTGCAAGTTGACTCATCGGTTGGTACCTGGATGGCTCTGAGCAACCATGCAGTACTGAGGACTGAGAAGGCCCCATATTTACTCTCAGCATAGTAATTATTGAATGTTTCAGACAAAATTAACAGAATAACAGAAATAAATTGTTCATATTATCATGAGTATTTTGTAGAGGTTTTTGAAACGTGAAAAGAGAAACAATATGATTTCAAAGATTGTGCTTCCTTTATTTTTAAAAATTGTGCATGGGACTGCAGGATGTATTGTGAATGAGAGATTATAGAAAGTAATCATTTTGATCAATTGTTTTTTCTGCTCTAGAAATTACATATGCTAGTACAGAAAACTGTCTAAATCCAGTTTTTTAAAATTAAAATTTACTTTCTAATGTTAAAAATAAACCACGATTGGACAAATTCAGGAAAACACTGAAGAGAGGCAGTCACCTGTTATCTAAAAAATAAGAGCACAGCAAAAAACAAAACTGGCTTGATCTTAATCAAAGAGCACAGTAAGATAAATATTAATTTAAATTAGAAACTGAAATACATCTCCAAAGCAACCTGTTCCTATGTGAAATAGTAATTAATAGCAAATTAATAGTTTAATTCATCAATAATCTCTCTTTATAAAACAACACTGTTTTCTATTGGAGAATATTAACACTTATTTCTAGAATTATTTTTTAATTAATATAGCTACAAGCAGATTTCAAAAAAGGTTTTTGAACAAGTTTATGTACCATTGCCCAGCCTCAGTAACATAATTCTGCTGATTTGTATGCGATAACAGTATTCTATTTCTAGTCATTCTGGAAATAAGGACATCACAGTCTGGCACTATATCAACAAAAAACAGCCTTACCATTCACAGCTTGGCACCTTCTGTAACCTAATCCAGAAGCCAGTTTCCTCCTGGAGCTGCTGAATTTGTTTTTTTATTTTTTTTAGTATGAATGTGTATCTCTCTTTTTTTGTACTGACAGATACTTACCTTAGGCCTGACCCTAAAAATATGCAATGCAACATTTTCAAGACTTCATCCTTTTAATTTTCCTTGCCCTTTAGGACCCTATTTCTGTCTAATATGCAGTTTTGATAGTTGCTATACTTGTTTTTCTCCATAAAGCTAGCTATATTTTTAGACTGCAAATATTTCAAAATGTAGATACAATTGCTAGTTTACTTTTTTCTTCTTCTTTACCTTGAAATTGTTTTATTGCACTGAGATTCTTGCACCTTAAGACTTTCTTAAGAACCAGAATTTTTTGCTACATTCTTCCTTCTGTGTTGGAGGATGTGGAGGAGGATGACAGGCAAAGCAAGCATCACTCATGTCTCAAACTTCTCCAATTGCCACTGCCTCTTGTCTCTCTTCATTCATGAAACGCTTTATGAAATTAATTCTGAAAATACTTTTTTAAAGGTATCCTGATTATTTACACTCACCAAGCTGTATTTATCCATTAATGCATGGATTATATTCCTTTTTTTTCCTGTGCAAAGCTGTATTAATTTTACAAATACTACAGTCACTTGAAGGACAAAGCTACAATTTTTTATCTTTACTATTTATTGTGTCTTGCCTTTTGTTTAACATTTATCCTGCTATATAACTTATTCTTCCTTGCTACTGGATACAGATGAGAATGCAATAGCAAAAATATTTTGCTTCACAAGGTTAATTTCTACCACTTGTAACTAAAAACAAATAATTTAATTAGAATAAGCATTACCTTGGTATTGAAATGGAAAAATTGATAAGCAATACAGTGGAAAGAGCTTATATAAATTTTCATTTTTCATTTCAAACTGTCTTTTTACCTCTGTTCAATGGAAGGCTGTGAAGATAACAGTGGGGCTGAGAACAGAATGACGGCTGAAAAATATTGATGGGAGGTAAGATGTGGCTCACAATTCAGATATCTTAAGATGTCTATTAAGAAGCTGCCATTACAACTAACCCTTGTTTTAAAACTTCATCTTCACTGGTGTTCACTACCAAAAAATAAGTCATGGTGCTACATGGACAGCAAATAATGAGTAAACATCAGAACTGGGCAGATTTTTATTCTGCAATCAATATTATTGAGGTTTCTGGCCTCCACACAAAGGATGGAGACAATGTGTAGAGATAAACCAGCTGCCATTAGAAGCAATACTGTGAGATAAGCACTCCAGACTGACATTTTTCCCAGGTATGGTGGTGCAACCCCCCCCACCACCTGCCTCCTCAGGGCTACTCTGTGACCTCAGTAACTCTCAGCAGGCCCTGACGCTTGTGTAACGAGCTGGGAGGTTAAGTGGCCCTTGGCCATACCAGGCACTCTCATATGGTTAACGTGGCAGTGCACTGACCATACCAGGGACACCTTTTGCCTTATGAAAAAGGGGAATGAGAAATAATCTGTCATCACCTGACAGCCTTAGAACATTATTCACCTGAATTATAGCTCAAGTGGAATGGTACTATTTTTACTGCTTTTTTCAATAATTTCAGTTATCATCAAGTTAAGTTACAGTCAGGATGGAAATCAATCAATGGCTAAAGTCAATCATGTCACTCCATCTGTTCTGAGTGAGGTCCTTTGAACGCTCCTGGACTGCAGCTGGCTCCCTCTGAGGGGAATGCCTCTCCAAATTTGTGAATCCTCAAGTTCGCGACCATCAATGAAAGCTGATGACAGGGCCTGAGTCAACATCCCCACTCTTCAAGGAGGCTAAACCCTTGCCCATTGGGAAGAAGTTCAACTGATATGTTTCATTGACCTTGAGGGGAATTTTCAACAGATACCTATGTGCTATATATTTGTGCCTGTGTGCATTCCTGTATGAATTGATTTAAACACCCTGTAGATAATTAAGTTGATTGCTGTGATTATAGTTAATCCTATGGAATCACTTTAAAAATGTTAAATTAGTCAATTATTAAGCACCACTAAATCATTTAGATATAAACCTTTGACCAAGTCCAAGACTGAGTTTGGATTCAGCTGCACCACTGTGAGTTTAGAAAGCAAGGTGGGGAATTTACTCTAAATCTTGTGAGTCAAAGGTCTTTTACCTTTGCAGCCTCATTCTTTTGAATCTGCAATCTCTGTGCAATAATTTCAGATTGATTCCAATATTATTTTCTTCTGCATGTTTCTCCTATGTAGTAAGGAATAGAGTGAATCTTACCATTGAACTTCATTATATTTTTACAAATTTATATTTAAACTTGCTTTTGTTAATACCTTTGACAGATTCTTTAAGTAGCCTAAGCCACTCATTGCAGCACCAAACAATATGTTAAGAAATTCCTTGTTACAAAGAGAGTGGGAGCTTTGGATTGAAGGCTTGCCATAAGTGTTACTGTTGTTTTACTAATGCAACATGGACAATTTGGCTGGCAATGAATAATGAGTAAACAACTGCAAAAATCCTAAGCTTTTCCATCAGTTTATATTTCTTTAATCACATGTAAAGAAAAATAATGTACCTGGTATGAGCAAAAATCCTGCTTCAAGACCATCCTTTACCAGAAACAGCATTACATGGGAATACAAGCTTTCAAGGAAAGTTCCACCGGTTTTGGTGCAGAATTATTCATCTATTCCAATGAAACACTACAAAATCTGAAAGCCATTACCAGAGAGTCTTGACCTTAACTGAAATCTTTAGAATGAATCAGCAATGCATAATAATTTTGCCTCACATGTTAATATCAAAGTAGCTTATCTAAAAGATTGTTCATTACATACTATTTCCATTGAGGTTAAGTGTCTGATAATTTCAATTTATTTGTATTTAGTGCTTCATATCAAGCTGGAAAAAATCTCGTTGGATTGTTTAGTGCTAGTTTCTTTCTTGCTTTGCTTTTTCAGTTTGAGTTGCTATTGTTTTTTATGCTTGTACATTTGTGGTTTAGCTCCTAACTCAGATGGCTGTCATGAGAGCATAAAATCTATGAATTTCCCATGAAATTAAGGATTGTTGCCAGCTATACAATATTTTACAATCATTTCTGTTTAGTAATTTTATTGGTTTTAGTCCTAGTCAGTGTCTGCCTGGAGCATATTAAGGAGTGGGATGACTATGTGACACAATTCTGTCTAAGTAGAATCTTTTGTCTAAGACACAGGACCTCACTTTGTACAGGGTGATAAGCACAAATACGTTGCTTTGCCAACAGTTTAAGGGGGAAAAAAAACCCAGAATATTTTAGTATATATCCTTTATCAGAGAATTACTGTAATGTATCAAGTAGATAGAATTATAAATTCTATTTCCCTACTATTCTGAATATATATGTACTTTATTTAAAAAATTAAAATAACTTCCTATCTTAAAAGAATTTGGGGTTTGAAATTAGAGTTTTAAGGAGTTATTTGATTATTTCTTTTGTATCCACCAGTTTATAAGACTGTCTGTCTCCTGAGATATAGCTTGTGAACTGAAGGACATTTATTCTTTATCACAAAAATAAAGATGAAATGAATGTGTGGGGCCAAAGGTCAGAAAATATTGCAGAGTTGCAGTTAAGGTCTGTAGGTTATTAGTAGGGGGCTTTTTGAAGCTGCCACTGGTATGCACCTCTTCCTTCCAAGGGACTTCAAAGGACACTGGTTCTTTCCCCTGCAGTCCTGCCTTGTGTTCATGAGTACTGAAGAAAGAACTGAACAGTGCTTTATTGAACATTAAGCTCATCATGTGAAGTTGTTAAGTAGTTCATATTTACTAATACTGTAATCTGATAGACAAAATCCAGATCAGTAAATAAGGAACCCAGCAAGGAGAAAAAAATCCTTAGTCCTAATTTTTGCTGATAGGATAACTGGGGTATAATTACTGTTCTGGTCAAACAAGCAAAATTCTTCCCTCTTAATTTGATATTTCATAGGCTACAATATTAATAACGCTTGTCTGCATTTAAGATTTAAGGGTATTTCATGGCTTGTCAAAGTTTGAGACTTTTAAAAACATTTACAAAAATCAGAGATTTTGGGACTACTAATCTAAATACATAAAAAGTATAGATTTCTTAAACATTCTCTTATTGCCATCTGTATTTGTCTAGTATACACAGGAACCTCTTTTTTTTTTTTTTTTTTTTTGACCACCTTGTGAGGCCATTCATAGAAGATCACACAAAGAGAGAGGGGACCTTTGGCCATATAGCAGAGACAATGCTGTGGTTCAACTCTACTGCAGGAAAATGTAATTTCTTGCTTGATTCCTCTAAGCATGCAGCCCAGGACACCGATCTTCCTACTGCTCTGTGATCCCACAGAAACAGATACAACAGGTCAGCAGATCAGAGAAACATGGGATCATTAAGGTTGGAAAAGATCTCCAGAATCTTTAACTCCAACCTTTGACCGAACACCACCATGCCAACTAAACCATGGCACCAATTGTCACATCCAGTAATTTCTTGAACACTTCCAGGGATGGTGACTCCACCACTTCCCTGGGAAGCATGTTGCAATGCCTGACCATCCTTTCCATGAGGAAATTTCTCCTTATGTCCAACCTGAACCTCTTATGGTGCATCTTGAGATATTTTCCCCTTTCCTGGCTCTACTTGCCTGGGAGAAGAGGCTGGCTCCCACCTGACTAATAACCTCCTCCCAGGTAGTTTCAGAGCTCTCCCCTGAGCTTTCTGATCACCAGTTTAAACAACCCCATCTCCCTCTGCCGCTTCTCATATGACCTAATCTCTAGACCCTTCACCATCTTCACTGTCCTTCTCTGGACTCACTCCAGTACCTCAGTGTTTTTGTCATAGGAAGGTGGCCCAGAACTGAACACAGGATTTGAGGTGCAGCTTCACCAGTGCCAAGAACAGGGGCATAATCACTGCCCTGGTGCTGCTGACCACACTATTGCTGTACAAGCCAGGGTGCCATTTGCCATCTTGGCCACCTGGTTGTCCTGTATGCGTGATGTGATCATACTCAAGATAATCTGTTTCATAACCAGATCAGCAGGACACACTATGCAACTCTCTTTGGCACAGCTGATAATAGTAATAATAGTTCATAATCTTCCTTTTCTGTGCAGAGGTATCATGACTGAGGAAGGAGAATCCCAAGCATAATACACAAGACCGACCTGGTCAGAGTCCTCCTGGATCTGCCAATTTTGTGCATCTGGCCAGGACACCTCACTGCTGTCTGTACCTCTGGCTTTGTAAAATGAGAATGACAGTAGCCTGCTCTGCACTCTGCCTTAAGATGTGTGAAAAAAAGCTTAAAGCAGCACAGTTCACAGGTAACTAAAACTGTGATTCACATGAGTGCACTTTTCAAGGCAGTAGTTTTCTTGTCTTGACTACATTAGAATGATATCCCATGGCTTTCCAAGCCAATTTAGGAGATTGCCAATGTGCAGGACACAGGTCACTTGCTGTTTTGAGGTAAAACGCTCCTGAGTAGGTACAGTTCCAGCAGATGAGGATCACACCGGTTCACATGACAAAAAGACACTCACATATCTGATTGGCTGCTGGGGAACATGACATCCAAAATTCATAATCTTCTTTCTGTTTCATCACAAAAATCATGACTGCAAAGCCCATGGAACAGGCCCAAATTTTTTGCACTTAATTTTAAGAATTTGAGATGTCTAAAATGCTGTCTTTGAGTCAAAAGAAAGAGGCAGGCACCTCCAAATTGGATTTCAGTTTGCTTAAGATACAGATAAAGAGGCTTATCCTCCATTTCTTGGTCAGATGAAATAACATACAAAGCCTAGGTATATTCTGCATTGCCTTTAGGAATATATAATGCAGAAAAACTTTCATTTGTCTACAGATACAGCAGCTAGGTGGCTATAGGAAGCATGTAGTAGTAGACTAATAACATGATTCCAAACTGCTCTAAAACTATAACATTTTCATATATATGCAAGAAATCTTTTTTTTTTTCTAAAGTGTGAGCATGAATCATACAGGAAGTTATGCAAAATAGAATAAATTAGGCAAATAGCATTCTTTGAAGTTTTGAATTAAGTGCTATGCTCTGGAGTACGCAGCGCACACACTGAATGCTTGATGACAGAAAAATAGTTTATATTCAGATTATATTCCAAGAATGTCCATTTGTGTTGTTCTTTTCTGACCATCAGAAAATGACTCATTGATCTTCAGTACGCCATTACCTCTGTTCTGTTTTGAAAATCCAGTCACATGGGATCAACTAAAAAGTCTCATAATTAGGACTTGCCATTAGTTTGACAGGTGGAGCACACAGTGTGAGCATAGTCTAGTCACTCTGACATTCTGAAATATAAAAACTCAGAGCCAACTGAGAAACCACATGAAAGAAACTTCGCTACCTTAAACTGCATATAATGGGGAACTTTGAAGCTCCCTCTATAAGCTGATTTGAAATCTCTCTTTTCATGTGATGAAAAAGTTTTACTGTCAGGCTTTTTGGTAAAAAGGTGTAAGTTTCAGGTAAGATGCTTGTGCTATTCCAGGATTGCTTCTCTCAGATGGGTAGCATATCACTTAAACTAAAGTCACAACTAATATCTACAATTTCTTGTTGGAGAAAAAATAAAATAAAAAATACGAGATAGAGCAGCTTAATTCATTCCTTGAGGCCACAAATACTTTAAGACATGTTCTTAAAAAAAGTCAAATCAGATTTTGACTCATTAGGTTGATTTTATTTCAATATGCATTGCTTGTTAAGAGAAAACAGAACTTCATTTTTATGAGAAATTAAGAATTTGTGATTATATTTAATAGAGAAGCCAACACCAGTCAACACAGTTTATTGCTGAATGAAGGAGAAAGCTCACAGCAATGGGTGGGGTGATGCTTGAACCATGCTGTCAAAATTCATGATTTTGAAGATTGCTTGCCATGTAAAAGAAACACAGGAAGCTGAAATTCTTTCAGAATTACAAGGTTATTCTTCTGATAACAAATTAGCTCATTTATTCATCATCCACTAAATAGCTGCTCAGATGTGACATGTAATCTGTAAATAATCTATCTACACTTTTACATTCCAGAAGAAAGGTATATTTCCCATGCTGTCTGAAAGGAATATTTTAAAAAATAACTCCTAGGGTCAAATCACTTGTGAGTAATCAGGGAGTGCTACGTTAAGGTATGAGCTTTCAGTTTCTTCAGGTATTTAAGAAAGTGCTATATCAGCAAAAATTTAAATAGAAGTAAAATACTCATCAGGCAGATGGTCAGTACCTTTCACTGAGCCAGATGCTAAATGACCGCTTTAATACAGACAAATTTCCCCTTTAACTAAGAAAAAGGTACTGAGAAGGATTTCTGTGGTGAAATAAAACAATGACCTGTCTGTGAAAGAGTAGGAAGGCACTGCAAAGAAAAAGAAAGTGGGAATAAAAAAACCCTTGAAAATCCTGTGGTTCTTTCCTCCATCACCACCCCCACCATCTGGCCCCCCTTTATCCTCTCATATGTCCTGTCCCCTTCCTCCCACCCCCATGAGTCTGTTTTATGAAGACCCTGATATCTCATACTTTCACTCTGCAGTTATTTAAGAGAAGTAAATGTATTAAAGAGTATTCCTTGAAGTCAGAACCACCAGTATACCTCAAGCATTTCATTACCTCAGCATGATTTTTTTTTTTCTGGTGCTCTGAATCAAAAAAATGAGTAATAAGGTGTACCCACAAACTCCATTTCTGTACATGCTTTATAAAGACACAAATATACCCTTATGTATAGATACACATATCAATATACAGAGTGTTTTCCCTGAAATGCAAGCTAAATATTTTCCAGTGGAAAGAGAGATGGAGAGAAAGGGAAAGTATACGGAGTCTGAAAAAACATTCTTCTTCCTTTCCAATCATTGTTTCAGCCTGAAGAAGATTATGGAGTATAATGCGAAATAAGTTCCCCTCCAAGCCTAGGCTTAATCGTGAAGAAAACCTGATAACTAATGGCAGTCAAAGAACCAGTCTTTTCTTAGGAAGGCAGTGAAGCATCTATTAAATTTCAAGCCAACTCTCTTATGTCCAAACAAACTTTTAAAGCTAACAGACACATTGATAAACAAAATTAATTTATTTCTAGTTGTTATAAGCGTGCCCTTATAAAACATCTGTAGAGGTTTCTATCCGTATGGAAACATGCTGGTGACTTTGAATTTGGTGAGCTGTTACCTGTAACTTTTGGAGGGAGAAAGGGAAAGTAGTAACTCTCAAAAATGGATTCCAAGATGGTCTAGAAGTGTGCTGTTCCCAACAGCATTGTTACAATATGAAGAAGAGCCTTCTGGTAAGAGCTAATAACCAGGAAAGCATTTTACACAAGGAAAGCATGATATAGCAAAGAGAACAGTTGCATATTACTGCTGTACCAGGAAACTCAGAAGTGCCTGGTTACGATCTGTCTCCAACTGCAGCAGTTTTATATTGTTAGTCTGCTTTTTTGGACAGTTATATTTCATGCCAATTATCACTCTCTCATGCCTGCCTAGGCACTCTTAAAAATTTGCTTTTATAGGCAAATGCTACGCTTCCAGAAGCAGACATTTAACAGTGCAAGGTATACGGAAGCCTATTCTGAGCTGGTCTTTGTGTAGCAGCAAATATTTCCTCTAGTTTGTATTCTATGGCTGGTTTTATATCTATTGGTATAGCTTTCCAGGATCAGACTGCTTAATATTGCTGCTTTAATTCTGAAATGGGAATTGCAGTTCTTACAGGGAGCTTTTTACTGTACACTAGAGGAAATGTTCACAGGACTATAGTTAGTATTGCAACAGCAAAAAATGCTAACAAGATAAGATGAAGACCTGAGCTAATTAAGGACAGCTAGGATATTTACTTTATCTAATACTGGTCTTTATATTAGCTCCACAGAAGGCCAGCAAAATCAGCATAATCTATGTCATTCTGCTTAATATTTTTCATTTCATAAATTTGTGCAAAGAATTCATAATAAAGTTGAAATATCTGCTATGTGGCTTTATGACTGATGAATAGAAAAATTATAAGAACCTCTGTGAAAGTATTGATAGGTTGATATTTTTTGTGATAGAATTGACTTATGTCCAAAGCATTTAACCTAGGGAGGAAAAGAACACATCAAAATCAGATAAATTTTAGATCGGTTATGTTTTGGAGAATTCGATCTCTGTGAAACTATAATTTATTCTGAAAGCTTGAGTAAAACCTATCTGTAAATGAGATTCTTGCCACTATAGTCTTCTCAGCTACAACCACAAAGTTAAATGGATTTAAATATCAGTGAAACACTGTTTATAAAACATTGCACTCTTAAAGGAGAAAACGTAACAGAGTGACAGAAAAGGTATTATGAACTTGTCTTGCAAACTGCTGGGAGGTACAACTGTAGATCCACTATGAATGTTGTATGCTTTGAAAGAGAGAAATTGACTCCCAAATAGGACAAGGGGAAGGCGTAATAATCACAATAATAAAGGGCCACTGAGAGGATAAGTCTGCACAAATTTAAAAGACAGCATGTTGGCTGCAATGGAGCTGTCATCAAAATGAACAGATACCTATAACAGGTACCTGTAACTACTTAGAGCTTTTTTCTCCCCAGAATTGGGGAGGGGAGGAAGAGTAGAGAACCAGAACAATTTTGAGGTAATCAAGGGAACACTACTTTTTTAGCAACTTGTGCAAAGGAACTTGTCTACAGAAGTGATATCTAAAGCCTTCAAAGATGTCTGAATTCCCTTTTTCATCATGAACTATCCAGGTATAAATTTAGAGGTTTATATTTTTTCACAAGCTCTGGCACATGCAGCTTCTTTGATTTATAGCACTGCCACTCTTGATGTTTGCTTTTCCTCTTCATCGGAAATTTATCACGGCAGTGTTGGTGGACTCAAATTGTTTCGGCTTTTCAGCAGCTGCATCTTGCAGTCAATACAGTCACCTGAGCCATGCTCCTTGTCAGTTTTAGCAAGCACTGTGCACAGTGAACTACAACAGAAGTAAATGTGTTGCAGTACAAGCAAATCTGAGCCTTAAAACTCATTCCTCAGCAGTTTCTGCTGTTTCACTCTAGTATAAGCTAAGCATTAACACATTTGATTTTCTTGCTACAACTAAGGGTCATAGTGGTGGGTCATGGCAACATCATAAAGTCTGCAACACTGCACACCACCTTGGCTAAATCCTTCTTATGAGATGCTGCCAGAGGTCCAGATATCTTACAACAAGGTCTATGTGTTCACACCCGTGCTTCAAACTGTCCTTCACCTTTAAAACTTTTATTTGTTTTCTTCCACCAGTTCTTAGCACTTCAAATCTAACCAGAAGAAAAAATAATTTATTTGTTATCTCAGTTATTTTTAAGAAAAGATACTTTAATATATCTACCCATTACTTCTGCTTATATTTATTATTTATTCCTGCTTATTCTGCTACAGCAATTGATCATTAGAAGATTTTAGAATCTGACCTTTTGTTGATTATTGATGATAAATAAATTAAAACTGAATTCAGCATTATCTGCTGATATTTGTGTTCAACCAAAAATATTTACAGTGTTAAAATATTTGTATTTGAATTGAATTAATTAGTACATAATCGTCATATCTAATCTCACATAAAGTGTCTTAAGACAGAAAATTATTTCCTTTTCGAGCAACAATGCAGTTACACTTTAACAGTTTGAGATGTCACTGTTATGGCTGCTGCATTTATTATTGACATGTATTTTCTCAGTTTTTCAATTGTTTCTTTTTTAGCTCTACAGCTCAATATTTGTAATTACAGGTCCCTGATATTTAATTTGTTATATTTTCTATGAATTTTTTTTAATTAGTAATTTTTTAGGAAAGCTTTCAGCTGCCTCAGTTCATTGTCTTAATTTAACCAATGGAGCCCTCTTTAACCTGAAGTGTCTTCTTCCCTCGCTTTCCTTTACTTTCTCATTGTATATAGGCAATCAATTCCTGTTCCCCTCAATCCTTTCAGTTAGCATATTACTGTAATGGTCATATTATTCTCTTTTCATTTTTCTGTATTTTCTGGCTTGACTGGCTTTGCTCTCTATAAAACTACATATTTGTGGCAAAATAATTAAAATGGCTCAGAACTTTCCCATTTTTTTTCACATTTTAACATACAATCCAGGAATGATACACTTTTGAAAGCCTTCTCAAGATATAGAACTTGCCTTGTCACCTAAACACAGAGAGGCGTATTAATGAATTAAATAGACATGAAGCCCATTTCTGCTGCATTACAGTATCATGAATTACTTCATTGAAATCCTAGTCAAATTTAAGGTAATATTTCTCTCAATTCCAACAAGTCATCCTTTAGAATATGGAAGGGGGAAGAGTTAAGGAGTAGAAATAGATGACATTCATAGTTACAGACTGCTTTTCCCTGATATTAAAACCCCTTTCCGAAATAACCGGCTGTCAGACCCCACCGCCAGAGCTATGAGCTCAGCCAGGAGTTTTACTTTTAAAAAATATACAAGGCTCTAAAAATTCACCCACTGAATATTTTGAAGAGCCCTCAGTTCTTTAATACCTGGCAGTAGTGTAAAGAGGTGGGGCACATTTTTTCTCAGTAGGCACTTTTACTGATAAACTTTAGAAAATAAGGGAGAAAATAAGAAATCTTCGCAGAAGTTTAGGAGGGTAACATACAACCAAAACAAAGCATTCCATAAAGCTACGACTTGGCACATGTTGACCCACACAACTTAGCAAAATCCAACCCATTCTGTACCAACCTATCCAAAATCTTAAGAGATTAAAAGATGAAAAAGTAGTAAAGAAAGAGAGAAAAAAGATTAAGATCATAGCTACCACCAGAGAGTCCTGTGGAAGTCCAGCTCCCATGAGGCAGGTGGCAGGTCTCGAGCGCAATCAGTAGCCACATGCTGCTCTTCTTATGTGCTTTGATCCCCCTCTGGCAACTACTCCCAGGCAGGACTTCTGGCCCGTTGACCATTCTGGGGCTCCAGGGCAGGGTGAGGGGCAGTGCTCCCTGTCTAAGGCTGGGTTAGGAGTTCCAGGGGGCGTACAACAGTGCTCTCGGGCTGCCTCTGACTGAGAGCTGCTCCAGGGTTGCTCCATGAGACTTGCAGGCTCTGCCACTGGCATAAGGCATTACCTCACCTCCCTGAGATTCAGCTTATTCCTTCCCCCTCCACCACCACAAGCACTTGAGTTGGTTCTGATCCAATAATTAATATAATCTTCTGTGACATTTGAATCCAGTGTCTTACACAGCCAGATCTGCAATTGGATTTCTCATTTTTGCTTTGACAGGCAAGAAATTTTGACCTCCTAACACAACGAAATAACAAAGCCCACTGCTGAATGAAAGGCGAATCTTGAGAGAAAATAGAGGCTTAGAGCTGATAACAATATATTAAACAGTGAAACTACAGGTGACTCATCACAAATAAAAGCCAATTAAATAAAAACCAATTGCACAAAACCTTTAGGTGTTGTTATATATTTCAATATGGTTCAATGGTCTTCTTAGGTCAAGCAGTAAACAGTTTTTGATTATCTTGAATTTCTCTTCCAGGAAAAAAGAAAAAAACCTAACAACACTCAGAAGCCTAACAACACTTTTGCATGTTACTATTTTAAATTGGCAATTTTAAGTATGGTTTTATTTCATATTATTTCCTCCAATAATCTAAATAACAATAGACCACAACAACTTGCTCAGGTAGCAATACTGTACATTGCATGGTAAGATAAATGGCATAATAAATTAAGTAACAGAATCTCATAATGAAGAAAATCAATTCCTGCTACCCGATAAATCAAAGTATATTCAAAGTCAATAAAATTATTCAAAATTTATGCCAGAATAAAGCAGAACTTGGTTTTCTTCTTTTTCTTAAATACTGACTGAAGCATAGGAAATTCCCAGAAGTTTAATGACTGATTGATTTAATGGCACTTGATTGCAGTTCATACCTTCAACTTTTCTTACTGTCTATTAAACCCCAGGAAATTTTCTCTGCATAATAAATAACATTTTTATATAAAATAGTCCCAGCTAATTCTGAATAAGGAACAAGTGTGCAAAAATTCACTTTGTTATTGAACATCACTGATGTAACTTGATCTTATTTTCTGGAGTGGAATTTTTAGCATTTACTTCTTGATTCTTCTTTCTTCACAGTTCTTCAGGAATAATAAAAAAGTTTTGTTCACCAGATAATCTAAATAATTGGGAATAGGCTTAAAATGACAAGTATGATAATAACTTTGAAGAAACGGACAAAATCAGCATTATGGAGTCTGATGAATAAAAGATAGTAAGATGGTGTACAAGGAAAAGAGAAAAGTTTTAGCTTCAGATTTTTTTTCATAAAAGAACAGTCTAGGAAGAGAAAAGTAGATGAGCCATGTAGGAAAATCATCAGGGTTTTTCTTTGTAAGAGAGACATAAGTATTTTCTGGCAGCACTGGTTTTATGAGCCAGTTATGTGTGTCTTCAGGCAACATAACAATTAAATTAATATTAGGAGGGCAGTGCTGGAATTGTTTACATTTATCCAGAAAGAACGTTGATTGTTTTCACTCTGCATCTACCATACAAATATCATTTGAAGAAGCAAGGAGGAATGGCCAACAGAGAACATCAGTATTAAAAACCACTGTAAAATAACATTATCTTAATTAAGTAGGGAATAGAAACATTAGAAATAAATTTTATCAAGTCAGAGAGAAATAGCTAACTGAGAAACTGCTTAAGTTGACCAGAATTTGGAGGCTGCTCCATGGGGCGCAGTCTGAACTATTGCATTGATTTATATTGTGTCAAGTGCAAAGCCTATGGGTCCTGATCCAAAGAGCTGTTCTCATACACATGTCCACACATTTAAACACATGAATAGTTAAATAGGATTATTTAGCTGCTTACTTCTAATTTAGATCTGAATGTTTTCCTTGACTGGAGTTCAATACTATGCAAGAGGCAAACTTTCACTGCCTCTGAAAACACCACGTACACCAATATGTAGGCTATGGGACTGGAACTTTGGAGACCAGAAACCTCTGCTATGCTTTTGAGGCTCAAGTCAGAGCACCTGTTTTCCTGACTATTCTACTTGAACTGCGTATCTTTTGGGAAAGGAGTGTTTCACAACATTTATTTATCTATCCATTAGTTGGTCTAAGGGCCCTCTGTGTAAGTAAATTAATAAAAGAAGTACCATGTAAACACATGTTATCTTAAAATTATAAATGTATAACTTAAGGCAAAACTTCAGTGATTGGGCTTGTTTTAGATGTTCCCAGTTCTCACAGATTGGCTAAAGGTGTGGAATTCATAAGCACTTAGGTTTTTCTTCAGAATTTTCTCTCTTTTGCCTTGAAATGTTTAAAATTTCCTTCTAACATATATAAAATACAAAAACTTGTTAAAGTAATACTTAGGTAGCAGTATTTTTTAAACATATCTCCTCTTTAAATCAGTATTAATTCGTGAGGGCCCTAGAGTTTTTATGACATGTATTTATGTATAATCCATGGACAGAACATTAATTTATCAGGTCAGTATTCTAGAACTTTTTTTCTCTTTAAGGCCTTTAAAGCCTTAGAAATATTAATTTAAAATTTTCTGTCTTGATAAATTTACTTATGGATATTAAGGACTATTCTTAACCACCTAGTGCATAGAATCGCAATCTTTTCAAATGGTTACTTTGTGTAGAACACGTTCATCTGAGGGGACTCCACACTGACAAAGTCCATTACAAATGGTACTTGGTTTACAATGCTCCCAGGAAGCCAGGCTTGGACTACTGCTTTGCTGCACAAACTATGAGTAAAAAAATGACCACCTTTCAGAATGCATATAGTTCTCGTCAGACTACAGCTCTGTGGACAGCAAGGCCACACTTGTTGTCTCCAGACATCATCTGCTGATTTTTAGCTGACCTTCTCACAGAATAGCTGAAAAACAGTAGGTACAGGTCCCAGACACTCTGTCCATTGCACTGTAGTTTGACAAATCACAACCCACCTGCAGTAAGACAGTAACTTGCACTATCACACTGAGAGGTGTGTGCCTGTGATTGGGTCTTGATGTATTCTAACCATCAGAAATACTCTAACCAACTGTTTGTTATAGTATTAGCAAGAACATGATCAACAATGAAAACTGGTACTTTGAATTTACGGTCTTTATTCAGTGAATAAATTTAGAATTTTAAAGAAACACAAGCTGCCACTTCTCTGCTACTAACTTTTACTGCTGAGAATGTTACACGAGCTAAGGAAATAGCCCATTCTGCAACAGACCTAGTAAACAAAAACCAGATTTTAATGCAGAAGGATCAGAATAAGTGAAATATTTCAGAGCTGAAAGCATAACTTCATTCATGTTTCAAGGCTGAAAAAAGATCTTTTCTGCAGTGTGAACACACTGTGAATGTGTACTGCGAATATCCTAAGAAAATCAGTTACAGAATGCAAAGGAAAGATTACACTATGCAATTTATATTAAAAACATTTTGTTTATTGAGACTTATCTTATTTCCTCTGACATTTTTTTAATATGTAAACACTTCTTTTTCTGTGTCATGTCATCTTGTGTCTGACAGGCACTTCAAGTTTCTATTCCTAGTCATAAACAACCCCTGAATTATCAAGACAACTCATCATCACCAGTTTTTGTTAACTGGGTTGATCAAGGGCAAGTTATTTTTATGGAACAGAAAGAAGATAAAAAGTAAAAAGTGATCTCTTTATGGTCCAAAGATCAACTTGTTCTGAATTTTCAAAGCTAAGTAACAAAAGTTTATTATAAAAATCTAATAAAGTAAAGAACTTTCCTTCCAAGTAATGAAAAGGGAGCTTCTAGGATAGCTGCAATTCATTCAATGTTGCCATGAATAACACCAAATGCTTTTGTTTATATGAATCTCTCTGAGTATTAAGGTGCAAAGAAGTTCATAACATTGTTGGCTGGAAAAAAAAAATTCCAGCCCCAGTTAAAAGTCCTGAAATAAAAAAAAAAAATTATTTTCATTCCTCTGGGAGAAGTACTTGAATAAAGAATTTGAATTTCTGTCTCATTTAGACCTGTCTTGCCAGCAGGTAAAAGAAGGCTGTACTTTGGCTTCATTGCAGGTGCACCGACAATCACTATTCTGTTTTGTGAACTGGACTGTGGAATTCCCCATTCCTGACATATACATTGTCTTTGATTCATGTTCCACTCACTTTCCCTCATGATACTTAGAGCAAATGCGAACTCACCAGCTGAATTGTAGAGAAAATAGCTGACAGGAAACTTGACCTATCATCACCGCAGGAAACTGCTGAGGGCAGAAAGAGCTTAACTAGAACAGAATACATTATCTTTTGACAGCTCTTCACACTTCAGTCCCAAAACTTTAGTATTATTAAAGATAAAAAATTAAGGTACTTTTTGGTTTTCATAACAAATTTTAAAAAAAAAAAGGCCAAATGTTTGCCGAGGGGCATCTACATACCCCTTATGAATGATCACATTTATGCCCTTAAATACTTCAGAAACCTGCCATAATCCAGACATGTACTGAGTTTTCCACTCTGATTTTCAGTCAGTAATGTCCTTCATTTTCTCTCAACAGCCTGCATGCTGGTCGCGTATTGTATATTCTGGAACTACAGGTGTCAGATGGCAGTGACAGAAGCTATGCCGTTCAGAGGGGCTCACCAGAGGGGCCTGGCTGGCTATATAATATGCATCAGGGCAAATGTAGGTCTTACTTTTGTTCAGAACTTAAATGGGTTGTGTGAGAATGTGTGTGGAGTCTGTGGTGTATCTATTGGAAGAACAGCTGTAAAGTGTGAAGAAAAAAAAATCTAGGCAATGTATGTAATCATGAGTTTCACTTGAGTTTACAGGAACTTTAGCTTCTGCCTAAAAGACTACTTGAACTGATACCAAAGAAACAAGTCTATCCCAAAGGTAAATTGGCTTTTGAAATAAAATCAAATCTCAGACATAAATCTTAACTATATATGTCACATCCAAAATAAAAATGTTCTGAAATTCTCCAGAGGGAAGAGGTATTGAATAGAGCAAAAGGCAAAATTAAATCCTAGTATCAGTGAAACACATGGTCTGATTACATGGCTAGGAGGGTAGAAATCCATTTTAACAACAGATGGATTTTGCTGCCTTTTGAGGTAACCACTTAGAAGGACAAAGGACCACAACAGCATTGCAGTGAAAGACTGCATACAACAAGAATAAAGCCACCTTCCTGCATTTGACTGACCTATGACAGAAACAGTCGACTCCCGTTTTATGTGGCATGATTTCTCTTGACGGTACCGTAATCTCTGAGTTGAGCTATTGACAAGTGTGACAATATACTCAGCGTATAGTATACAGGACAAACCTTAAAACTGTTTTTTAACATTTTGTATGTAAGTTATCCAGTGTTAGCTAAAAGAGGTATTCATTTAGTACTAGTCGCTAATCTGTAATGAGAATCTTTTAGAGAGAAGGAAGTAACTCAGTAAGCAGTCTAATCCATAAGTTTTAACTAATGTGTGTTTTTATTGTGGTGTCTGGTGAAATTGGGATTTAATGATGACTGGTAGCCACTTTTATTCCATTCTACAGATAAAAAGTACTTTCCCCAAAACCAGATATTATTGGGGTACTGATGTAATTACCCATGGTTATGCACTGACAAGGGAACTTTTAGTTCTAAGCACCATATTAGAAATTATTCAAAGGTACTAAGGAGTTTTGTGCCGCAATGAGTAAGGCCCAACTTTAGCAAAAGTGTGATAGAGATTGTGGATTTCCCTTCATGGCCAATTATATTTTCACTGCTCAGCCTCAATGCCTTAAATGCCTAGTGACTGGAGCCTTTTCCTTTTCTTATTCATTGCTGATTTGGAAACAATTATTTCACTGAGCAAGTATGGGTGAAAGCCTTCCTCAAGACCTACTGATTTCAATGAGCATTTCTAATATGTTCAAAGTAAGCTAGCTGTGCTTGTGGCTTAAGAACTGAATCTCCTAATGGATTAAGTAGAAATCTATCCAAGAACTAGCCTATGTAACAGTTTTCCAACTGGTGCAACCTGCAACAGCTTTCCAAGCTTAAATTCTTACAACATTTAAAATAAGTTTCTCTACATCTGATTTTTTTTTAATTAAAAATATGAAGCTTTCTTTATCCTTAAGCTTTAATGATTGCAAATAGGGGAGTCTCATAACAGAACATGAATTTGGATATGTCAGAACTTTTTTTTAATAGTACTGATAAATAATAAAAAGAATGTTAGCATTATCTGTAGCATTGCACTGTATCCAAATTCCATTTGATTATTTTGGTTTAGAAGTGTTCTTTTTGTATGATGTCTTGAGATATAAATTTTTACTTTTTTTGCATTAATATGTTAAGCCAAAATGTACTACCATATTGTAAGGAAAATCTCAGAATATCTTTCATAACAAGAATGCCAGAGATCTTCTGTGATTGAAAGGGACAGAAATCCAAATGTATACAAGATTTCAAAATTAATATGGGACAAATGGCTAGGAAATACATTAGCGTTAAAGCAAACAATCATGACCTGGCAAGGTAACGAACTCCAATGAAACTTAGCTAGTCTTCCTCTCTCCAGCTATCTCCAATTCTGTGCAAGGAGTCATTGAACAGCTTGTTATTTTTTCATGATTTTCCAGTCTGGTCAGAAAAACAAACTTAGTGTGTATTATATCAGTCAAAGACTCAGAAATTTATCATGATTTTCAGATTTTCATTGTCCTCTCTACTGCATTATGCTTCTTTTGATATAACTTTTCCCTTTTCAGTCATGCTACTGGGACCAACAGCAAGGAATTTGATATGCATTGTTATCAAAAAACTCGTAAAATTTGCCATCCTTGAAAAAACACCAAGTTCAGTATGAGTTTGAAAGTATGAATAACTTGATGCTTCAAAACATAAGGAAAGGAGGAAGAGGACAAGGACCTAGAAAACTTTCCATATTAGGAAAGAGTCCAACTTGACAGATGGAGTGACCAGCCTAAAATTTCAAGTATGAAATTTCATTACCACTTTATTACATGCACAAAATTCAATGTTACTACAGATCATAAATTTAATCATCACTTTGATAGATCCATCCACTATTCTGAATTCAAGTTTACAATCTTCTCTTATAGCACATTCCAAAGACTGAGAATGCACTCTCTGAAGAACTAATTCGTTTAACTTTATCTTTATTTACTCGCTTTTTCTTCATCCCTGGTCATCCATAATTCTTGTTTGTACCTTTTTAAAAACCTTTGTAGGCTTTTAGAAAATTTAGGTTTAAGGAAACAATAAATAATACTAAACACAGATAGAGATGCTTTTTCTGACAAAATGTTTAATGTGGACTTTGGTTCTACTGCTGTTTAACTTCAAGCCTTAAGGTCTTTCAAAACTAGTAACTATATCTATTTCTGGTTTTTTAGATAAGAAAAATTAAAGAACTGACACAATTTCAAGCTGAGAAATACAAATAAAATGTACATATTGGCAAGTTATTTAGAAGTCTGACGTTATAGGTGTTATACACCATTAAAAAAATAAATATTGGTCCAGGAAATTAATTATTAAATCGTCCGTATTTTTTTGTGTGACCATGACAGTAGAGAGAACATGGCACTCAGAAACACAATTAAAAAGGGGTCGAAAATGCATATCCTACATATAATCCAAGATATGGAACTTCTCTCATTAATTGCTTCTGTTGTTCGCAAGTCTTTTATGTTTAAAACTTGTACACGAGATGCTTTCATTTCTCTGAGTTTTCCAATATTTAATTACTTGCACATCAGAATGTTCTAACATATTTGTGAAGTATCCTTTCTTCTTTTTTTTTGTTTGTTTGTTTTTGTTTTGCTTTGTTTTATTTGTTTGGGGTTCTTTTGGGGGTTTTTTGTTTGTTTTAAACCCAGTTATACTTGATGCTAACAAAAAAACTGTCTGTCAGAAATCTTCAAGTATTTTTTCATAGAGTATCATTCACCGCTTTTTATACCTGAAAAAAAGTGTAGGGATCACTTGTGCAGCAGGCAACTGTGTTCACTGTTTTTTCACTGATCTGATCCCTCAAGCATGCATTCATTAAGGTTTTCTGAAATCTCTTACTGATATCCAGATGAGAGACTACCGTCAAGACTATTGCTGTAAGATCCAGAACACAGCCATCATACTTCAAGACACAGAGGGATATTCTGTGCGTTACACATGTGAGGAGTATATTCTCAAAGCTGAACTTTGCTACAGTTGCTCATTTTGGAACATGTGTCTTCTTCGTGAGTACTAAGCCATAATACTGGCCTCTCTCTGTATGGAAATGATCACCAGTGTTCAAATGAGAAAGGTAGACGGCATAATGAAGAAGTTTGGACAAGATTAGATTCTAAAAATGGAGAATCAGCCTCCTAGAAGAGAAGTGAAAACTGCAGTGATTTAGATTTCAATTAAATACTTAAAAACAAAACTCACTAGAAAAAAGAATTGCAGAAAACACTTGGAACAAAGATGTATTACTATGGAATTCAAAGAGAGTAGAAAATTCAGGCAAAATTAAATTCATCTCAGAGTTAGGAAAATATGTATTTCAAATACTCTTTTAGAAATACAATGTAATCACACACATATGGAAACAAACTCTAATACATTTTTGAGAATGGGTTTAATAAAGAATAAATTGATGTAAACAGTTTACTTAATTCTAATTTGAACAGTATAGACTATCTCTTCCAAAACCACCATTCATGTTAATGTACTTTCTTAATTTATGGAAAATAAAAGGTAGATGGATGAAGAGTTGATAATGAATATTAAATTATACATCTTTTTGAATATGATATAGCTGTAAGAATAGTTCAATACAGGTGTGGATACTAAACACAAAGATATCTCAGAGATATTGTTCCTGCAGGGCTCTTCTTTCCTGCACTGGAGATATTTTATTGTGTTATGACTATCATCCTGATATAGATATTTTGCAAGTTCCAAAGAAAACAGTACACTTCAGAGAGCTCAAATTACTAAATTGCACAGAAAGAGCGAAAGCTTTAAGCAATGAGACTAATCTGAAATTGTCTGCAGCACCAGTATAATGCCAGCAATTTCTGTGAACATCCGCTACACCTGTTGTTGCTCTGCCAACTGTGTTTCTTAGCTAACAGAAGGATAAGGGAGCAGACAAAAACAGATGCAAACAATAGGATGGCATTCAGAAGACCTCATTTTAATTCCAAGTGCTCTTACCAATTTCCTATCTTATTTAGACAAAGTACATAATCCTTCTGTGATCCTGTAGTGTGCTCGTAATGGTGATTTCGTTACACTATGAATTCTTTGCAACAGAAAATATACCCTGCTATGTTTATACATCTACAATACTACATTCATAGCATTATCTATAGTACTACGTTCACAGCATGACTGCTATGAAATGAAAGCTTAGTGACAGAGAAAGTAATTACTATTTAGCAATTAAGACAAGCAGGAAAACTAGAGTGAATTAAAATGGAAAAACAGGGACAGAATATGAGAAATGGGTTGTTGCTATTCATGATAGCCATGAATAAAACTTAGCTGTGCACTAAGGTCTTAATGGTAGCAATTCTCTGAACACAGGGGAAACCAGGCTTGCACTGAGGGTGTCCTGAATGACCAATAGGTCTCTTTTAAATTTTAGGTACAATATGCATCACAACAGTAATTACATTCCACTAACAAAAGAGGAAGGGATATTATCCTTACAAAAGAGGAAAGTATCTCATACTGTTCAGCTAGGAAGGCAACCACAATCTTTAAAATTTTTTTCTCAGATTTAGATGTCTATTTATGATGCATCAAGAAAACAAAATTAAATTAAATCTGCTAGGCAGCTTTGAAAGTCATAACTTAGCAACGAAAACAAAGAGCTGTCAATGTGCAGAACACTTGCAAGTATGAACCATATGTTGTCTCTGTAGGACATCCTTGAATTAATCAGCCATCTTCGTTTATATTATATTATATTAAAGAAATAAAAGTTTATACTTTGTGTTGGTTTCTTAAAAATGAAGATTCGGTAAATTCAGATGATCTCTACCTTGAGACCATTACAATCACTGGAGTCATTCAAGCTGAAACTGCTTTTATACAGCAGCTTCTTTTGCTTCAGAGTTGCTCTCTCTAACCCACCAAGTACAGAATAATTAGGTACAAAGGATTTAAAGATATCTCTGAAGAATGCTAGTGAAGAACAAGACATATGTCCATATATAGATATAATCTTGTTCTGTATATTTGTTCAACATGAGTGGGGTCAGAGAAATTTTTTTTAAAACCCAGTCAGAAAATTTCGTCTGGAGTGCTCATTCTCATTTAAAAAATATGAGATGAATTGAAGCATTGGATTTTCTTATGTGATCCCTCATGTGCGCAGGAAAGGACATTCTCCCACCCCTCAGCAAAATTCTGATCATGAAAGCCAGAAAATCTAAAAGCATGTAATAAAGGAAGGATATACTACCATTCTTGTGATTTTAGGGACTATTGTTTGCATTTAGGTAGATATTGCAAAGGTAAGACTGGGTAAATACTTTGTTTACAATTATTCAGATGAAAGCTGTTATAAAATGCTTCTATGATGTACGTCCAAGATTCCAGTTTTACTTATCCCTAATTGTCATAATTGGAAATTCCCTGCTTCTCCAGGTATCTCTCTCAGTTTCTCTACATTTTCTGTTTCACTATTAAAAATGATACACACACAAGTAGATAAGATTAGGAGGATTAGCCTCTGGACAGGTTATTCCATAATTGTTTATTAGGTGTTTTCTTTCCCTGAAGCAGCTGGTATTGACTGTTACAGAAATAGCACATTGGATTAGCAGATCAGTGGTTTGACCTGTAATGGCAATTTCAATTGTCCTTTGCAGCCATGAGTGTAAAAGTTTAATCAAAATGGATGTAAATTAGCTGAGACATTTGAATATTGAGGCCCATTATACAAACTGCATACAGTAAAAAAATTCTTCTAATGCAATTTTGGTAAATGTCAGCTCCAGAGTAAGGTAGGGACATCTCAAAATCCACATTTTCTGAATCATCTCTTACAGGGAAAACCTGTGTCCTGCTGCCTATCCACTTCTTGCCCCGATGCTCCCCTCTTTTGTACCTCCCACAAGAATTACTTCTGGTGACCTGGAGAAATTTCAGGAGCTAGGATGAGTGTGGATGAAAACAGCATGCAAAGGATTGTGACAAATGGCTCTTCTGAAGATCAGAGAATATTTCTACTGATTTAGAAAGGTCCATTAATACTGAAACATGATATTTGGAAAAAAAGTTAGGGTTGTGACAGGATAGAACAACCCTGAAAAGATCGAAAATCCAATCAAACTATCATGCAAGGTATCATACAAGATAACCGCTGAAGCCAGGGTGATGTCTTGGTGTTAATTATGCTAAAACCATCCTGGTTCACCAGAGTACACACCCTGCTTTTTGAAGTCTGATTTGACAGATAAGCTGCTAGCTGGCCTGTGAATGTGTAAATATCAGTCAATCACTTTCTACTATAAACGTCCAGTCCACTTTCATGCAATCAGGTTCTTCTGACATAAACCTTGTTGGGGTGTATGTGTGGAGATTCCTCCCTTGGCCTAGGAGTGCCCCCCAAGGTTACTCCCCAAGGTCCAGAGAAAGAGGTCTCTCCATGAGCATTGGTATAGGTGAGTTACGTCAGATCTCTACTTCATAATTATTTCTTTTTGCTAGCTTTAATATAACTGCTTCAGTAATTGCTTTGTTACAGTGCACTATACTACTTTATGCTATATTATACTCTACTACTAGATTTTTAGCATTTATATTGTGTAGTAAAAGTTCTAATTAAGATCTTTTGTCTGATCATTTGTAATAATAAAATATGCATTTTATATAAATGCTTTCATTTTGCCAATCATTAAAACCTGCATGATGAAAATGATTCAATCACACTACTATAATTCCTTAAATTTAAACTACTGACATAATCTGAGGCTAAGACTGAATGCAGTTGCACCTAGACTCCTCTCTGAAAAGGAGTTTAGAAAGCAAGAGTCTTTTCTGCACCTCGTGAGTCAACAGCAGAGCTTTTTAATAAACTTTGTCTAAACCTTCCACTCTCTCATGACAAGGGTGTAACAAAGATTCTAGTTCAACTACTGTAATAAAAGTACTAGAGTGTGTCATGATGACTGGAAAACCAGGTAATTTTGGCAGATTAAAATTAACTTACACGTTTGCCTAAGTTTTCACAAAGAATAGGTTTTATATAAGTGTAGAAGATATAAATGGAGGGTGGTGTCATTCTATCACTTAACACATTTTTAAAATTGGTTTGTACGCTATTAATACAGACATATTGCAATTAAAATAAAATCCTAAAAAATATATCACCTGTAGAAGAAGTTAAGATAAAAAGACTTGCACATTTTATCAAAACTAAGAATGCTGGGTTTATTCTCTTCATCGTGTCAAATTCCATAAAGAAATCCAACAGAACTTTCAGACTTCCTCAAGATCAGATCTACTGTGACCGAAAGATGTCTCCAAGTCATGCAATACTTTACAAATAATTGCAAGAATGTACTTTTTAAATAAGCGTTTCACCAGTGCATTGGTAAGGCTATGATCTTAATTTAACTAAATATGTGATTAACAGTAGAAGTAGTATTTGACTGCTGAACCTTCTCACAGCTTTTTTCCCCCCCTTAGTATCTGTTTCTTAGTTAACTTCCATGGGGTGCATCTGACACGCTGACTCCTCAGCTTAACTCAGGCATCCTTTTTTCCCTGTGTGCCTGTTTCTTTTTTTTCCAACAATAGGATTCAAGTGCTGAATTTTACACTAGTATGTTCCTATCTTTATAAAGTTTTACCATGGAGATGAAGAAACATAGGCCCTGTATTTGCTGGATATCCTCGTCTCATTTTCTAGAATTAAATGTTTCATTTTGTTAACCTTAGAGCTTAATCATGATCTCATTATTTTCAAGGAGATTGTTTCTGTGATATGCAGGAGGTGAAGAAAGAGGTCCTTGTCTTTCTATCACTACACATTCTCATAATATTTCCTTCAGAAAATGAGCTGCATACTTAATAATACTGGTAGAGTTTAGGGGAATTTAGTTGAGGGGGAGAAAAAACAAAAGTTTGCTTTTTAAGTTGAGTATCTGAATCTCGCTCATGAGAAAATAAATAATTTGGTTTTATACTGTGAACATGTGCTGTGAACCTTTCCAGAGGTGCTAAGAGCCTAAAACCAGGTATGCAAGGATGATGTCTGTGGATGAAAATAGGAGATAAATTAAAACTAGCAATTTCTAGTCTGGAACTGGTTTTGTTTTGCACACGCTGTTTTACTGTGTTTGAGTGATATGTCACTTAAAAATTGAGAAAACACTTCATTTGTAATAGTGCACATGAGTGTGGGCCAACAACATCTGAATCTGCCTAGAGAGAGATGTCATGCTGAGTTAAAGCAATGTTTTCCAGCTCTGGAGTGACAGAGTTTGATTCAGACTGGAGTAAAACAAACCACTAACAAAAAAAGATGTCTCATCACACAAAGGGAGAACAAGGGAAGCTGCTGAAGTCCCTCCTGCTTTAAAAGGTGGTGTTTTGTTCTCAGCAGCACCTGCAGTTCTCCTACAGTTGGAAAACAAAAAATGTTAGCAAAGCTCCTGGAGATGGCAGAAAGGGGTGGCAAAGTGCAGACAGCGGATCAATTCAAGGCTATTGGAAGCAGCTAGTATGGGAACAGGCTGTAAGTGGTACTTCGCAGGATGGCTGATAAGAGGGAAAGGCTGCTTCAAGTTTGGCAAGGGAGGACAGATAGCAGATGAGAAGAATGTAGGAGAGAAGAAGCAACTGACAGAGCCAGGTCAAACCAACTGGAGTGCAGTTTAAACCAGACATACTGAAGCAAGAAGGACTTCAATATTTACAATTTTAAACCATCAATTAAATTTACTGCAGGACTGTAGGAAAAATAATTCTTAGGGCCTAGAGGTTGCCTTACCAAAGAAAAAGTCCATAAAAATATAGTTACGCTTCCAAAATTATTGTTACCCTATTTCTTTGCCTTCTTACATTAAGTCATGTAAAAACCTAAACCTTTTTACAGTTCTGAATTTCAGCACCAAAAAATGTGGTAACAGTCAGTTCCATTAATAAATACTGGCTCATTAATTCAACATTTTGGTTGATGTGGTAGAGATGTTACTATCGTTTGTGTAATATCACTGCAATATGCCTGACTCTGACTTAATTTTGAAAGCCAATAAAAAAAGGCTGACTGAGTCTATTAGAGGATTTCCTGCTATATATAATGAAGTGAATGAGACTGTTTGTGGTGGGTTGACCCTGGCTGGATGCCAGGTGCCCACCAACTGGACAGGGAAGAAAAAAATGTAATGAAAATTTCATGAGTTGAAATAAGGACAGGAAGAGATCACTCACTGATTACTGTCATGGGCAAAACAGTCTTGACTTGGGGAATTTAGTTTAGTTCATTACCAATCAAAATCAGAGCAGGATAATGAGAAGCAACACAAATCTTAAAAGCATCTTTTCCCCACACCTCCCTCCTTCCCAGACTCTACCTCCTCCCACTCAGTGGCACAGGAGGATGGACAATGGGGGTTAGTTTGTCAGAGGTTGTTTCTGTCACTGCTCAGGAAGAGGAGGCTTTCCTCTGCTCCAGGGTGGGGTCCCTCCAACAGAAGACAGGTTTTCATGAACTTTTCCAGCATGAGTCCATCCCATGGACTGCAGCTCCTCACAGACTGCTCCAGAATGGGTCCTTTCCCATGCAGTACAGTCCTTCAAGAACAGGCAGCTCTAGTGTGGGTCCCCCACAGGGTCACAAAGTTTACTAGAAAAACCTGCTCCAGCATGTGCTCTTCTCTCCACAGGTCTGTAGGTGCATGCCAGGAGCCTGCTCCAGCACAGGCTTCCTATGGGGTCACAACATTGTTTCGGGCATCCACCTGCTCCACAGGTGTGTGTCTCCTCCACAGGCTGCTAATGGATCTCTGCACCTCCGCTGACATCAGGCTGCAGTGGGACAGCCTGACTTCCCATAATCTTCACCAAGGGCTGCAGGGGAACCTTAGCTCTGGTGCATGAAGCATCTCTCCCCTTCCTTCTTCACTGACATCAGTGTCTGCATGGTTGTTCCTCTCACATATTCTCACTCCCCTCATCTCTGAGCTCAGTTACATCTGCATAATAGCTTTTTTTCCCTTTTTAAAATGTATTATCACAGAGGTGCTACTCCCTTCTCTGATTGATTTAGCCTTGGCCAGCTATGGGTCTGTCCATGAGCCAGCTAGCATTGGCTCTTTCGGGCATGGGGAAGCTTCTAACAGCTTCTCACAGAAGCTGCCTCTGTAGCTGTCCCCCACCACTACCAAAACCTGGCCATGCAAACGCAATACACCCCTAAAAAAGTCATAACAAAGAACACAATCTCTTACAGATTTCAATTTTTCACACTTTTATTGAAAAAGCCCTTGCCACTGTGCTATTTTCATCTCTCTCAGTGTTCTTACCGCCTTCTTTACCACCACATAAATTCTATTTGTCTCAAGATGTCAAGGAAAGGTTTACCCAATGCATCATCTACCATGCAATGCATCATATTCTTAGGGTGGATTTAATTTTTCACTTTCTCTTGTACCTCAATTAGTTCATCCAGATGTGTTACTGACACATTTTATCACAGCTGAAATGAATTAGAAAGAACAAAGCGATGTTAGGATAAAAGTCTTCTGCTTAAAAATAAGAAAAAAGTTTTTGGAAAATTTAACTGAAAATGAATGTATCCTCACAGACCTTTTGTAAAATGTTAAATTATGAGAATTAAATATTTTAAACTTTCCTTTTGATTATTTTTACCCCAAGTGGGGTAGAATAGATTTATTTTTTTTTTCTAAAAAATAATGAAATTTCTGTGTTGGTTTACCTTTGAGAAATGTTTAAGTGAACATTTCTTGTGAATAACATCAATATTGTTGATCCCAGTGCCAGAAGCAGAGACAAGCTGGTTCCTCAAAGTCTCTTACACATTTTCCTATGATACTCCAAAACCTTTAAGAACTGAAAAAGAGTGTTTTGGGTCTGGCTGGGATGGAGCTAACTTCCTTCATAGCAGCCAACCATTGCGGTGCTGTGCTTTGGACTTGTGACTAAAACGATGTTGGTAAGACACTGGTGTTTTGGCTATTGCTAAAGAGTGCTTGCACAGAGTCAAGGCTTTTCTTTTTCCCACTCTGTCCTCCATTGGGTAGGCTGGAGATCAGGCAAGAGTTCAGGAGAAGACATAGGACAGCTGACTCCAACATACCAAAAGGGTATTCCATATGGTACGACATAACAATCAGCAATAAAGCTTCAGGGAAATGAGGAGGGAGAGAGAGTGTTCTCAGTTATGGTGTTTGGGTTCACAAGCAACTGCTACACACATTGAGGCCCTGCCTCCCAGGGAGTGGCTGGCCATCTGCCTGCTGATGGGAAGTTGTGAATTATTTTGCTTTGCTTGCATATGAAGCTTTCCTTCACCTATTAAATTCTCTTTATCCTGATCCACGTGTTTTTAGCTTTTTCTTTTGTTTTGATTTTCTCCCTTGCTCTTCAGTGGGGAGAGTGAGCAATTAGTGGGTACCTAGCTGTTGAGTGGGATCAACACACCACAGGGAGAGAAAAAATATATTTTGATGGAAAAATTTAGTCTTCCAAAGTGTCACTCAGTAAAATAAATTCCTTCATAAAATCTTTATACTGTGTAACACTACAGAGGAACAGACAGTTATGGGGATGCAAGAAGCTGAGAATCTCATACTAGAACCTGGCCTGAGGGAAAATTACACATACAGCTACAGTAACTGTTTAGGAGCCAGAAAGCAAAAGGAGTTTTAAATACAATGTCAGAGACAACGAAAGAGAAGGTGTCACACTGTTTGAGGTGTTTACTTGAAGAGGAAGTTAATTCAAACAGAAAGAAAATAAAATACATAGAAGGGGCACCCCTCTCTAAGCACACTACCATCCATTGTATGAAGGAGCCCTTTGGCAGCAATCACTCCTGCACTCAGGAGTGCAGAAAACTCCAATAGAAGGCTTCAAGAAAAGGAGCAACACTACCTTTGGCTAAACACCATGACAGACAAAAGAGACTGAGGTGTACTGTTGCTTTGAATTAAAATACCCAGTATCATTACACAAAATGCAGCTATGCATACAAAATGTGGACGAAAGCCCTATTTCTCAGTACTTTGCCTTAATATACATAAAAAAAGGGCCCCAAAAGTAAACAAATAGGAAAGATTGAAAGCCAAGAACAAAAACATATTGGATACCTACTTTTAAATATTGTAAAACTGAGTCAGAGGACAAAGTATTTTTCAAATATTGTTAGACTATAGAGTTCCTCAAGCTACTCTTGGGTATATTTTAGAGCCAACTCATTGCTACAGATAGAAATTGATTCCTCCCCTGACTCTCCTTGTAGTCTTAGCTGCAGAATCACTTGAGAATGAAAATCCATAATATGTCGATGAGTTTAGAAGCTGCACAGAATAATGCCGTCAGAAGTTGTCTTATAGGTGAGGCAATACACATAATTACCAAAAACCTTGGTATGTGGGGTTAGAGAATATTTTACAAAGTTTCCTGTTCCTTCTAATTTTTGCTGTCTGGAAAAGAATGCTTTCCTCAGTCCTCACAAACCCACATCTTATGTTAAGCAGCAATATGTATACGATGTGAATTAAGTGCTCAGAAACTGGGAAATCTCTTCAGCCCTGCATAATACTACATTTCTGCAGTCAGTAAAGATAGTTCAGCATAAGTATATCTGCCTTCTAAATCAATTTGCTGGACTGGGACCACAGTATATTAAATAGAACTTTGCACTCATCTTCAGTCTCTTTCCACAATTTTTGGTACAAATCCCCTTTTTTAGGGTATCGATTTTTATACATCTAGTTCTATAGACATAAAGGCCTCTGCCACATTCATATTTTCGAGAAGCAGCTTAATGCATACTCCTATCTCCATATCCAGGCTTGTAACTCTTTGTCTTTTGAAATTCAGAGCAATAATTGGACTTACTTTTATTAGTGCATCCATTTAATTTAATTTATTCTGAAATCAACTTAATCCAGATTGATCCAATGTTATTATTAACATAATTTGTTCTCTAAGCTTTGCCTAGGTCAGTATTACCTCTCATTTTCAGTAGTATTTATCTTTCTAACAAGATTAAAGATAGCTTTATCCCATAGCAGCCAGAGTAAAGGTTGAAAAATCCATTTTGATATTAAGTTTTCATAGATACTTCTGATTAACAGTAAGAAAACTCATATTATGACTAACAGTCTTGATATGAAACATGAGTCAAATTGGAATTCTTATGCACTTCTCCCCATTCTTTTTTGGGAAGACCTTGATTCCCAAATTTATTTATATACAGTCTGCCACAAATTGAAAAAGCAATTTACCCTAAAAGGCACTGTAAGCAGTAGTCCTTCTCTATCCTGAATTTTAAAGATGAATTAGAAAAATAAACAAACATAAAAACTGTGTAGCCTGATGTTTTCTTATTACTCTCAGAATGAGAGCAATGGCAAGCAGTTTAATGCTGAAATCATACTTGCCCTGATATAAACTGGATTTGGAAAATAAAAGCAAAAACTTATAAAATTAATCTATACCAGTTTTAGGTCTATATGTGACTCAGTCAGTCCAGACTAAAAGTGGTAGAGCAATAATGACGAATTTCATTGTATCAAGGCTTGTTTCCCCTTACATTGATGAAATGGGGACAAAAAGAAAAGAGTTTTCAAGGGGTTAATATAGATTATTAACAAACTGGTAATATTTTCTTATGCAACAATGGGTGTTGCAGTAAAACAAATTTCTTATCTAGAAAACACAATTATTAATCATTTAGAAATGTATGATAAATATATGATAAATATAATAATGTTACAAAGCGTAACTATTGCATTGTTTCTGAATAACAACATGCTCAGTGATGCAATGAAAATGTAAACCATGTGGTTCAATAGAAGGAAGAATACCTCCTGTACAACACTTTTGGCTGATATGGTGGAAAATTTTTCAGGGTTTGAAAGGAATTGTTGCTAGACCAGCAGCACTAACATCATAAAAATAGACATAGGTCCTTTTCATATAGCTAAATCTAGGTTCAGAGGACAAATTTTGATCCTGAGCACATAGTTCTGGAGCACACAGCTCATGCATGCTGAAGTCAGTACAAATCTATGCAGCTAGAGCAAAGTACGAAACACAGTTAAATTTTGCTGTGCTAGTCACTAAGAACAAAATCTGCCCTCTAAGCAAAGTTCCCATGTATAAGCCCATTTTCCAGCATGTGTTATACATCGTAGGGATCCATATGGCTTCCAGCATTCCAGTCTATCTGCATTTTTACACAACGGAATCTTCATGCAAGAGTATTTAACAAAATCTGATTTTTTTTAGACAGTTTTGGTTTATGCAGTCATTTTTATTCCTATTTAGACCAACTTTTGTGAGATATAAGTCTTGTGAGATTATGCTATAATATAGCCAGTTTTTAAAAAATCAAATAACATATTTAGGAAACCTGCAAATGAAGGATTTTACCAGGGAATCTTTTCAAGATCAAAGCTACACAAGTGCTCCTGGGCAGACTGTGTGTAGAATAGATAACAAATCAACAACAGTAACATGGATTGATCTAAAATTATATGGAGAGTACTCCTGGAAATATTTCACCTTTTCCAATAAAGTCCACTGAGAACAATTCTGCTAGTCTTGAGTAAAACTGTGGTTCTACTGGTGCTGTAATTTAATTTGTTTCATGAACTTCTAAATGTAATATGGAAATAGATGGTAAAGTGATGTCTAAAAAATAAAGTGTGTGTGTGTGTATATACACATATACATATATATTTACACAAAGATAGAGACAGTCATCATATGTATATATACAAAAACACCTCCTTCTGGAGGTATTGACAAATCTTCTCTGACACAAGACATTCATTGATCAACTTAGCTTAATCAACCACAAGGAGTAGAAACCAGATGTGTGTGTTAACTGGCAGAAACACAGTAAATCAGAAATGAATTAAAAATATAAAATAGGAAACTACTGATTTCTTGTGAACCCAAATTTACTGCATCATCAAACACTTGCAACATTTCAGATGACTGCTGCAGCAGAATAAAAGACAAAGGTCTTCCCTCTTTTCAGCATATCCATGTTATAGAGGACTTCAGATAATTATCTACAACCCTGATGCAGAATGTGATTTTTAAACTGATGTTTCAAACTTCATTGCTTTTTACTTTTTAATTTTCTCACAAAATACATTGAGACCTGGAAGGAAGCCATAGAAAGTTGTACTTAGAAGCCAATGAACTGACAACGAAGGACAAATTATTTTTATGGATTCCCACTGGGCTATGAATAAAATGGTTCGTCACCCACACAGATTTCTTCTACTTAGAGATTTAAAGTACATCATTCTCAAAGGGCATACAGATACAGACAATCACCAAATCCCATGGGAATAAATGCAAATCACAATCCGCATATATGAGCTGTCAAGGACCATTGGAGACAGCATTTCAATCATCTTGGCAGTTATAGTACATTGAATCAATATAGTACATGGCATTATTACTCAGGCATGTGTATTACCATTCACTAAAACAACAAAATGGCGAAGAAAGATACTAAAGGGTAGTAATAGCTCTGAATATTGCAGACTGTTGAATTTCCAATTATCTGAAAATTAGACAAGGTATTTGTTTTCAAGTGAAGTATTACACTTATAAAAAGAACTGCAGCTCCCAATATTCTTAACCACGTACCAAAAAAACAGGATATAGACAAAAGGTTTCTTTCCGCAACACTAACCTAAGAAACATCATCTGATTCACAGAAATGTTAATTAAAGTTCATAAACAATGGAAAACAACTTATAAATATGGTTATATTTTTAGGAGATACTTAACTGCTCTGGGGGGAAAAAAAAAACAAACTCCAACAATCCAATAACAAACAATCCTATATAAAGCTGTCATGGAAAAACTGTGGTTCTACCTCTTACCTCACATTGGTGCATAGACCTGACAAAGCTATTACAAGAATTTTTTCTTACTCTAAGAAAGACTGTAATTCTTTCAATACGTTTGTGATAACAAATCCTTTTTAAAAATACACAGAAAAAAAAGACTACTCACAAGTTATATTCGATCTTCTATTGATTAAATTCTTTAAGCATGATTACAGTTTTCTCATGTTTTCATCCATATTGTCCCCTCTGAATGAATTACCAAATTTGATCGATGTGCTGTACTGTAACTGATATCAATGAAGCAGGGTAGTGTCTCTATCGGCGAAGACTCTGATTGACACCATGGAATGTGTATATTTGTGTATGATAAACGTGGTTTTTTCTGTACCTCATTTTTGCTACCTGGAGCATTCTAGAAGACCTTCATTTTTATAAAGAGTTTCAGACTATACTCAGTGTGATTCCCATGTACTATTTAAACACAGCTAATTGAGTCACAGGTCAAGCGTTAAAGTCTTTCACTTCAAACTGTCTCATAAAGACAATGTGCACACAGGTGGTAAAACAATCTACGAGAAATTACCAGAAAAGTTGCAGGTGCCAGCAACACTTGCTTCAACTGAAGTAGATTTCAGCAGTTTTGAATGTTTGGGTAAAACTATTGGTTATGTCAATAATACAGTTTTATTGTACATCATAATTTATTTTATTTTTCTAATGGAAATACACCTTGCGTCCATGGTTGTGGTTCTGTGTAGCACCTATAATGCCAATCATTTTTTCATGTAAAACGGTTTTTGTCTCTGTAGCTCCAGCTGAACCATGAATGAAGCATTCACAGACACATTTCCATGACCGAATTTTCCTGCATTCAGATGAACACAAGGGAAAAAAAAAAAGACAGGTTAAGTTTTGCTTTCAGGAAGGATTGTCTCCCAGTAAACCTGTTCTTCAGCCATATTTTATATCCTAATATGCTTTACTAGAATATTTATAACAGAGATTAATTTCCACCTAAGAGTCAGCTACCTGTACTTACTTACATTTCTCTTGTATTTTGATTTTTCATGCATGAATTTATTTGTACTAATGTCTGGAAGTACTCTGTGACATTTTTTGTCAGTGTTAAGTGGTTTGCCTTATCTAAAGGGAGCACAATGAACCTCATTGAAGAGGGTTTTAGAGTTTGGTTTTGTCCTTGACAACCCATATAGAATTCTCATCAGCTAAAGGCACCCGTGGACTTTTTAACTGTACATGGCACAAAAGTAATTGAAAGGCCGTATCATTTTGAAGAAATGCATGTAATCCTGTTGTCACAAATCTCTGTGCTTCCTATATTTCCACCCTGCATCTTCTCACCACAGCTTGTCTATTCATGGTTAGAATTAGACTCTGGGGCATTTTGGGGGAAAAAAGTATGTTGAAGGAAACTTGCCCTTTAATATGAAATTATTCTCATTAATCAAATTTTTGTTTGAAAAAGAAGCTAATTCTTTTTCTATTAATTCTTAAATAAAAAGAGCATATAGCATGTACATATTGTAGATATATTTTAAATATTTATTGAGCTACATTTTAATTTTCCTTCCTGAAACCTAAATTTTCACAATCAGCTTTTCCAATAAAAGATACTTTTTACCAAAATTGCTGATATAAAGATTTAAACCAAAGTGGGTTTTATCATAAACCACTACAAAATTATTCAGAATGAAAAAAAATACCGGAAAAACCAGAGGTTGTGAAGCATTTCAACCAATGTCACTGATCTGATTATTTTGCAAATAATAAGCAATTTACAGAAAAATTTATTTAAGTGGTGTATATATCTACAAAGTAATGAAAAAAATATTAAAAGAATTCAGATGTTTGAATAGACCTGTAGATGGCATAAAAACACTGAGAAGGATTAAAGATACTGCTGTAGAAGCTGGAAAGAAGTTATTTACATATGGTGTTTGGAGATATAAGTGAAGCTAAGAATGACAGCAAGTCATTCAGAGTGTTTCTGCCTTCTGGCACAACTAGAAAATAATGACACAGGTACAGAGCAGAGAGGTAGTTCTATGCATATGGCAGTGGAAAAGAACATTTAATAGGCAATACATTCTTTGAAAAGTTCTGTGCATATTAAAATAAACATAATTATGATGCACAAAAATGTAAGCTTTTCTTACCTGCTTTGATAATGATTTAAATGTAAAGCATAACAACAGGAGTATGAGCAACAGTGAAGAAGCCACAAACCCTACCTTATCTGATATCTATCTGGTCCTACATGCTCTGAAAGCCACTAGGCATTTGCATTTCTGATACCACAGTTGCAATGCACTTTGAGGTCTGTTCAAGCATGTACTTTATTCCCAAATTGACTACTGAGTCCATGAAAAGGAGGCAGAGAGCACTAAATTCTAGGCCATTCTCATGTCAGGGTTTTTCACAATAAGGTCGCTAAGTATGAAGCATTGGTAACCTTATTTCAAGTTGACTAATGGATTAGTCAACACTCAACATTAAAGATAAGTGTTTCTGATCTAATTTTCAGTGGGCAAGCAGGCCGAAAACTGTCATGCTATCTGTCTCTGTAAAACATTTCAGTCCTGTCAAAGAACAGGTTTTTTGCTGACATATTGCTTTACCACAAATTTCCCAACCAGGTCCATCTTCTAAAAACTCCGACTTTATTTATTAAGTGGCTGAATTACTTTCAAAATTATAGCAAATACATATTGCGTACATAAATACAATACAACAAATTTCCCCCTGATAAAGCCCAGTACTCAGTTTTATACAATGTCTTTTGTTCACTTTCATTTCCCCTTTGGCAGCAGCAGGAAGGCAAAAACATACTCAGCATGACTGACAATGCTAGAGAATATGTTTCAGGTGTTTTGAGGTGTTCAGATGCTGATCAGGATGATGAGAATCTATATAAAACTGATTGAGCATCTCAGTTCATTGACAGTTACTCTACCATCACAAATGGATCTTTAGAACTCTCCTAGAAGAGTATGATTCATAAGGTAAGATTGACACAGGCTGTAAGTCTTTATCAATGACAATTCTGTCTGCTTTCTTTTAGATCTGTGACTCACAAAAGCCTAGAAGATTTGAGATGAAAGAGGTTAACTCAATAAGTCAGTAACTTTCCTCTGCTCCAGTGCAGGATCAGATGTATCTCAAAAATACTGGTGAGATATTTGTCTAACATCTCAATAATAACCTCTAAAAAAGATTCCCAGTCCCTTAGCCAATCTGTTATGGAGCTTTTCAGTCTTTACCATTAAAAAGCTATTATTAATGTCAAGTCTGAATCTTTTTTGCTGCAGTTTAAGACTATCAAGACTCTTCCCAGATGATGTGAGGAAGAGTTTATTATCTTCTTCTTTTTTTTTTTCTTTTTTTCATTAGCTTTTTGTTGTTAAAATCTCTTACTTGGTCCAGCCCCTTGTCTGCTTTCCTTTAGCCTAACCACACAGCCATTACAAACCTCTATAATATTGTATGCTATACAGCTATTACTATTGTGCACATTTATAAGAGATAGAATCTCCTCAATTATTAGTTTATAAGAGAACAGCAATCCAAGTTGGTCTTAGGAGATTTTAAGAGTAAAATAAATGGCTAAACCCTCTAATAATCAGGGGGTGTTAGTTTAGAATACTACAGATACAAAATTATACAGGAGGACTCATTTTTGAGGTCATATCTAGGCAACTGCAGACATCAGTGCACCTGCTCTGCTTGTGCTCAGAGGTGACTGGAAGCTGTTCAACCATACTGCCATGGCTCGTGGTCTGGAGATCTGAGTCAGCACAGCATGCTGCCTTTATTGCACAGCTCTGGGTTACAAACAGCTTGCATCAGCTTGTCTTGGAGCAGGAATAACAGAGCTGCACGGCCAGCTGCAACTGTGCGTAAAGATATATGGAGATGTTTTGGGGCAGTATCTGCATCTTTATGAGCCGCAGTCAGTGGAATGAACCTCAGCCTTCCTTAGAGCCACAAGATGCTGTTTTGATGCAAATAGCCAAGCATGGACAAGATATTATAATACAAATAACCATACACATACTCCTAGGTAGCCTATGCACAAGTACATGCTTTTAGATAGGTTCTGCTTACACCTTGTATATGGTACAGTTGTATGTACAGTAATGCACCCATAATGAAGTCAAGCTGGGGGTGAGACAGCTGAGTCAGATACTACATTATTTCTTTCAAGGTATGCGTTTTCACATAATGTCATAGGAATGACTCGTTAATATAAATTAATATGAATTAAGACTCTAACATGATGAAAAGAAAAGCCGCCTTAAAAAAAACCCTAACTGAAATCCTTGTCCTTCACATTGCTTTGTTAGAGAGCATTGCTGCAGAGAAAAATAAAAAACATAAACTTTTTACTTTCAAAAAAAGCTTTTGATGCATCAAATGTACTCTTTATTGCAAAATTTATAATATTTATTATTAGTAACCTCTAATGTTCAGGAAATGATGTGGCACATTATATGAAGGTAGGATATCTACTAAATTTAGAGTTATACAGTAGCCTGAAATCCAAAAAATTTGGAAGAAAACTGCAGCAGTATGATACTGTGGTGGGTTGACACTGGCTGAATGCCAGGTGCTCACCAAAGTAATTCTATCACTCCCCTTTATAACTGGACAGCGGAGAGAAAATACAACAAGATGTTCATGAGCTGAGTTAAGAAAAGGAGAGATCAGTCATCACTTACTGTCACGAACAGAACAGACTTGACTTGGGAAAAGAATTTAATTTATTGTCAATCAAAATCATAGCAGAATAATGAGATGTAAAAAAAAAATTTAAAACACCTTCTCCCCATCCTTCCCACCCTTTTGGGCTCTCCCAGAGGTGCAGGGAGACAAGGAGTAATGTTTACAGTCAGTTCATTACAGGTTGTTTCTACTGTTTCTCAGAAAGAGGAGCACTTCCTCTGCTCCAGTGTGGGGTCCCTCCCATAGGGTGCAGTCTTCAGGCACAGGCTGCTCCACAGTGGGTCCCCCACAGGGTCAAAATTCCTGCCAGAAACCATGGAATCCTCTCTCCACACATCTGCATGTCCATGTCGGGAGCCTGCTCCAACACAGGCTTCCTATGGGGTCACAGCCTTCTATCAGGCATCCACCTGCTCCGGTGTGGGTCTCCTTCATGGGCAAAGTGGATTTCTGCACATCTGTTGACCTCCATGGGGTGCATGGGGACAGCCTGCTCACCCTGGTCTTCACCATGGGCTGCAGAAGAATCTTAGCCTGCAGCAGCACCTCCTCCCCCTCCTCCACTGACCTTGGTGTCTGCATAGTTGTTCCTCTCACATATTCTCAGTCCTCTCTTCTCTGGTCACAATTACCTCTGTGTAACAGCTTTTTTTTTCCTTCTTAAATATATTATCACACAGATGTTACTGTCATTCCTCATTGGCTCAGCCTTGGCCAGTGGTGGGTTCATCCTGGAGCTGGCTGGCATTGGCTCTGTTGGACATGGGGGAAGCCTCTAGCAGCTTCTCACAGAAGCCATCCCTGTATTTCTTCCTACAACCAAAATCTGGCCGTGCAAACCCAATACAAATAAAAAGGTTGTCAAAACTTGGCAATATTCATGGATCCCATCACTTCATATGTAGTTCTTTCTATCTGTAAATGTGATTCTATTTCATGAGGAGATGCATCTTCAGAAAAGGTTTTAATTGTCCTGTTTCTCAGTCTTTTGACACCAGATGGCAGTATGATACACAACCATTATATTCACCCAATTAATTTTGATTTAAATGGAAGAAAATCTTCATTTATCAGTTTGGTTACTATAGTTATGTGATTCAAAGACTTACTAACCCTCTTGCTCAGTTTCAGTTTTCCAAGCATGCAGCTGTCATCATACCAGAAGCTACCTTAGTCTTTTTGTTATCAGTACTCAAAATGCAGTTCAGCAATAGCATCAATTTTGTTCATTCCTTTTAGTTTCGCTAGCCTTTACCTAAAAATGCTCACTGATCACGAAGGGAAAAATGTCAGATCTGGGAACTATATGTCTAGTCTACTTGCTGTGGAACCACAATCCATAGCCATAATGAGCAAGTACCTTGAAGTTATCAGTGATTCTCACTCACTGCCTTCCAGTTCATTTGCTGTTCTGCTCCAAGTTTTAAAGCACTGTAGAAGGGCCTGAGATGATCAACAAGTGAAGGAAACAGCACAGGCTTCTAAATCTGCATAAAGGTAATACTAATATTTTCTGTATTACTTTGTTTATTTTACATCCCTAGTAGGTGCTCAAAACAATGGAGCTTTCTTCAGCATAGCTTTCAGATTCTTCCCTGATCTCTTTCTACCCATGAAACAGTAACAAGTTTAGAGTTACTATGGAGGACAAAAAGGAGCACAAAGAAGAATTTCTGAATGTTAACAGCAACATTTAAATTACTTTTTCTTAATGGCTCCAGTGAATTCTATAAGGAACCATTGCTTTTCAGATCAGTGGCTAAAAGGCTATCCCTATACATTATGCATAAATACAAAGTTTCTTCAAAAAGACAATGCAATAATTCTGGGAGATCAGAATCATGTTGGCATATTTAACTTGAAGTCTGCTGAAATATAAGCCAGATAAATCACAGAATTATAGAATCATTAAAGTTGGAAAAGACCCTTAAGATCATTGAGGCCAAGCATTAACCCAGCATTGCCAAGTCCATCACTAAACCATCTCCCTAAGTTACATGTTTATATGTATTTTAAATACCTCCAGAGATGGTGGCTTCAGCACTTCCATGGGCAGCCTGTTCCAATGATTGAAATATGACTTTCAAAGAATACCACCAATCTGTCAACGGCTTTAAGGATGGCAACAGCATTTTCAATCAGAAATTATGTTTTTAGCTGCAAAAGAAGCCTTTATGAAGAGTCAGAAAATCTTTGTTGCAAAGAACTGAAAAGATGTTAAATAGCTGCCAATTTTGTGTGAGGTAAGCTGCAGTTTGTTAAGTTCTGATGGTGTCATAAGAAGGATTTCGGGGCTTCTACTGCCTAAATAGAGCTTTGCAAAGGTCAAATATACAGTTTACTTTCTTGTGTGTGACCAAGCCTTGAATATGCTTTTAAGAATAAGAAGTTTTCTGGGTTGAAAAAAAATATAAAGGAACTTTTAAAAACACCACCTATTTCTGAGTTGTAAACCATTGATTTTAGGTTTTAAAACCTAATTTTAAATTTCAAGATTCTGGCATAATTAATATTTTAATGATTTCAGATTATGACAGGAGACAAATACAAAGTTTCTTTACAAAACAGGTGCCAATAAATGTGAAGATTTATGACCTATCTGTTTTTTGTTGTGGGGTTTTTTTTTCTGTTTCCAGTTTGCTCCAATGGAGCTTACAGATTTTCCCCAAAAACAAGTTTCTCACATACCAGATGCCTGTAAATCTGAAGCAGGTGTGTGAAATACGCGGGCAGCAGAGGGGAAAAGAAGACGCACCAGACAAAAAAAATCATATCCCACTGCCCCCACGTAGAAACACAAGTCCTACCCTACCTCTATGTCTTTCTGTTTACAGAAACAGATTTAAAATAATACTTCTTTCTTTAAGACATATGAGAAATATCCAAGTGCCTTCACTGACTTTTTGTACCCGTTTCTTACGCTGAACAGTTTCTCCTCAGAACAATTTACTGTTCCACATCAATTTGTAACTCTGTGTAGACAGCTCATTAAAACCCAAAAAGGTCATTCATCTTTATTCAGATGGGGTCTTTTCTGAAATCCAGTCCCTCTTAAAATTTCTGCATAAAGAACCATAAAATAATTTCAATTTCAACCTTTTTCTAACATTTTAGATTACAAAAAGAGAGCATGAATCTTTAAATGTAGAGGAACTGGGGTTTTGAGTATTTCCAATAGTAGTTCTGACGACCCTTGTAATAGTGATTTATGAAAATGAAGTTTAACAAAAGTTCCTAAGACTATATTATTACCAGTATCTTTCTGAATTAGGGAAGAAAACTTAAAAAACGGCAAACTCTTTTGCCCAAAAAATACCCCAACCCCCTAAATTCCTAAATAATTAAAGCAGCTTACATAGCAGTATATTAGATTCAGGTTTGTGTTTCAAGTGTAAAAAATCCTTTAGTATGATTTTTAAAATACCATCCCTCCCATCCTATTTATGTGTACCTATCAGACTATACATTTTAAGAGGAGCTGCTATGTGTGATTTTAGGTAGGTTGAAATTACATATAATATATGTAATATATTATATATCATATATCATATATTTTATGATATAGCATATATATCATAGATATTATATAATATATGTATGTATATATACACACACACATATATATATACCTACATACAAATATGTATATATATATATTAAAAATAATCTTCCGTTACTGTGACTGTCCTTAGTGATATAGCAGTGTTTGGTATGTTAGTCCTATCACAAATCAGAGCCTTCTCTTACAGCAGATACTGTGTAATGAAAAGATACTGCTTTTGTATGGCTTGCACTGTTGCCTCCTGCTCATGGGCTACACTTGGTCTTGTTCTTCTTAAACTCCTTAATGTTTCTGCTGGCCCATTTCTCCAGCCTGTCCAGGTTCCTCCAGCTACCTGCATTGTCCTTGAGAGTACTACCTGGTCAACCCTCTACAGTTTGGAGTCATCTGCAAACTAAAAAAGACTGCTCTCCATCACCTCTTTTGCTTTACCAAAAAATAATGTTAAACAGGACCAGACTTATGTGGAACTGCTTGACACAAGGCTTCAGTTAGAGTACAACTAAGTACACCCCTCTGAGTCTGATCATCCAACCTTTTTTTTTTTGCTTCTCCATATCATCCTAACCTGGATACAGTGACAGATAACATCAAAACCATTGCTGAAGCCCAAATAAAAGATAGTGACCATTTTCTCTGACCTAAAAAATTTATCTGATCATGACAGAAGGTAATCAGGTTGGTTAGGCACAATTTATTGTTCAGTAAATTCAAGGTATCTGTTTTCGATCATTTTTTCCCACCTGTGCCCAGAAGTGAACTACATGAGGACTTGCTCAAGCACCGAAGTCAGGAAACCATGACATTTACCTTCCTCCAGTTGCTGGTGCCCTCTCCTGAACTCCACATTCTTTCAAACACAATAGAAAGCAGCTTTGGAAGGATGTAGGACATCTTTGTCAGCACCTTGGATGAAGTCTGTCAAGGTCCCAAGGACTTGTAATGGTCAAATCCTTGCAGTTAATCCCTGACTTCATCCCCACCTGGTACTCGTAATTCTTATAGTTCTTCTTTTCTGAACCCAGTCTCTTAAGCTCAGAGGCTTGAGAGACTTTGTTGGAGAAGATGCAAAAAAGACATATGGTACCTATATCTGCTGTCACCAAGTTGCCCTCAACACTCAACAGTGATTTTGCATTTTCGTTGTTGAACCTCCCTTCCACATAAGAATGCAGTATGCAAGGTATGCAAGGGCAGTCTTTGGGATGTGGATGATGTAAGGGAGAGCTTTTTGGAGGAAAAATAAGGGTAGGTTGGTTGTTTCCCTGCTTTTCCACTGATTTTTTTTAAATTAAGCTGTGTCTTGAGGACCTACTGTAATAACAAAGGTTACCTGCTTCTCACGTCTGCTATACAAATGGAATGAAGAGAAAAAAAAAAAAAAGACATAAAATTAGAACACAAACAAAAATAGGAAAGGGAAAACATACAAGACAAAGACCTTCAGACTACATAACAAAAGGAGAAGGAAGTAGCAGAAGAGTGAACAAGTCAAGCTATTTTAAAAAAGCATAGTGTGAGAAGATCATAGGGCTGCAGTCATCCACCAGTCTTTGACAAAAGAAGAGACTAGGAAAAAATGGAGAGGTCGAGAAATGACTGATGGCAAGGCACAGTCACTTCAGCTGGCCTGAGTCTAATAATGCTGTCCTGCCGTGCTTTTGGAAAATGGCTGACAACAACTGCAGTGCCTGTCAATCTGTTTGCTGGCTCTGGGGTTTGAGTGTTTTTTCTTTTCTCAAAATTTAGAGATAAAGAGCCACAGAAGAGATATAAAATAAAATGAGCAACCACCAGACCTGGGTACTATCAAGTGATAAAAAGAAAAACTTGCTAGAAAGGAAACAATGATGAAAATCTACAGTAGCATTGGTAACCAATTGCAGGAAAAAGAAATATTGACTAAAAATAGTGAAGATGAACACTCATGAAAATATCTCAACTTTAGGATTAACAATAGGTCTAATCAAACTATTGTAATCAGCACTAAACAGTCACTGGACGTGTGTATATACAGATGTATAAAATTATCTTGCGCTTCTTCAATTCTAGACTCTTAAGGTGAAAGGTGCTTCCCAATGGCTCTGTCACCAAAACAGCAAAGCAGATGTAGAGCTGATACTGTTCTGGGAGATGATTACTATATACCCTTTCTTCTATCCATCTCTTATCAGACAGAAGGTTGGCTATGTTTGTCAGATCTTTAAAGAAACATGTGACTGTGTGGTAAAACAATCCTGAATGATCAATGTAGGAAAATTTATTAATTTTGTAAGAAATGTAGATATTCTGATTAATTGGGAATGTGAATATGTGTCCCCATTAGCCAGGATGTATTGTCAGTAAAGCTCAAAAAGGCTGTATTGTCTCAGACAATATTGTTCACTATATGCCATGAAAAAAGGGGAAACTAACCAAATCCTTGGCATAACAACTGTTACATATGACTTTCTAAACAGAGTTAAATGAGAGTAGTCAATGAATGAGAAAAAGAAATGAGATAAGATTGTTTAAAAAAAGGTATCTAGATGACTAATATTTAAATGCTACATCATCCTTCTAATTCAGGGTGGAAGTGTGGATGTAAGCTTAATAAGTAAATTCTTCATTTTAGAACACACATTTTAGTCAGGATCACTTGTTTTTAGCTCTTCATAACTTACCTTCTTTTACTTTCTACATATAATCCTCCTGTTGTACACTTATTCAAGGGGAACCATTTTTCTTTGTATTTATAATGACCTGCCTTAATAGCAAAGTTGATTCAAACATGAAATTCCAATAGTTCTAGTTGATGAAAATATTACACTGAGGATATGAAATCCAGTAAGTGTAACTAATTAACAGGGTGATTTATTTTAAATATTTTTGTTATACTTTATAATAACATGTATGAAAAGAATAACATAGTCTTTTAAAATATGAACTTGAGAGTTTGTGGAGAATTCTTAGACAGTACTGTTTACTAAAAGTCTCTTTTGCATGAGATAGCAGTGTCAAAAGTTTAAAATTAATGAAATCCTGAACTACTTTTCTTGCTATCAAAATAGTTGTTGCAGCATTACATTGTATTAGTCAAAACTTTGTTTAAGGCAAGCAGTTGGAGTATTTCTTTAAAATATCATCAAAAGGGAAAAAAAGAAAAAATCCTTAAGAGGTAGCAGTCTTAACAGTTTCCACCAAAGCCATAGTGATCACTACAAAGCTGCCTCATGTTCCAAGTCCATTTTACCCTCTGTTTTCAGACCAGAGAAACATGTTTTAACCCTAGAGATAGAAGCAGATCATCCAAAACTTACCAAAGGATAGAAATTACTTTATTAGTTGTTTGTTTTTTTTGAGAAAAAGATGAGAGAAGGCATAAGTGACATGGTAATGATGTCAGACACAGAGGACTGTAAGGAATACCCTGAGATCCTGCAGTCACAGGAGTGTTGAAGATGTAATAAAACCATGTCTGAAATAAGTCACTTCTGCTGGTGGTGAGACAACGCAAAAGAAGGTTAGTTCTTAAAAGCTCCAAATCTGAGTTGGAATTGTATTAGTTTTTGGCACCTATGCAAGAAAAATGTAAATATATTTCCCATTATTTGACCCTTTGTGTTAGAAATTTAAATTTAGGAGTGCAAGTGACAGACATCTATTTAGGTAATACAGAGAGATGGACAATTCTTAATGGGTTTAGTCAAGATACAGGTACATCATGAATTTAGTTTGTTTCATCTTGTTATGATCCCTGATTTTTAATACCTTTTAGACAATATTAGTTATGTTTAAAACAGGCAATTAAGTGCTCCATGGGACAGGAACCCCAGTTTGTAATCAGCCTGGACTTCAGGAACCAAGGGCATATAGATGAAAGATTTAATTCGGCAAAAATTGAAGATGTGACTTACCGGAAAGATATTTTGTAACTGTAGGGGAAAAATTTGGATAACTATTATGGAAGATAACGTATTATTTAATCCAAATAATTATTAATATTTTTGTTTACTTGTTTATTTTCTATCTGTTCGTAAGACTGGTTACAAAGGGAACTGATAACTTTGCGATTTGTGAAATATCTGTGTTTGTAGTAAACTATCATTATAACAGGATGAGGTATATGTGACAACTACTTTTAAAAAAATAATATTCCCAGGGAAAGTGAGTGTGTCAGAAAGCAAAGAAAGATAGTAAGGTGGCCTATCAGACCAAATCTTTTCTCATAATAACTCCAAATTTGGGTAAGTTCATCCCCCCAGTTTTCTGTTTCCCTAACCCTAACCCAGTTTCCTGTTTTTTCTTCATTTTCATAGACATGATAAACTGCTTGTTTGATCTTTTTGTCATCATCAAGTTTAGTAAATGTTTTTTGAGCCTCCTATAACCTATGCCAAAGTAGTATAATTAGTAGTAGGTATTAAGTAGGCATCTTTTCTGTGAATTCTTAATGGAGAAAAAACACCTCCACTTAGCCAAAGTATATTTAAAATTGTGGAGCACACCTTTGTTCATTTCTGAATAGCAGTTGGCTTTCTGTGCACTGCAGGTGCCATCTCAGCTCAGAGCTGCCTCTCACATGCTGTCAGGACCACGTTCATGAGCCAAACAAAGTTAGTTTGCCAACTTGGCACTCAGAAGACAAGTGTGACTCTCTGTTCTCTGTGTTTCTCACAGTGACAGTTGCGCGCTGCTGCAGTCACAGGGGTCTGGCATGAGAGGAAAACAACATTCTGGCTGCTGGAGGCCAAAATGCTTTGTGCAAACTAACACTGACACCAGTTGTCAAAAGAAAAGATTTTTCCCTCAGTCCAGGTAGAAGCTAAGCATGTATACATATTCATTTTTTTATCAGTCAGTCGTGTACTAAGCCATAAAACCTAGGCCTTTATGCAATTCAAATACTATAATATCCTTTCTGGGTTATGCCAGGGATTTCTTGAATAAGTATTAAGAACTGATATAAAATAATAATAATTGCAATTTTAATAAATAAAATAATCATAAAAAGAATAAGAATGAAAAAGGTAAAGTTAGGCACCTTCAACTGGCCCCTCAATAAGGTAGTGATGGCTCAGTTAGCAGGATATACACCAGTCATGGGGCAGGGCTGAGCACCAGTACAAATGCACCATGTAGTGTGCCTGCAAGGATACGCTCCCTTTGTATCCACCCTATGTTACGCAACTCAGTGAAATTTTGTTATTGGTTTCACCAGGGTTAAAAGACCAACAAATTCAGAATTTTTTGCACATTCTCGAGGTAAAAAAAGGTTGTGGGGTTGAGGATCAAGGAATGATACCATTAAGAAAATCCTCAGGCTTCAAGTCCAGCCTAGTACCCCTTACTCTAGAATCAGGTGTCTTAGGAAGACCGATTTATTAATATTCAGAACTATGACTCCACTTAAATCTCTAACTCTGAAGACACCCACAGGCTGTGTGCACTTAAATGTTGACCTTATTTCATACTTCAGCTCCAAGAGCTCAATCTTCCCCACTCAATCCCAGCTCCAAATTTTCTGTGAAGTGTGCTGGACTCCAGAATTCAGGCTGTCACGGATTAATAATTCTCCACACAGTAGATTTATGCTATGCTGTAAGAGGCTTAGAGATCACAATCACCTCAAACACTGTTAAGATCAACAAAGGACCTTGCCCACTATGACAATTTGTGTAAAAAAGCAACTGCTCATCTGTGACCACCGAATCGCCCCCACTCCCTGCTGAATATGCCTCCCTGAATTCCTGGAATTGGACAACAAGTTAAGCCATTTGACAGGAACTTGAGGTGAAATAAAGGTGTCACTATTGTCCAGTTATCTCAGACTAGGAAGAGGTAAACAAGCTGAGGAAGCCCTGATAATGAACACAAGGAAAGCCAATTTGACAACTGTACTGAAAATCAGCTCTGACTGGGGCTGGCAGGGGGAAACCATATGAGACACCCACCACCTCAAAGAAAGAAAAGACTGAGCACTGGAAGCAAGAGAATCATGTATCAATCAGCATTGATACCTTTGTTTGCTAAAATGTATAAATGGTAAGAAGTTTTGAGTGACCTGGGGATCACCACCACTGAAAAGATCAGACTGAAGAAGAACTGACAGGATGCTGCTGGATCCAGAGGGTGGTGACTCTTTTCCTTCTTAATCTGTCTCTCTCTCACTTTCTTTCTCTCCCTCCCCTTCTCCCCCTTTCTATTAATTTCTATGTCTCTACCTCACATTTTACTGTTAAATAAAATCCATTCTATTGACTTTGGCATATGGTCTCATTTGTACCTTAATTTGGGTAGAGGCATCTCTCAAGAACTGAATCACAGCATATGTCAAAAAGGAATTCAAGATGCATTAAAACAAAAGCTTTAATGCCTGTGATGAGAGAAGACTTGTAGTTACTTGATTTTATAGAGAACAATTAATGATTTGATGGATTGAGTGGGTTAGAGACATGAGTGATCTCCACTGTCTAGTCTTGTGATAGGACATTTACCAGAGAGCTGAGATGTGATCTTTGTTCCAATAAATTTTCAGTTATTTTACATTAAACAACCCTTGGATGATATATTAAACAGTCAAGGAAGATGTGAACACTTTCTCACAAGTGCTGTAATCTTCAGGCTTCAAAGTCATGGTCCTTTTCATAATATTTTATCCAGGCTGATGACCTCAAATAATTTTAAATATGCTGTATCTGGACAATGGGCTGCCAGAAGCTTCTGAAGTGTCAGTTTCAGTCTCCTTTCCTATTATCTTTCTGCTGGCCAACAGATTCTTACTAATGACAAAAGCAACCTCATATTTGGGAAACATGTCATGCTCATGTATGACAAGGCTTCAGCAGCACATTGGTGAGTTGCTCTACAGTCTTTCTGGCAGCCCACAGCTCTGTGCATAGTATACACTCATACATACTCTACATAGTAGACACTCGAGAAACTGCCTAGTACAGTCTGCCATAATGACCTTACCCATCCTCAGAGTTTCTCAGATTACTATGAATTAGCTTAGGCAAGATGAAAGGATTAAAGATGTGTGTTTGCAAAACATTTACAACGATACAGTAACAGTTAAAAATACATGATTAAGATTTATGTTTAAAATTTAAGGCATTTATCCTATCTCTAAGTTTGTGAGTCTATACTACCACTTCTAGAAGTCATATGAAGATGCAATGTCCTGAACAGTTCTAAATATTTTCTGCTCTCATAGAGAAAGAAGACTATCTCATAGAGTCATTCTTTGTGATAAGGCTCTGTCTTATCCCCCCCCAAAAAAAAAAAAAAAGACATACTGTAACTCATTTGTCCTTCACAAGAGGTAGGGAAGAGCAGCTCTGTTACCAGGCAGTGATACAACACATGGTGATGCAGGGAATTCTGTTATTTTCTTTTTTCTCTCCTCTACTACTCAAGAATGCTTAAGATTTAAATTTCTTATCTTAATTAGACTCATACCGGTGTCTGATCTGAGGCTGCTGCTTCTCTCCACATAGAAACTGCATAAAACATAATAGTATAACTCTGTGAATTAGATGCCATGAGAAATATTGGTTTACAAGGTTCTTTCGAGATTTTTCATGTTTAGCTTCTGGGGAGCTTTACATGAAGACTTAAAAAAATCCCTGATGTGAGAAGTGTTGACTGTTTTTCTAGACCTAAAAAAAATATCTCTGGGCTAGAAGGTGTTTTCAACAGAAAGAAGAAAAAATGATCTCACCTTTTCTTTGAGGTTATATTATCTGTAGGAACAGAAACAAAACATAGGTATTCCGTGCTTAGTCAGGGGAGGACAGTGAGTAGCTACATATTCATCATAATCAAATGCCCAAACATTCAAACTGTTTAATAGAACAGTCCAAGTGACACCATTACAAGTGAATACATATTTACTTTAGAAAAAAAATGACAATCAAATTTCAAGTGTCAGTTTCAGGACAAGATGAAAGCTCTGACTCCCAAGAAGACAGCAGCCTTTCCTTAAGGCCAGGAATAAGCACTTCATGGTAGGAAAGAATTATTATGGAAACCATAAGGTTTATTATCAACTACATCCCTCAGTTAAAGCTCTTGCACTCATGTATCCCATTCCAAGATACTACACAGGGTGTGCAGTACCTCACAACTATGGTAAAACTAATCTTCAACTTAGAAGCCACTGCAAAAGTTTGTAATGCTCAAGTTCTTTCATGATTTTCATGTCCACATAGCTGGTACCATGAGAAAGAAAAACCAGCGATTGTGAGCTGTTCCTTGGATTTTGCAATGTAGCCTCCAGGAGCCCTCTTCTTTGATTAAGAAGGAAAGAAGGGGAAAAAAGAAGGAGAGAAAGAAAAAAGAAAGAAAACACTAAAGAAACTCAGATCTACTAGCAGAGGAACAAATTTACTCAATCTGAACACATCACACAACTTATTTCATGATTACTTCATCTCTCAATGCCATCAAGAGCTCATTTTCATACCAAAGTAAGAAAAACTCAACTCACTCAAAAATGACTGCACAGAAGGACAGAGATCTGTTATATCCAAAAACTGATAATTTTTTACACATTCAAGTCTCCAGCTTTACAGTGATTTGGACAAAATAGTGACTGATTCTGATGGCAGATCATTCATCCAAATTGTAGTCAGTGATCTGAATTGCTGATTCTCAACCCTGTTGAGCTGGAGAGCTCTAATCAGTAAATTGCCAAAATCTGGAGCTGATTTTGCTCATGACAATTCTCTTTCTTTTCATGTACACTACTGCTAAAATATGAGTTGTTTAAGTATAAAGGTAATATTTGTATAATGTTGGTATGCCTTGGTTACAAATTTGTACTGTAAAATTGTGTCATTGTATTGCTGTGATTTTTTTTAACATAAGCAGGACATCAGCAGGTTCTAACATATGCAAAAGTTTTTGGGAGTTCACTGCTTCCTCCAGGCAATGGCCTGTATCAGCAAAACATTGTAGGGAATACAGAGGAAGCTGGTTCTCTAGGGGTTTAATCTCTGGTAATGAGGAAAAGTTATTTTTATTTCATATCTGAAACTCAGAGATTTTATATTATGCTTCGTGTTATTACATGCATAATATGATCATGAATTACAAGACAGATTTTCTGTTGCTTGTGTAGCTCATAGATTTAAAAAATTCTCAATGAATATGGCTACAAAACTGATCATGAAGTCTCAGACTGGTCACAAGGTTCAGCTGTGCTCCCTCCCTCTTCATTTTTACCATAAAAGGTAAAAAAAAATAGCTGGCTAAATCTTTTGGTTTAGCTTGGTAAGTTAATAGTTCCATTCTTTTCCCATGAGTGATCTGAAATTCCCTTTATGTTTTTAAATATGAGCAGAGATTCATGGGATTCTCAGAGCTGACGTTTTAAATCTAAAATACAGTAAATACTGTGTAAAAAAAAAAAATTCTGCCCTTTTATCCATAGCTTGTTCTTTCTGTTTTACCATTATGGGGGAAAGTGACAAACCCAGACTAGCCAGTGATAGGCAGTGGGATGGTACGCCAAAACCTGAGGAAATTTTCTAGTGGGATACCTAAACCTGCTCTACAGAGTGTCAGCTACAAAGAACCACACCTGAAATGTTTCTACACCAATGCACACAACATGAGGAACGAAAGAGGAGCTTGAAACTTTGTTCCAGTCACAGAGATTTGGCATTGCGGGCACAAGTGAAACCTGGTGTGATGAGTCCTGTGACTGGAGTGCCCTGTTGGATGGTTACAGGAAGGGTAGAAGAAGCAAAGGGATGGCACTGGATGTAATAGAAGGAGTTAGAATGTATGGAGCTCACAGTTGGCCACGGCACAGTTGAGAGCCTCTTGGTAAGAATCAAGGGGCAAAGAAATAATGTGGATGTCATCATGGGAGTCTTCTGTAGAGCTCTCAGCTATGGTAGTGACATTGATGAATTAGTCTTGAGAAACTGAGACACACCTTTAAATCAACTGCCCTTCCCCTGTACACGGCACTAGTGAGGCTTCACATTGAGACCCTGCAGAGAGACCTCAATAAATTGGAGGGCTGGGCAATCACCAACAATATGAGGTTCAACAAGGGAAAGTGCTGGATTCTGCACCTGGGATGGAGCAACCCTGGATGTACGAACAGACCAGGGAATGAGATGCTGGAAAGCATTGCCTGGGAAAGGGACCTGAGGGTCTTGGTTGACGGCAAGTTGAACATGAGTCAGCAGTGCCCTGGCAGCCAGGAGGGCCAACCATGTCCTGGGGGGCATCAGACACAGCATCGCCAGGTGGTCGAGGGAGGGGATTCTCCCACTCTGCTCTGCACTGGTGCAGCCTCACCTTGAATACTGTGTGGCATCACAATATAAGAAAGACATTACATTATTAGAGAGTGCCCAAAGGAGTGCAATGAAGATGGTGAAGGGCCTTGAGGGGAAGCCGTATGAGGAGCAGCTGCGGTCACTTGGTCTGTTCAGCCTGGAGAAGAGGAGGCTGAGGGGAGACCTCATTGCAGTCTACAACTTCCTTGTGAGGGGAAGCAGAGGGACAGACACTGATCTCCTCTTTGGTGACTGGGGACAGAACTCGAGGGAATGGCCTGAAGTTGTGTCAGGGGAGGTTTAGGCTGGGTATTAGGAAAAGGTTCTCCACCCAGAGAGTGGTTGGGTACTGGAAGAGGCTCCCCAGGGAAGTGGTCACAGCACCAAGCCTGACAGAGTTCAAGAAGCGTTTGGACAGTGCTCTCAGGCACATGGTGTGACTCTTGGGGTTGTCCCCTATAGTGCTAGGGCATGAGCTTTGATGATCTTAGTGGGTCCCTCCCAGTTCAGAATATTCTGTGATTCTGTGATTATTGGCATATTTGAAATTGTTAATAGTAGCAAAGTGCTCTCATCAGAAGCTTTGGAGATATTTATCAGTTACTAGTGCTTTCTACAGTCTTATTGGTGTATCTCAGGGCAGGAAGTACAGAAAAGCAATAATAAACAGTGAATTCTTAATGTTATTTCTTTCAGTATAGAATTTTGAGTTGTTTCACATGTATCTTCTGTGCATTTACCCTGATTTAAGAAGAAGAAATTCAGAATGTACTGTTTTAGGATTCTTGATCTAACCTCTAAGAAGACATGCCAAACATGGGGCTTTTTTCCCCCACAAATTTAATGTCAGTTTTGTATTTAGAAATAAATAAATTATTTTTGTAATAATTTTTTATATCATTACTTGAGCGAAAATTACTCATGTAAAGGATATTGACATGTTGAAGACAGATCAATTTAAAACAGTGCCATAGAGCCAGGAGAATAAACAGTGCTTGTCTGCCTCAAGAATATGAAGATGGAACTTTGCCAAAACACAGAATTAGGTCTTATTGTTAAGCTTAAGTACAGAACATTGACTGAGAAACTGAAATGGTTTAGTAACACTTGACAAGAATCAAAGAAAAGCTAGAAGAGCAAGAGCTAGCAGAAGTCATTGTAGTTAATGATTATGGATTTAAATAATTTAGAAAAGACATTGATTTAAAAAAAAACAACTAAACACCTTTCCTTTTGGTTAACAATTTCCAAATAAATGTTTTCACATAGCTTATAATGACTTATAGTAAATGCATCAGTTTGGTATAAATTTCATTAGTATTTATGAGCTTACAAATGTAAAAGTTATCTGACAAACTCTAACAGGTTTGGTGTTTCATAGAGGCACACAGAAAAAAGAAAATATATCTTAAAACCTTTATGTTTTGTCTGAATTTCCCTTAAAATCAAATAATTAAGGTCTGACATTCTTTAAGAAAAGAAACTGAAAACCAGATTTTTCCAACCCTCTGAAAGAAACAAGTACTTACCAACCTTAGTAAATTTTAAAAGAGCTTTCCAGAAGGAGGTATTCCACTTTTTCCTCCACCTCAGTTGTTTGCAGATTTTCAATTCTGCCAAACTCCCTCTCTCCCAGAATGTCAAGTGGCCATATTGGCATAACAGTAAGATGTGGAACATATCTAGCTATTGTTCTATTGAGCTACAAAAACCTGTTCACAAAGTAATCTGGACAAAAACTTTAGCCTTATGAATTCCTTGCAGGCTAGTAATTTGAACTTCATTTCTTTTCAGGCTTTCTCCATAATCAACACAGAACTGCTCTGCCTGTATTGATTACAGAATATATATGGGTGAAAAGGTATTAATATGTTATGTGTATTCAGTACTTATTATTGGGGATGCATTATGGGCAAAGTGACATTATTTTGGTTTCTGGCTTTGTTGACTTAAACAATATTGTCCTGGTTCCAGCCAGGACAGAGTTGATTTTTGCATTAGCCAGGAGAGTTATTCTACACTACTTCACATCATTGCTGAGGGTGGGGGAAAGGGAATCCCTTCTGGGAGGCAGGGCTCACTTCACCTTGCAGTTGGGTCACCAGCTTCAGGCTCCTCAATGAGTATTTTGCACGTGAATCGCCCTTTTGTACACTTTTGTTATGATATTGTTGCTGTTTGTTTTCTTATCTCATTGCTGTTTCCAGTGAATTGTTCCTGTCTCAACCCTTGATCTTGACCTTTTGTGTCTCAAAGTTTTTTTCTCCATGCTGCTGAAGAGGACTGGGGAAGTGGGAGGTAGAGGGGGGAACAAGTGATATGTGGTTTTAGTGGGAGCATTAATTTGGAGAATACCATTCCTAAACCACAGTTGTTCAAAAGAATTGTCAGCACTGAATAAAAAAACTTTTTTAATAGATATTTCAGTACATGTGTTCTTAAAAATGCAGAGTCATTCTTATAAATACTCATAAACATCAGTTAAAAATTGTAAGTAAGGCAAAAGCCTCTACATTTAAAAAAAAAAAAAAGCAAAACAAAAAAAAAGCCAGAGAACTCCACAGCTATAAAACCAGATGCTTGAAATCTGAGCAAACATTCATGAGGAATTTTTACACCAGGTTTCAGCTAGCTATCCTCCAGTTTAAGAAACCAGATTTAGCCATATAGCTTTGTATTCCGATTTTGAACAGCAGCAGGAGACATAGTAAATCTATCTTCACTGTATTCAAGGGCACTGTCTTTCAACACAGTTCTCCGTCAAGCAATCTGTCTAGATTTACTGTCCTAAATGTAATTTAATTAGAATTCTGTTGCACTATCACAATTTAAAAGAAGAAAAGGATAAGAAAGGAGGGGTAAATCATCAGGAACATGACCTGATAAGAATTGCTGAGCAGAACCCTCTTCTCTCCCAAACATATGCATATACATAACAAACCAATGCACTTGGTAATGCTGGAAAGAAGAATATGATGATAATGACATGGCCTGCAGCTTTTTCTTAATGAGAACATCTATCAACTGATCTACACTAGAAATATTTCGGTTACCCATACAGTGAGTTATTGATAAATACGTTTAAACAGCAGACGGAGGATCGTAAGGAATAGCAGCATATCATCTGCTAATCCCCTGCAGTGAACTGTGATGATGCCAAATGCAGAAAACCTTCAGCCTGACCACAGGATGTCTTTTCAAGATTATTATTACTATTATCATAAATACCTATGAGTTAACTTGACTGAAGAAATGCAAGTTACCTTTCTTAACAAGGACTTTTCAGCATAAAACTACATTCAGGTTAAACTTTTATTCTTTCTTTTTCCTACATTGACAAAGTATTAATGCATTGAATAAAAAGAGAATCAGAACACATTTAGAATTAAACATGTACTTAAGTTGTTATCACAAAAGACTGCCTTGGACATTAGCTATATAGTTCTTCTTCAGCAATTCCAGTGCTTTCTAAAGCATCAATCTTTTTTTCTATGTATCCAGAGTAAATGAGCTACTTAGGAACTGCTCAGCTTATGAGAGAAACTTGTACAGACAGATGGTGCTTATATCTGGAACTTAAAAATTTATGGCAAATGTTGATGAAAGTGCCACAGCTGCTGCATGCACACACAAACGGAACTATGACTGGGAACTGGCATGTTGCACATCACAATACCCCTGGAAAGCAGAGCAGTTTTTCAAGTGTAGAGAAGGGTTTGAGGTGCCAAAGGTAGAAAAATGAAAAGAAAAAAAGGAAAAAAATTACATGGTGTTCAAAATGAAATTTGGCAGACACTGTTTCTAGAAAGCCAGCAAGTGTCTCGAGACAGAACAATGCATGCAGCAAATGAGCAGACAGCTTCATAGAACATTCAGTCTCCAGATTCAAAGGTGAGATATTGAAAAGATCTCTAACTGACTGTGTTGTGCAAATAGAGGGCATAACATTCAAATTGGTTAGAAGTGGGTTCACCAAGACCATTAAATAAGTAGAAGCCTGTGTGAAGACACAAAGATAGAAATGACAAATTTAGAAGCCATTTCACAAGTTTTTGTGATGTTATGACCTTTCCTTGGTCAGGCAGACTATTATGGCTTGCTAGTGAAAAATAGTCAAATCTGCTATTTTACTTATTGTATCTCTTACAAAAAATGGTCCTTAGGAAGATAAACTGAAATAACAATATGTTTTAACATTCACTGAATTTTGGGTGAAGACCTACTATAATATTATTTGACAGCTGACCCAGTTGTCACCTTAGTAAATGCAGTGGAGCCTCACAGAATGAACTGTTTCACCTGTATAACAGTGCTCCAAGATGTCAGGCCTTAGAGGTTCATTTCCTTATAATGGACTGCAGTAAAAGGGGTGAGGAAGTGTTTATTTCAAATATTGCCATAATGGACCTTTATAGCACATTACCATTATAGGGTACGTACTCAAGATCAAGGATTTCTGGAAGTATATTGATTGAAGATTGTTAAATATAATGATTGATTATTTGCAAGTATAAGAGGAGTTTTCAAGTTATATTAGCCATATTTACCATCTTTCTTATAAACATAAATTGTGAATACCAGCACACATTTTTTGTTGGAAACTTGTTTATGCTGACTTTGCTCTCACTGCATGTTTGCCACCAGTGATGTTAGTATCCTTCCTTTTCTGCCAGCATCGAAATACATTTGAAATACACTAATTTAAATGATTTCATGAACTCTTGGCATCTCAGTTTTATATCTGAAAGCAGCAGAGTTAGCCAACTCTTCTTGAAATAATGATTAGTCTACAGTGAACAGCAACAAACAGCCCACGTGGTGCACAATACCCTCAGCAACACATAGAAATTCTGCTAGGCAACTTTTGAGAAAAATGAGGGACAAAACAGCCTCTGGCAGTATGGGAGGGAATGAAAAACATCACTTTGAAGTTGAAAGTTTCCATGTTTAGCACTACAGAAAAAATATAAAGCATAAAATATATTCAAGTTTAAAGTCTTTAAAGAGAAAGACTCCAGTCGAGATGTACTTTTATATCAACTGTACATAGAAAGGGATAATGGGAGGGGATAAGAAATTAATTCAGGTCCTTTTTTCACAAAGGAAAATATTTCATATGCCAACATAACCACATTTTATCTATTTTCTTCTAAAAATAGTACAACACTGAAGCTCAGAAAAGTCTCACTGAAAATTCTTTTCTGAATTTAGCTAGTTTTGAATTTAGTTAGGTTTGAAGCCTCAGGATTTTTAACTCCTCACACCACTATTCTGTTCCCTCTCCTAATGTTCTTCATCTCCTATTTTTCAAAAACAAAAATTTTTTATTCTGCAACCTTACATTTTAATACCTTTAACTTTGTTGGTGGCTGAAGACTGTTTCTCTTTTTTCCTCCCCACTCACAGCTGTGGCACAATCTCTTCTCCCCCACAATATTCACACAAAACTTCTGTCTTTACTCCGTATTTCCTTCTGAGCTGTTATAACTCCTGTGCATCAGCATGCAATTCAGGATGGAAGTATAATGACCACTTTGCTACCATCTCTGGGTGTCTAGGGGAGGGAAAATGTGATCATGAAATCTTTCCAGAGGTACTAGTAAACCAGACTTCAGATTATGAGACAAAAAATTTTATCATAGATTTTGAAGTGTGGGAACCTATCCACCATGAGGGATTTCTAAACATATCATCGCCACATTGGTTTTTTAACACAGCAGAATCCTCCACACAGTGTATAAGCTGATCATTTGCTCCCATACCTATTTTAAGGGCACCCTTTACACAAAAATGAAATTGCCTTATAAAGAAGATACTGTAAACATAATCCTTCACTGCATGTACTATGTAATAGATATTGGAGGCAATTGAGTATTTAATTACACCGTCTTATATTTTGCTGTTAATAATTTTCTAAATCTTAGAATTGTCAGTCTAGGTTGAGTCAAGCCTTCCTGTTTTAGGCATGACACACATAGAGAGCAGAATTTAATTTTGTACTGTCCATATTAGATAAATGTGCAGACTACAAACAATTCTTCATGAAGTTATACTATTACCATTTATGTGTACACACTTCAGTTTTAGGGATATCAGCTAAATATGAAATTCAAAACTTACTGCTCTCCTGGCTCCTGCTGTTAGTTCTCCTGTGTGACATTTAAACCTGTCATTCCTTACAGTGCTCTAATTTTTCCAGGACTTCACAGAATTTAGCTCAATGCTCATTAACACTGATACAGTGTTCATCTTATTGTGTGATTGAAAGAACTTCTCTAGTTCTTCCTGTGGTCCACATTTTTCTAGAACACATGGATACAGAAACATTTTAAAAAACCATTTGTATTGCATTAGCTGAAATGGTAGTACGATTCAAAACGCAGCCATCTACGCTAACTCAGCAGCTGATGTACTATCAAATTTCCAATCTTCAGTTTTCAGTACTCATTAAACTCCATGAAACAAAGAAACACAAAGAACCTAAAAAATACCTTTCAAAGTGATATGGAGATAAAAGAGTGGTTGACTGTTGTTTTTTAAACAGAGGAAGTAAATAAAACTCACAAGAAAACACTACTATTTGATTACTTTCAAGACTGTACAGAGACAGAAAGTGGGATGAAGATAGTCCCAGTTTGAATATTATGTCTAGTCATGTTCAAGTTTTGCTATAGATTGCACTCTGTTGCCGCAGTTTATAGACACATATATATAATCTGTGTATGAATATATAGATTCATGCCATCTATAGATCTGCTAATTAATTCCATCTACAAACTAAAATAAATTTGTTATTAAGTACACTGCACCTGTACTAAAAGAGCTCTTCAACTTACATACTTTTAAAATTAATAATTTAAATTAATTATAAATTTTTAAAATAATTTTTAATGAAGAGTGATATATCAATTTAGTTTAAGTATTTTTAAGCATCTGTTAAGTTTGTTTTACTGCACAATGTCTTCCAGTTCAATCTGTCTTCTCTGGGACCAGAAACACAAAAAATACTCTTACAACTTTTCAAATACTCTCTCATCTTAGGCAAGTTTCTGCACAGTTTTTCTTTTTCTAGATTAAAATACTGCTGTTGAAAACTGCTGCATTTATGTTGTGCTCCAACTGGGTCTAGAGTAAGGTTAACTGGATGCAATGTCATAACTTATTTCTTAGTGACATTGACAAAACTGAGTGGAAGGTAAGTTTTTAGTAAATTTTTTATTTAGATCAGGGTTATTTTATAATGAAGCAAAATAGTAATTTTAAAATCCAATTTAAGGATGCTTTTAAGACTTTTCAGCTACTGAAATGAGCTGGCTTAAATTTGCACTTAGAGACTTTAAATTACACAAACAAAAGTCAAGTGTGCAGCAAATTCTAAAACTGAGACTTCTAGTTTTTATCACTTGTATATAAATGCAAAATCCAATGTAACAGATGTCATAATTAAATCTTTCAGATTTTTACATCTATAGTTGTTTTCTGTCGTCCCACAAATTTTTACTTTATTTTCTACTTTATTTCCTACTTTTTATTTTATGTTAATCTTGTATTTCTTGTTAACATCTTTGCCTTTACCCATTTTTACTGCAGTTGTCCACAGTGACTAGATGGAGCAGTCACATTTGTGTCTAAGGGAAGTGAAAGAGTGATTATTTTTTTCTAAAGAGAAAAAAAAAGCATATTTCTATGTATGGTGGGAAGTGGAGGTGGGGATATTGGAGCAAGAACTTGAACCATACAAGGGATGCCAAATCCTTTTCAGAAAAAGATAAGCTTCTTCACATCCCTGAAAAATTTGTTCAGTATAAACCTATGAAATATGTAGTTGATCTTCTCAGCAGGATATCTCACATTATCTGCAAAGTTCTCAGGATCTCAAAAGGTGGTGACTGTACAGAGCATGCTCTGTCCATTTGCAGATCCTATCTGCAGTTGTGCAGTGTGGGAAGCATCCCAGCAGAATCAAATGAGTATTCCTACTCCAGCACAGCAGGATAACCTTGAAATTCCAGGTATAATTTACTTGGAAAGGTTATTTCAAAATCTTCAAATCCAGGCCCATAACCAAGAATTACTATAGGCAGCCTAAATAAGATGAGTGAGATCCAAACTGAAACAGGGTAACATGAAAAAATCAACCAACCAACCAACCAATCACCACCACCAACAACAAAAAAGAAACCAACAAAACAAACAAACAAACAACAAAAAAAAAGGAGGTTGGGAATTTCTATGTGTGAGAAAGGAGTCAGGAATGAGTTACAGATGAGTACTGGGTGAACAAGAAGGCAAAGGTTAGTGAGCAGAAGGCTTGTCCACAACAAAGTATATGCTCATCAAGAGGTTGAATCCAGAAACTCAACACTTGAAACCTTAACATACTTCTGCAGTCATTAAAAATCTGAGAAATCTATTGGAGAAATATGTTATCGATAATTTTTTTCTTGATTCTCCTCAGACATTAAGCCCCTGACCACGTACAAAAGAATTTAGTCTAGAATTACAGATTTTAGATTTCAGTTACAGAAATTGACCTTTAAAATCTATTCATAAAACAAATTGCAAATATTGCTAGAATGGTTACAAGTACCTGACAAACGGTTTCAGCACAATTCTACTGTGCCAGGCAAGCTCTTTCTCCTAATTCTTGCCTACTGGATTTGAAACTTTCCACGTTCTGGGGATTTTGGTACTTAAGGCATCCTTCAATAACTTTTGAAATCACTGGTAAGTGCTATCGGGACTAAGAGGTAGTTGTTCTCCAGAGTTAAAATTGGAGGGATAAAATGAAAAGCAGAAAGATCAGAGAAAATTCACAACTGGAGCAATCTGTAACAATTCCAGAACAAAAGTACCTAAAATAAATAGTCTGTCCTAGCCTACATTCAAACAGTGTGACTATGACTGAGCAAATAGCTGAGCACTAGATTACTCAGAGTGTTAAAATGGTTACAATCAAGGGGACATCAAGTTTCTAAAATCATGATCAGGACAAACAAGGCTCAGTCCAGTAAATTCATGCTGAGGTCAGTCTTAAAACTTACATTTTGATGAAAGAATCACATACATGATTACTTAAGTATTATATGTGTATGTGTATGTGTGTATGAATGTACGGATATGGATATGGATATATATACATATTTATGTATGGATCCTGTTCCACCTAGAGCCCATCCAGGGGATGATTAAATCCTTGGTTTCTTCATTAGTATACATCATTAGCAAAAATCTATGAAACAGGTGTACAGGCTCTAAATAAATGGATAAATTATAGCTAAGGTCATCGAAAGTTTTGGTCCTTGGAAATTATATACCTAAATAAGTGGATGAATACTGAGATGTCAGCTACTGAAAGCTTGCCCAGGAAACAGTTTTATAGTGCTTATACACATTATACAACAATCTGTATTTGAATCATTACATAATAACTTTTGCCACAGGCAAATTACCTTGGCACTTTTGAGTGTCTGACACAGCAATTTTAACACTTTTACCACAGTTTTCTGTGGGTGATACTACTATACACATAGAACCATTTTACTTTGAAGATTTGAAAGAGTCCTGAAGAATACTTTTTATTAAAAATAAATGTATTTACTTTCTTCTCCAATTTACAAAGGTAAATAAGAATTTTTTATTAAATATCTATTAGGAATGAATACTAATTTTTTAAGGCATATAGCTGCTATTCCCTTACACTTTCTTTTTATACATTCAAAAAGTGAAATTTTCAGTCCATTCTAATTCCATACTCAAAGATACAGTTTGTTAAATATTGTTCCCTATGCCAGTGGCATTCTGTGGACTTTGAAGCTGTTTTATGAAAGACAGTCTCTTCCAGTTGAATAGAAGATCAATCACAAAAAAGGATAAGTGTAGATCACTGTACTAGAAAATTAAATGTAAATCTGCTGTTAATATTGACTATAAAGTGAGAAGAAGAGCTGGCAGCAGATGAAGCTGTTCATAAATACTACGGTTATCTTTAAATTTGCTAAGAAAGCATACAAATCTATGAAATGTGACAGCTGAAAAGTTGCATTCTAAAGTTTTGCAAATGAAATGAAATAGTTTGAATTAAACTACTTGGGCTGGAATTCTCTTACTAAATATCCTGGAGTAATACCATGTGACTAACATTTATGTATGAAAAGCAGTAAAATATCAAAGTAACAGATATTAAAGAGTACTTTAGAATATTTTATCTCTCACATTCCCTCTTTTTTATCACAAAACATCTGATTTTCTCAGTTCCCTCTTCAGTGTGCACAATTTTAATCTGTAGTTGTGTATCCTTGAAGTTACCACTGCTAGTTAGGGAAGCATAACTAATTCATCCTTCCTCTTATTGTACAAAGACAGAGGAAAGTGAGGTCTGGAGGACAGGTTTATGAGAGTTACCACAGTATCTGAAACTCAAGGAAAGCAGCGGTCAATTCCCTTCTCTAGCAAAATTTAATGTGTTAATCTTGGCCAACGCAGTATATTTCTACTTCTTTTACACCATTTCTCTCAGGGTGGCAATGCAGAGGTAACATTGAGATGACTTTCACTATCAAAGTAGTATGAGCTGCGTATTTACTTTAGATAACCAAATTTTACCTTCATGTCAGACACACAATACCCTACTTCTAGCTCCTACTTGTACAACTATCTTTTTTAAATACTTTCTTCTGTATGTCTTTCCATCAGGGAGTGAATAACTTTACAAACAAAGCACCGGAAAACCTTACATCACCAGAACTAACCCGCAGAATTCATAATTAAAGAAAAAACCTGATGTCTTCTCTGTTAATATCTCTGCATGTTACTTGTTCCTTGATTGTTTGTGACATTTTGACAAAATTGTGCATTAAACTGACACAGAATCTGTGGGATAATGGATTGCTTGGCATCTGCAATAAAAGTGTATGGGGAGGAAGGAAATCAGATCTATGTCTTCAATGTTTGCTCATTCAACTGAAGGAAAAGCTGATATCATCTTTGGCTCCCCAAAGTAAAAGTTTGGCTGTGTACAACTTGAAAGAGAGCAGAAGTTCCCCTTACATTCCTATGTGGCCTACAAAGTGAATGACCTTATCAGTCTTAATCAATGTCTAGAAGTGTTTTGCCTTATAACTGCTTACAGTTTTTGTAACTATGACTAATGATTTTTAATTTGCTCATTACAATATGGGACTTCTTTAAAATTTTAGAGATAAGTCTCCATAGCAGCCTTTTTAAGTTCTCTGAAATTTGTCTTCATTTGCAGATATTTTAATCTGGAGCTTTTTAACAATTTCCTTCCAGAGGCAACTATATTCCAATAGGTTTGCATGATACAAGGATGATGAAATACTCTAGGAATCCAGATTCTAGAAGAGGAATAATTTTATTTAAAATAGCTAGATTTTTTTTAAATCAGGTTTAAAAAAAAAAAAAAGGAAAAAGTGATCTTAGGAAAAAAATTAATTATGATGTTGTGTTGGGTGCATTGAAAAAAAAAGCCAAGTCAAATGTATGCAAGTTCTTTGGCTCAGAAAGCTTTCTTTTGCATAAAGAAAGTATTGCAAATATAGCTGCATCCGCTAGCTATTGACAATAATTTGGAAATCATGTGGCAGGAGTGTGATTGTTTTCTCAATTCCTGTTTAGATTTTCACTAAAATGCAGCTTGTCCTTAGGGCTGAGGTATATTGGGAGATGTACCATTAGATCAAAATGAGGTCAACATGTAGTCAGAAAGGGCTTAAAAGTCATTATGCAGCCAATATTACCTGCTGCTTGCTGTCTCCTGCAGCTATAATCCTTGTGTATAAGTTTTCCAAGAGTTTCTCCAGGATCTGCTAACTAATGGAAAAGATATGGACCAAATTTCACAGCTGGAAGGTATAAATATATCAGCTTACCCAAAAGAGTTTTTGAAGCAGATCCAACAGCAGTTGGAACGCTGAAGGTTTTGTGCTTCTCAGTGTGATACAAGGAATATCGACACCATGATGGGGAAGGATGAGCAGCCTCAGATAAGTTTTACTGTTTTACTCATAGGTACACAAGTTGATAAATTAATTAATTCACATACTAGACAACTCCATACAAAGGAAAGTGAGCCCTTAGATGTTGCATTTGTTTTCTTTCCTAATGAGCTCTCAAACTACAGTTTCATTCACAGACAACATTGTCCTTTAAAGCTGAGAGATCCAAATGAACTGTGACACAGGATATTACTGGAATTGATTATCTCAAAAAAAACCCAAACAACAATTAAACTGAAAATGTATATTATAAAACTTCGCTTGCAATACACTTCCAAGGGTGTTGCAGTTTGACTGGAAACCAACTTCCTCCAGTAGAGCTTTTCTAAACATTAAATAAACAATTATGGACAGATGGAAGACATCTACACCCAACAGATGAACAAAGGCAATATAAAAAAAAAAGATATAATTTCAACTGAAAGACAGCCTGTGAGTCTGTTATGAAACAATGCAAGGCACAATAGAGGAATAAGAAGTTACATAAAGGTGGAGTAAGTCATAAAGGTTAGATTTAACACTGAGAGTATTTAACATACAAGTAAAACATCCTCAGCGGTTTCATTTCGTCTAGCGTGTAGAATTTGCTTATTGAGAATAAACAATAAAGTATTTCAAAATAAAATATAATGCTTTCAATAATGTTCTGATGCAGTAGTTTAATTATTTATTCCCTTAACAGTAGCATTTCTTCTTATTAAATAATCTCAAAAGATACATTTATCTCATGTAAATCAAAAGAACATATGCATACCCTCTTTTGTATAATTACATTATTATGCTGCTTAATTTGTTTTCCTTGTTGATTATTACTAAATGATCACTCATAGGAAGCAACAGGTTATACAAAGAGCTAGAAATCTAGTGTGATTTGAGATCTATTTCTTAATCACTACCTTTAAATGTATTTGACTCCTGTCCCTTTCAGTAATGAGACAACAATTCAACTGAACTGTGCAAATTCAGAGGATTCTGGCATTCTGAGTTTCCAGTATTCGTTTACTTAAGAAAAAGTAATTTAAATTGCCTTAGACTCTTACTGACTTCTTGTTAAAAACTTGCACTTTAATTTTAGCATTTAGGTTTATAGGACAGTAATTACCAGGAGTGCAGTTTTTCCCTTTGGCATAATATTGACCTAATATTGAATACTAATGAATTTTTCTATAAAATAAAATATAAAAAAAATATTTAGCATAGCAATGCACAGTGTTAATCTTTCCACATGCTCTATTCGACAAAGGGGGATTTTTCTTTTTTTTCCAACAAAAAGCTATTATTACTTTCTAGTAGCTTTGACTTGCCCTATGTCAACCACATTAAAGAATACATGCTCCTTCCCCCCTACCAGCCCACCCTATTCAGTGCCATTGACAGCTTCCCACAAGACAGTGTTTCACAATGCCTGGCACATGCGTGCCACCACGCTGCCCTTCGGGCGTCACAAACCTCACTGCTGCAGCATAAGGCTCTGTATTCTGGCTCCTCCATCACTGCCATGCATTAGAGATACATGGCTATGGCTCCCTGTTACAGTCCTCATTTCCAGCTATCTCAACTAAGTGTCTGACAGGAAAAAAGAAAAAACAGCACAAGGAGGTAAACTGAGCACAAGGGTCAGTGGACCACAGCAGAGAGCTGGTAGAGCAAGGCTAGAAGAGTAAGGGTAAGAGGCAGGCAAATTCAGAGGACAAAAGAGAAATGAAGACAGAAATACGTTTCAATATTGAATGAGGGAAGTGAACTTGTCTCCAGGCAATTACTTCTCTATACCCACACAGAACCATATGTAATGCATCTACTCCAAGTTTTTGGACTGGTGTATGGATTGTTGTAATGCTAACTTTTGGATTCACAATAGTTGCCTACACCTATAAAATAAAAATAGTCTAGAACAGACTTTGCAAGATGACTAGAACACTATTTAACTTTCTTCAAAAAGCTTACTAAATTAATTGTGGAAAGTTTTGATTTAAAAATACTACCTGTTGTTGTTTTGGGTTTTTTTTCGCCCAGTGTTATTGAAGAGCTGTGCATGGTTTCTACTCCAGTGAGTACCAATTGGATTATTCAGAAGCATCACTTTACTCATGATTATATACTGTTAGACACTGATACACATTAGTGTATTTCTGGATGGGAAACTGCTTTTAGTGAAGGATGGATATTATGGAAAACAATTCCTTCAGGTACTAATGAATCAAAATGGAAACTAGCTCAATTTTTTTTAGAATATTTTACATTTCTAGAGTTACTTCTTAAATTGACTGGGGAAGTTTCTAATCCTATGAGGGCAATGCAAAAAGTAGGAGGAGAGCTGATTCTCAGACCAACTGAGTCTTATTTATTGTTTTATTGTACTTAGACCTATAAATAGCCTATACTCTCTTAGCCTGTTTTGCAGGAGCTGTTTGAGTTGAACTATTTACCCACAATGAAATATGACTTTTCTTATTAAGACTGATAATAGTTTGGCCTCCTAGCATGTTATTAGAGTTAAAACTTCATCCTGAACACAGACATCATCCTAAACAAGGAGGTATCTTATACCATTTATTTTATAGCCCTAATTCATTTGATCTTGTAGCCAACATAGTATGTCAAGCAGATGGTCACTTCACAATTATTGCACGTTGCTAATAATTAGTTGTGTGCAATTTGCAGCAATTTAAAAAGAATAAGCCTTGAAGTCAGAAATAAGTATGACAACATTAACTTCTACCACAGAAGCTTTTAACCAGGAGTAGCTAAAGCAGTGCAAGTGTGGCAATAAATCTTGGAAATTCTTCTCTTGATAACCTCTGGGTTCTTCCTTTTCTCACAGCTGAAAAAACCCCCAAACTCAATAAACACATAAACCTCACCACTGAAGACAAGAGCAACTCAGATGGCAGAATTTAATTGCAAACCATTTATTGTATCAAGCCATTGGATCCCAGCAGATATCACTGAGCACAAAAAGTCCTGTTGCTGGTCAAGATGCTTAATTATTATGTAATTTTCCAGCTTTCAGATTGAATGTTTCAGCTTTCAGATTGATTATTCAGTTAATACACATAGTAAGCATTGCTGGGAAAGTTAACCACTCAGATAGAACAAAGGCTGAAAAGTATAAAGAGATGCTGCAGTGGGATATATTATTTGTAGACAGTTGGGACTATTCAGTGATAATGATGCTCAATTGAATTAATTATTTCTACATCATAGTGAACATGAGTGTTTCCCTCTTGCATTTCCTCCTGACACTTATTATAAAGCAATGGTATAACCTCCAAGTATATGTCTGTCTGGAAGGAATAAGGTTTAGTAACTGTATCTAACACTGAAATTCAGAATGTTCAGTTTTTCTCCCCATTACAATCTATCCTGTCAAACATAACACTGGACAGTTTTATTTTACAGTTTGGAAGTATCTCTTGACACTGTATATCATTAAGAGTTAAAAACACTTTAAAAAAGAATAATTAATGAAAGAAAAAGCAAGAATTGAAGGATGGCAATGGATACATTTTCAGATTAAATTCAAGCAGTGATGTGAAATCACTGAGGTTGTCACATAAAGGAAAGCTCACCGTGTTCTCAGAAATTAATATAAACTTTAGAATGAGTAATAACACAACTTTTAGTACTTCAAAACCCCCAAGAGATCTGAGTCTTTGTTGCCTCTCCAACAGTCGGGATAACTGACCAATCTTGATAACTCTTGAGGCATAGAAGGTACACACTTAACCTCAGCTTAAAAAAAAAAAAGAAAAAGGATAAAAAACTACTATTCTGAGAATAGAGAACTACTTCTTGCTTATTTATTGTAACTGGACTGTCTCTAGGGCTGTAAGTAGACACATTAGCAGTTAATCAACTGTTAGGCACTTTATAAACATCAAACATTTTTCTGCATAGCACTCAAGGGTTTCAATTACCTTAATTTATTTTAGGAGTGATATTCGGAGAACTTCCTAGAGGATTAAATTATTCAAAACCCGCATGTTTACACTATGAGTGAAATTGAATTTACAGGAAAATCAACAGTAATATTCTGGGCACACAGGGGTCTAGAAATTATTGGATATTTAACGGCTAACAGAAAAAATGGATGCAGTGATGAAACAAAGGTTGGGTGAAGACTACTGCAGAGATGAATAGGAGAAACCAATGTACATGTGTTTGGCTGAGGGTTGATGCAGCTTCTGCTTTACAGTTTTACACTAGGTATTCAGGCTTTGGAATAAGTTCTTTCCTGTGGGTTTTGTGCATGACATAAATTATTACATACATGTTACAAGCAAAGCTGACAGTGCACAAACTACAAAAGAAGAGTACATTGTGCTTCACCTTTTGAAGAGTCTGCATTTGTGGGGAAAAAAGAAAAAAAAAAAAGAAAGAAGTTCATACTTTTTGGAATGCCTTTATTACCAAGAAGTAGGATTAAAAACCAAAACAACGAACACTACAATTATGCATAGGAGGCTCAACACCTTTCTAGTCCACTTCATATCTGATAAAAAAAAATATTTGTAGAGATCTGCTAACATTTAGTGTGTATCACTGTTTTCCCTCAAAGGGTTTCATTAGTTAAGATAAAGAAAGAACCTTCAACCAAAGTATAAATAGTTAAGTTTCTTCTTTAAAGGTAAAATTAATTTCATTAAATGGTCAACACAGAGTGCCGAGTGACAGCTTTGCTGATTGAACTATTTTACTATGGAATAGCAACAGACATCAAAGCTTTTTCTAAGCTGTTTTCTACTGTACCACAACCCTCAAATAACCTATGTTCGCGAGACAGAGGAAATTGAACAAGCAGCCTGCTTAGTACCCATTTCAGAAATATCAGTTATAAAAAGGTGATATGTAATTGCATCAGTGAGACCCACAGTTTGAAACATTAGTTTTTAGAAGAGTATGAATTCTTTTTGCTTCATCTCTTGTGTTGCTATACAGTTGAGGACTTTCCTTACCAATCAATCACATATTAAGCACAGAGAAAGAGGAGTGCAAACCAAGTTTTATCTCATGCTTTTAAGATGATAAAAGTAAAATATTCATCTGATCTCACACACAAGAGAGTCCCACAGTCAAACATCCCTTTGCCATAAAAGCCCTATTTTCCTCTGTAGTAATTTTGCCTCCTTGAACAGAAAAAATTCTGCTGCAAGTCTCTTGGCCAAACATTGAACACAGCTGAGAAAGTGAATCATGAATTTGTGAAGAAAACCTTCTGGGAATTAAAAACTCTTCTCTCTCTTCTGAAACAGGTTTCTAGTAAAGTTCAGGGGAAAAAAAAGTGTTTGTTGGTCACTTGCAATTTTATTTTTTTTAGAGAATTTGCAAACATGCTAGAAAGATTCAAGCAAACTTTTCAGACACTTTTAAAGTCTTTCAAAAATGAAGAAATAACCAAGCAACCAGAAAACATAATTTTCTTCCATCAGAAGACAACAAAACAATCTAACACAGTATTAAGAAATATTCTAGATAACCCTTTGCTCTCCACCAGGAGTGATTTGGAATCAACAGCTAATTTTTCTTCCCAGTATCTGGCCCATTCTACAACTTTCTGTACTTCCTGATAACAGACCTTTACCCTCCATCTTTTTATTTTTCTTTCTGGATTGAACAACGTAAGTGCTTCCTGTTTTGTCTTATAAAATAAACAATATGCTTCTCTGCTTGCCCAAACAACTCTTCTTTGTATTCATTTACAGTTTGATTTTTTTTTCTTGAATATGGTCAAACAGAGTTACAGGGAACACTTGTTTGGTTTTGCTTTTTTTTTTTTTTTTCCCCAAAAAAAGAACTTTGTGATAATTTTGGTAGAACTAATGCATAATCATAGCCATTACATACTGTAATTAACTTTCAAGAGTTCTGGAGGGAAGGTGTAGGTTACTATCACTTCCTATTAAGTATACCATCCCTTGATAAAGACTAATTTGTCACAACAGCGGAATAGTAGTTTTATTTAATAAAACTATTACGATTTTTAATGAAAAATTCTATAATGTATGCCTTTCAGTCTGCATTGTGAAACCTTGATGAAAAAAGATTACAAATCAGGTGCATTATAATGCCTGTGCATTATAGACATTCTTACAAATTACATACATACCTATATCATGGAAATAAAACATTTCTCTAAGAAACCTCCTCTGTTTTGAGTCATATCCTGGAAAGATGGAAAATAATAATCTGAAGTGGGAACTGGGACTGGACTTGTAAGGGGCAACAAAACCATTCTTTCCAGCCCAACCATTTTAATAAAAGCATTGGAACACATTTAATTTTAGTCCTATTATGGAATAAATCCACAATTTTGAAACCTCAAAGAACCGTGAAATGAATCTGTCACATTCTCAAGGTCTCTCTATTATATAGCGCTTTTGGAAATCTGGTCCTTACGTTTTCTCTAAAAGAGACAGCTTGTTAAAATGGAGAACTGTGACACATGATAACCAATAACACTCTAGAGAGACTTTTGCATGTATTTGCATAACTTTTCTCCTTTTAAAAGCAATAATGAAAACACGAACCAGACCCCTTGTTATTTACACACTTTAAAACAATCAGTATACATTTGTTTTAACGTTTCTTCAATTAACCTCCTTTCCTACCAAAACATTTGTAATAATCAGCATTTACTGCCATGACACATATGGGCACAAATGGAACTAATCATCTGCAGGCTGTCCCTGCTGCTGATTTGAACAAACAAGCTGTTCTAAACTTCTTCCTACATATTTCTGCTTAATAAATCAATGAGAACGTAATATAACATTTTAACATTTTCGCTTCTTTTTTACAGAGACACAGCTGAGATCCACAAGCTCATTTCTGAATGTTAATAAAATAAAACAAAAAAAAAAAAAAGAGAGAGAGAGAGAAAAGAAAAAAATATATGGGCCCAAAGCAGATAGTAAAAAACCAGCACAACAATCAAACTGAAGTTTTAATCTAGAGAATTAATAATGTGTTCAGGTTCCTTCATCTGTGACAGATGGACAACAGAGAAGAAAGCTATCCCTACCAGGACTGCTGAGTTTTGAAATACCAATGCGCAAACCACAGATGGCATTGGCAGAACAGTTCAAAGAATTAGAGACCCAGAAACAGACTTTTCCTTTTCTCTGATGCACTCCTAAAATGTGTTTGCACTATTTGTAAATAACCTAAAAGCAAGCACATCTATGAGTTAAAGCAACATGTCAGTTTTCATTAATATAAATGTTGCATGGTAGGTCAGGGACATGCTAATCCAATAGATTGATCAATTCTTTTTACATTTCAGTGCTCAGAATTTCCATTGACCATGGGGAATGAATGCAGCTCACTTTTGCATCAACACTTTTGTGCAACTCACAAGTAATCAAGGTACTGCTTTCCACTCCAGGCGAATGACCAGTCTTGGAAATCTATTAATTGTTCAAAAATGTCACTATGCATGAGCTGATACATGCTCCCTGATCAACTTCTGAAGCTCTTAATGCTACAGAAATATTTGGAGGATTTCAAATGATGTTTTTTTGGTATACATTTCTGAGTTTGAGCCTCTAAATCCCTTTGCAGACCTGTCAAATCAAGCCCAGAATCTACATCTGTAGGGGTAAGTGAAAAAGGTGCTTCTTACCCACGAGAAAACACGTTATAGTGACAGGACTGAAATACAAAATACAATGAATTTTTAGTATCTAATTAGAAAATTATTACTTTAAAACAACAGATACATTCCTAGCTCCGTATATGTGTTGTGTTCCCTTTGACCCACGATAAGAGTTTAAGAGTAAGAAGATAAATTCTTCCAAACAGAAATCTAAATAAAAGATGTTTCTAACAGGAGTACCTCATCAAAAGTGCTGAGTTTAGAAAATCAAACACAGCTGAGTTCCTATAAGCTTCAGGAAAGTGGACAGAGATTTAAGCCTGTGTCAACAGGAAGATGGGTACTTAACCGTGTCTTGAGTGTAGAAAGACTGTTTCTCCTAAGTGATTAAAAATAGATTTAACAGGTGGGCTTTTTTGCTTCTATCAGATATGAGAGAAGATGGGAAGAAACAGCATGAAATGGTAGAAAACACCAATTAAAAAAAAAAAAACAAAAACAAACAAAAAAAAAGAGTTTAGATTTTAGGCCCTAAGTGGAGCAGACTAAGACTACTGCCTCCATGAGATTGCTGATGTGTGAAGAGCAAAGAGTAGAGGGAGGAAGAAGGGAGGAAGGCGGGAGGGAAGGAAAAGGTCTCCTTCAGTTCAAGAAGGCTCTCTATTCCTTTGTACAGTCGGTGAGGTGGCTGTAAATGCAGCTCAGAGCAGCAAACTATTTTAGGTGCTTTCCTGAAAGTAAGTGAAGGAATGAAGCCAGTGAGAGGGAGCCCATGGGTTTGAAATTGCTGGTGGATGTGTGTCTGTTCTCTTTCCTCCATCAGTTGCAAAGAAACCCTCCAGAGATAAAGGCAAGGTCAGTTGCTGCTGAGACTTTTTCCCACCCTCACAATTCCAGTCTAAGTCCAGCTCATATGAATTAATTTCTCTGTATATCCAAATCTTTACCAGTGGCACATAAGCAATATAGAAAGGCAAGGCTGCAGAGAGAAATAATTTATAGGGAAAAGCAAGTACCAATTGCTTGTGATGCTTTGAACAATAGAAAAAATTGTATTAGGCAAAATAGCATCTTGTGGTGATGTATTATAAAAGAAACTGTGAAAGAGTAAGGGTAAACCTCAAAATTCAAATTTTAAGCTCATTAATACACAAATAAAGAAATAAATTTTGATCTATTAAACAATATTTCTGTTAAGAGAAGAACAAAGCAGCAAAAGACTAATGTATGAGTGGTCTCCATTGCATACAAATCCGAAGACAGAATGCACTCTATTAAATGGCAGCCTGTGACTGTGACCAACTAACGCTTGATAATCAAAGCATTAGAAAGCCATCAGCTACTAAGGACAATCTCAGCTGGAGTGGACACCACTGAAATGACAACACTGTAGGTAAAACAAATCAATGCACTTGAAGTTTTGCAGCTGGGCTAATGAAACTAGAAAGGAGGTTGGATTAAAAAAAAGTCATTAACTACTGCCTTATTTCACAAATCCTCGATATGCGCTCTTCCACAGGATGCTAAGAAACATGGACAGCATCATCTTCCTAGACAATCATTCTCGTATTAGGTGACAGGCTTGCTGTAGACAATAAGAGCAAATAATTTTCCTGTTCTGAGGCATCTAATAAATGACAGGAGAGTGGAAAAAAGGGAAGGTGAACTTTCAGGGACCTAACAAATAAACTTTAAAGAAAGATTTAGAAAACAGAAATAATAGAAGATAGCTGAGTGCCCGCTTACTTAAAAAATACAGATTAAACAAGCAAGAAACAGCTACTTACTATATCCTAACTGATATAGAATCATGATTAACAATAAACATCTTAAATTCTATATTCCTCAGTATGTTAAAAAAACTATTTTTCATCCTTAACTCATGTTGTTTAGCTATGCTTGCAAATTTACCTGTGTCAATTGGAAATTGAATCCTTTCACAGAGGGAGGGAGTGGGCTTGGAAAAGCCTCTGTTATAAATAGAAGTATTTTTTTTATAAATGGAACCATTTAGTGAAAAATCCTACTTTTTAACCACCTTTTAAAAAGCAGTAATTCTGGGATGGCTTTGTAAATATGTTCTCTCACAGCTGTAAGTACTTTACTTTCATTCTGGTTTTTGTTTAAAACTTGTCTGTCATTTGGAAATCACAAGACTTTGACAATGAAATTTGGGGTTAATCTGCTTATTGATTCAAAACACATCAACCATCAGAAAATGATGGTTTTGTTCCAATAAATAATCAAAAATGAAACTATGAAATAAATATTCATGTCTACATGAAACTTCATGATAAAATACACATAACAAAGATGCAAAAACCCGGAGTTTTGAACTAAGCTTCAACCAAACTTTGTCTCAGAAAAGACCTGGACATTTGACCACAAAGTATTATTAACACCTGAGAACACATTTGAAGGATGTTTCTGAAAAATTTTCTGTACTTTCTTCATTTAAAATATGTCTATAAGTAGTGTTGTGTTCATTTACCCATACAGTTATTTGTTACTGCTTTTATATACTATTACTTTTTTAGATTATATTGCCATCTTTAATAAATAAAGTAATTCTCTTCATGGATTATGAATTATGTCACCTGTATCTAATTTTCTCATTAATCCTGTATGAATAACTGTTTGTCCTGCACAGCAGCTTAAACAAACTAGTATAAAGGTTATGGGAGATAAATACTAATGCATTAACTACTGCATGCATTCTTTAAACAGCTTAGCCCAAATCCTTTCAAAATATTAATAGATATTACCAATATTGCCGCCAATTGTCAAAACCTTCCAACTGACAGTACCACCCTTGAGGGAGGAATATCTGAACTGACTGTTAATTGGTCTCTGAACCCTCAGCTTTCAGATAAATTAATAAAGCTTAAATTAAATATTAATGTAAGCCAAAGCTGGTTTGCCTTAATAACAGGGTATAGTAATTGCAGTAGCTCAAGAGCTGATAACTAAAGCTCAGCACCAGTCACCTATTCAGAGGGATGAGTCGCCCACAGGGAATGCTATTACCTGATGTGGGCTCTGGGAAGTATGAGGCCACTGGACACTGCCAGGCTCATGTTGTTTACTGAGACAGTATTTCCTGCTATCGCTGCTGGTGACAAAGCACCATGGTAGGAACAACTGCTCTAGCTCACATGGTGTTTCCAGCATTTTAATAATGTTGCCTTTTCCATTACACCCCAGTTTCCATGCCATCGTATGCCTGCAAAGAGACAAGCATTCCTTATAAATTTAATTGTTAAAAGGATTGAATGGTTTGATTCAACCTGACATCCTCTTAAAACTGAAAATTCCCTAGCATGTAATTTTGCATGTCCAAATAAACAAATATATTAACAGGAAAGTTTGCATTTTTCTAGAAATACAGAGGTTTAATAAGAAATATATGTGTAACTTTAAACAACAAATTTTTATCAGTGATTCACAGATAGTATGCATATTTCAGGAGAAAATCAAGATGGGAAAAGTCTATGGTTTCCTAATAAAAGAATGCATTTTATATCTGTTAAAAAAAAATCATTTGTTGAATGAGTTTCAAAACAATTAAAAAAAAAGAAAAGCCTGCAAAATGTGGTCAGACAGTCACTATAAAACTGTGCTTTTCATATTATTCAGAATTAATTCTTTTCTCAAGAGACCAACCTAAACAAAAAATATGGTTAGAGACCATTATAACATTTTTTGAAATATCACAACACTTTAATTTCTTAGACTATCAGAAAAGCGAGAACAATGTTGAAGTGGGAAGGATACGGACAAAATAAGTACTTGACTTCTTAGAAGAATGTAGCCTTCCAAAACACTGGATTGTACTTAATGCATATAACAGGCAGATGCTTCAACTAATGTAAACAAATTACAAAATGCTCCCAAGATATTATTTCATTATAGAATTGTTTTCTTTCACTTTTCAAGCTGTATGTATGCCTGTTATATCCACCTCTTCTACTAGCTGTTCAGAGCAGGAATAGACTTTTTGTTTTGATTTGTTCAATGCATAGGATTAGGAGGTCAATATGTGACCGAATTTCTAGCTAACACTAGTTAATCTTATCTAATTTGAGATCCAACCGCTTGCTAGCATCTCCAAATGTCAGTCATCATTCATGCAAAATCACTGGGAATATAATACCATAAATATTGCTTGCATTAGTAAAGTTGAAGATTCTGCTTTTTTTAATAAGGAAATGGAAAGTTCAAGGCTTAAGAAAAAGAGCCTTGTCTCATCAACAATGGTGTGATGTAAGGATAGAATAATGAATGAATTAATCATTTAATGGTTGTCTTAATACCATATAAAAAATTGGCATGGATAGAAAAAAATACTTATTGGATGCTGAAATGTTTTTCACAAAGCAAAACTGTTTTATGATACCAACTCTCTTACCTCGTCATCCTACTTCCAAAGAAAACCAACATATTTATATAAGTAAACAAGAGTTATATTAAAATAATGCCAAGAATTCTGTCAGATTTTTCTTTGGTAGTTTTCCTGTCTAATGGCAGTAGCTGAAGTATTAAACTTAACCCCTCCATTTCATTTGCTGCTGCAGGCTGAGTTTGTCTTAGATTTCTTTGTGTAACATATCAAAGGAAGGACTGAGAAACTACAAGTCTAAATATCCAAAAGAAGGACAAATAAAGCTCTTTAGGCACTTTTGGGTGCCTCTCGTCAGGTTTTCTGTGTAGATCAAGATTGCTTAACAGTTACCCGAATCAGTTCTCTTCCACCACTGATGATGCTTTTCCTTGAGCCCAGTCAGAAGCTCAAGTAAGACCTTGTAGGTGAAGGCTGAGGCAAAGAAGGCACTGACTACCTCAGCTTTACCTTCACCTGCTGTCACTAAATCATTCTCAACACTCAGTAGTAGGCCTATATTTTCCTTTTTTTACTTTTACTGTTAATGTAGCAGCACAAGTTCTTCCTGTCATCATCTCCAGCTAAGCTTGGCTTTCTTGATATCTTTCCTGCATGTCTACACAGTACGTTTTTACAGTGTTACTTGTAGCCTGTGTTCACTTCTACCTCCTGTGTACAGTCTTTTACATTATAGCTGAGTCATAAGCTCCCTGCTTAACAAAGTAAGCCTACTCATCTTCCTCAATATTGAGATGGACTAGAATGATAACATCCTTAAAGATCTGTCATCTGTTCTAAACTCCTTTGCTTTCATCAGGTCCCACCTACTAGTTTGCTGAAATATACTCTCCAGAATCCTGGGGCCTTCTTGGCCACCTGGGAACACAGCTGGCTGATGTTCAGCCAGCTGTTGACCAGCACCCCCAGGTCCTTTTCTGCTGGGCCATGTTCCAGCCACTCTGTCTGCAGCCTGTAGCACTGCCTGGGGTTATTGTGGCCAAACTGTAGGACCCAGCACTTGGTCTTTTTGAACCTCATACTGTTGATTTCAGCCCCTGGATCCAGCCTGTCCTGGATCCCTCTGCAGAGACTTCCTACCTTCCTGCAGATCAACATTTTCACCCAACTTGGTGTCATCCATGAATTTATTAAGGGTAGACTAAATCCCCTCATCCAGATCATCCATAAAGATGTACTGGGCCCTGTACTGATCCCTGGGGGACACCACTCATGACTGGATGCCAGCTGGATGCAGTACCATTTACCACCTCTTTATGGGCCTGGCCAGATGATTTCGTCATCTGGGCCCAACAAAGATGGCTTTTTTTCTCTTGCTCACTTTGTTCAGGTGGTCCATAACAAATTCCCACTGCAAAGTTGCCCTTGTTGCTCTGTTCTCCACTCCTGACTCACAGGCCCTCAAGAAGTGTTAACTGTCTGGAGAACTCCATATATCTGAGCTGCTCATTAGAGCACTGGCAACCCCATCTCCATTTTTCCAGCTGCCTGTCTTTCATAAGGAGCCTGTGTCCACCCATAAATCCTTCACAGCCCTCCAAACACACAAGCTGACCCCATCTTATTTTTTGCAATCACGTCTCTGTTCTGCATTCACACACACCTTTATTGGTAATGGTAAATGGCCAGTCTTCGCGAACGAAGAACCGGGGAAGGTCTTTACACCTTCCAGCCTGCGCATTGGATTTTTTA
>JAWMRA010000078.1:73640761-73656715 GCA_035584735.1 Pseudotriccus pelzelni
TAGAACGTAGGTGGATTGCCTTACAGGGCTAACGAGCTCCACCTGCCCGGGGAGTATCCCTGGCTGGAATCAAACCCGGGCCTCGGCGGTGAAGGTCCTGCGATCTAACCACTAGGCCACCAGGGGCTCTTGTGCATGGCAGATTCAAAAATTGCATTTTAAAAAGCTTGATTTCTCTCCTGATAACCCTGTCAGTGGCATCCTTTTTCTCCGCAGACACACAGGGGTCCAGTCTTCCGGCCACATAAGCAATCTTGATACAGTGGAAGCTATGCAATAGTCTACCAGAATTGGCAGTTCCCAGAATAGAGCCCAATAGGGTGTAACTTGTAGTTTACCAAAGGTAGAGAAAGAAATTAACACATTATTTTTCAGAATGCATATGTCAAGAAAGCAGGAAACTCTTAGTGGATGATAAAGGAAAACTAACATATAGCAAAATGTCTCTCAAACTACAGATACACTTTCCTCATCCATGCAACTCCAAAAGAGCCAACATAAAGAAATACCAAAAAAGCTTTCTGTTCACAGTTTTCTGTTATTTTTGTTTCTTCTTCCAAGCACACAAATAGAGTAACATATAGGTAAGTGCCCCTGAGTACCATTTTGCCTGTCAGATGTTTATATGTAGACAGAAATAGAGCACTGCTAAAAATAGCATGCATCTTTGCAGGGAAGTAACACTTTAATATGAAGGTTTAGTAGCATGACCTTCATCTGTATGTGTTACATATGATCCATTTTATGCTGCAAAAAAATGGAAATACATAACCAAAAGACAGGATGGCAGCTTCACATTTGACAAACCTCAGCCTCTTCACTGGATTTAGATCTATTCTTTCCAGGTAAGGCAATCCACTTGTTATCAGATTTATTGAAATTGAAGCACACTGTTTTCAGAATATTAAAGATATTACTAAGCGGTAATTGCTCGTTCTCAGTTGTATAGAGCTTTCACCTTTTCATACAGATACAGATACATACTTTATATTCTGTGATAACAAACTAGAAAAAACTGCTGTCTTCAACTCAATTTCTTTTGCCTTTTATAAAGTAGCTGCTTCCACTGGTCAAGTGAGAGGTACTGTTCAAATACTATGTTCGTTATAGCATGCACCATTCCAGACTTTTCTAGGGTGACATCCCTCACAAACAGTGGCTGTAGCACAAATCAGATCCTCCTAATGCTGTTGGCGAAAACTATGACAAATGACACTGAGCAAAATGCGAGTAAGTTGATGGTGACAAATACGCATCCATATCCTTTACCCAGGTGCAAGCATCAGTGATCCATGGTACCATTCCTAAAAGGAACAGCAATATGTAACTTGAATTCCCTTCTTCATCCATTAGTAAACCCTAGTATGAATAAAATAGATTTTTGTGGATTAACTAAATCAATTGCAGTTAAAAGTCCATCTTTTACTCTGATAATTTTTTTTTAGTTTTGTAGTTGTGAAATCAGTTAAAGACCCAGATCTGAAGTGCTTCCAGTCATGATCAGTAGTAAGAGGTGAGGCTCTCCAAACCACATTGCCACTCACTTGCTCCCCCTTTCCCTCTTCCAACCCCTTCCCACAGGTGGCCGGAGAGGGGAACTGGAGGAACAAAAGGCAAAGATCATGGGTTGAGATCAGAAAAATTTACTGATAACATCAATGAGATAAGAAAATGAACAGTAGCCACAACAGTATTAACAACAAAAGTGTAGGAAAGAGTGATTCAATGCAAAATGCTCACTGGGTGACCTCAGTTTGCACCACCCCACAGCTCTCTCCATCACGTTTTCTTACCAGGAAGGAACCTCTTCTGCCCAGAAAAGAGCCCCTTCCCTAGCCACTGACAATGATGTGAGATGGTATACAATAACCTCTGGGTCCTAGCCATGTTCCCTCCTGGCAAAAATTAACCCTGTCCTGGCTTGAACCCAGACAAAGAAAAATTTCCTAAATCCCATTTTTAAAAGCAGATTATTTTTAAAATTTTGAAAGGTGAGTCTCCATCTATTAAATCAAACACTCAGCTCTCGAGTTTCAGGTGAAATAAATGTCCTGGCCGCAATACCTTGAAAGGACAAAACCTTTAACAGTCTAATTCTTCACTGTAGTTTAAGGAGATACATTTAAACTCTACATCTCCTACATTTAGCTTAAGATTACCCTTCCACTAGAAAGCTTTCTGACAAAAGAACTAATTACATATCCTTTTCTGCCTACAAGCTTATTATTTCTGGGAAATCTTAAACCACTGGGGTATCATAGTACTCCCCAAACAAAAATTTTCCTTAAACTGAGTAATGGCATGTCTATTATGATACAGTCACCTACATGTGTTTGCAAAGAGATTGCAAAAATTCAGATAAAATTAATCAGTTTCCTTCCTGAGAGAAAAAGAAATCAATCATCATTCATAAAAATTTAACAATAATTCTTAATGAAAACCATTAATCCAAGCATATAATTAGTTGAAGGGATATAAATGAAAAATGGTTAACAACATTAAGAATAAAAACTGCAACAGTTAAAATTTATACCAAATGCTTTAGAAATAATCTGGCTTTTTTCTTCCTTTTAAAAAAGTTTATATGTAAAAGAGGAAGACATGGAAAGAACTAACTCTAGTAACATTTTCTGGTTATAAAATATTCCAAGTAAAAAGAACAATAACAACAACAAATTCTGTGAGAAATTAGGTTGGAGAAGACTATTACATCTCAGTAACCATTTGCTTCAGATCAGCTGGCCATACTATTGGGCTATTCTTGTGAAATTCTGTCTGGCACTAGTTAGTTGCATAAAACCAAAGACTACTGAGTAGTGAATTTCCACTGTGTGATGCTCCTCCATCCAGTATGAGATTCCCTGAAGCACATTGCAATAGCCTGGATATCTTGCTTCAGTTGGAAATTAAAGATGATAATTTCATCTAGTGGTGAACAGTCCGATTCCTTCCCATATGGAAATGACCTGGAATCATTCAGGGACCAGTATCTCTATTCCATTACGTAATCTCATCTCAGGGCACCCCAGCTCCCATTGTATCTCTTAACCTACATGAATTTTAAAAAAATCTTCTGGCTATTTAGTAATTTCATTTGTTGGGTATTTATAGCATGTAAAGCTTGCTAATGCCGAAGAACTTTTATTCAAGAGAAATATTCCAAGAAAAGTTGTGTAAAAATATAGACAGTAGAATAAGTACGATTACTTTATCAAGAAAGTAAGTGGTCAATCTTCCTAGCAATTGGAGCTTGAAAAGCTTTATTTCTTTCCTTTTCTGCCAATAAGGAGAAAATTCAAAACTGATCCTGTATTGTTTCGACCCTTGGGAATACTTTCTAGTTAAAGCTCTTGAATTTGATGCTCTATCCTGATGAAAGAAACTTAACTTTCAAGATTTCATGGAACAGATTTTGCTTGTAAAGAAAATTTCAGGAAAGCAATAAATCCAGTTCTAACAGATTTAAATCTTCTGAGACCTGAGTTTCATTTGCATCCATATTGCACCTTTGACTTAGTAAAGCATGCAGCTAGACAGCTAAATGGATGGAGAAAATGAGGCCTTCTAAACTCTGCCTCATTTTTTTTTCTCGTTTAGAGAGTTCTATACAGAGTTCATTGTCTCTGAAAATATTCAATCCCTCAAAAAAATTTATTTCATGTGTAAGCTTCTTTTATTTGCCACCTATCTTTAACGTCTTCCAGTTTCCAAAATCGGAAACAACATTATGCTGAGCTATCCTTGGAATAAATGAACATCTCTTGCAGAGTTATATAAAGCTTTCAACTGGTAAAGAGAAATGCAACAGCTAATGAACCAAATTAAAGATACCTGATGCTTAATAATTTGCAGTTATTTGCGCTAAATAGTTATCTAAGGAAGAAAATGTTTTGGCTTTTTATGCTAACACACAATAATTAATACTACTAAGTACATTTTTCAGGCATTGAGCCAGTTCTGAAAACACTTGTAGCATGAAATACAATATAGCCTAAGGACTGAAGTGTACTTGTAAGACAATTACTTTAGCTTCTAAACAAACCAATATAATTTTGCTCAACCACTAGTGTCTGAAAATGAGCATTATATTACATTTGTTTTTGTGTTTAAGCTGTAATTTTTTTGTATTTCTGTCACTTTTATTTTACATCAGCAAGAAACATGCTAAGTTTGGCTAAAAGATCTGTTTTTTTGGTGTAAATGACAGATATAATATGATTACTTCACTCAAAGCTTGAATCATGAAAGGATCTTTGTCTGACATAGCTTCACATAAGTGAGTCAAGGTGCATATTATATGCATGATCAAAAAGCAGAAAGTCTGACATTTGAAGGTCAGATCAGAGAGGGCAATAACAAAGAGGAAATTATTATGCATTCTTTTACCATAGAAAAAAGGAAGCAATAAAGGTTATACTAGAACAAAACTTTTCACAAGATTCATGATAAGCTGTTATAATTACATGAAAATCAAACCCCCTCAAAACCTCAAGATGGTTCTCATAAACCATTCCTATATTGCCTTATAGTTAAAATTAATCTCATGGAATCTCATATAAGATATGTATTTATATATATTAATGGAAAATATTGGGGAATGTGAAAATCTCTATGGACACCTTTCTGTGCTTAGATTGTACTTTGAGATTTTTTTATACCCAAATACAATAGAATATGTAGACTTTCCTGTTGCCTGACAAAAATAGCATAACCAAGCAATCTGATAAAAGGAATTTTTGAAGTTATCTCAGAAAGTGGTCTCATAAAATATGTAGCTTTATTCTGCAAATACTCTGTATGAATTACTTACTGGCGCAATGAACTGAATAAGCCATGAGTCAAGAGTGGGCACTGCAATTAATCTACTCTCTTTTCTTGATTTGTGATGACAAATTGCAGACTGGAAGGTGACTGTATCGAGAACCCAGTTAGAGAATAGTTGCTGATGTGAAAACCATAGAAAAAAGGAATCTGAACTTGCCCTTGCAGAGGCATGGCTTTCTGAAAGAGCAGGTAAGAAGCTCTGTGACCAATTACCCAGTTGTTGACATACTGAAGTATGTGAACCACCTTGCCCAGGTTTAAATACCTACACTAGTCCATACTGATACAGCCCTCTGTGTCAGAAGCTACACAGGTGGAGAACAAATCAAGCTGGTTCTGATACACAAAAACTGACAGGTAACTGTAGATAGTGAGCTGTATCCTAAAATTTCAAGCAGAATAATGTCACACAGAAAAAGATTACAGTCATGACAGCCACAAAGTAGGTCCATACGCTGTAAATAGGATGGGTCAAAATATTTATGTTGAAATATTAATAAAAATAGTTTTTATAAATTAATTTTGGAGTTGATTAAAAACATTAGAGAAAAATCCCAAATGTAATTCTTGAAGAAAGAAAGCTAGGAAGGGAAAACTTTGTTAGAAAATTTGATATCCTTTCTCTTCCTCTGTATTTTTTTTTGAGTTCTAGTTTTAGCCCCTCCTGAGGGGCTGAAGTAAAAAACTGTTGTGTATTATCATCAAGAACTCTCTAAAGTCTGATCTCCAAAACTTTGTATCATAAGTTATGGTAATATTAAACCAGATAGGGTTTAATATCACCATATGGTGAATAATAGATATTATAGGGACTTCATCTCACCCTCCTCTTCTGAATGCTACTTTATAAAAACTCTGAATTGTGATATGCAAGTTATTTTTCTTAAAATAAAGGTTTGAATCTTCACTGATAATTTTGCTTCTTCTTTGTTTTACTCCGGACAGCAACGTATGTTAAGGAACCACAAAGACTTGCCTAAACAATTGATAATGAAGCAGGTTTCTTTCTACCTTGTTTATGTTTTTCATGATCTGCGCATGAGGATATATATATAAGCTTTCTTTGGTAACTAAGTAAGACCTCTCCTTCCTCAAACATTCAAAAAGCCTCTTACATAATTTATGATGGAAATATATTCAGTAAGCATTTTCCTTACTGATGAATATGCCATTAATGAAAACAAGCTTTTAAAGTCTTTTTTGCAGTTTACTATGTTTCTTAGTGAAAGTCAACTAGGTTTTCAGAGGGTGAAATACTATTTCTTCTAAAAAGTAAGTTTAAAATTAAGTTTTGTTGATTAGTGAAAATCTTTTTATTACAATTTTTTAACCAGAGCTAAATTCTTATGAATGCTTCTTGCATGATGTGTCAACATAGTATTATTACCAGGAGAAACAGCAGACAACAGTGAAGACATTGTGTATGTTTGATAGCTTTAAAATGCTTCTATCCAGATTTAAATTTTAAAAGTATTATCATGGCCTGCAGATATGCTACAAAAACATTTCTTGGAGTAATGAATTTTCCTATCAGTAAAATAATAAACACAAAGAACAATTAGGAATATGGATATGACATTATTTAAATCAACTAAGTTGAAACATCCCTCTGGTAGACATACTAAGACAAACAGAAAGTTCCCTGAAGAAAAAAATCTGAAGATATGAAGTAGAAATTGAAGTGGTGAAAATCTAGATGCTAAAATATATGTTGTGAATGCTACTACCAGTATAATTCCAGGAAATCTGTGTTTTTAGGCCAGCTGACACATCATGCTACTTTATTTTCAGTTCCTCATTTCACTTCTGCCCCTGCCACTAGGAGTTAAACACAGAACCCATAATACAGAGCTTTGGATTTTCACTAGTCTTAGCAAGGTTAGGTAGCTAATTCCCTTAAGCCTGTTAGCAGGCTTCTCTGACCAGATGGTGATTTTTTTGTGGTGTACACATTTGCAGAGAAGGTGATTCCAAAGTAAATAGCCAGAGAGAGATATCCTGATTACCTTGTGGTTTCAAATCATACCGAAAGACTGTAATTTCTGGTGAGAAAGTTTTTATGCCTGTTCGTACAAAAGTGGACTATTGTCCATAAATATCACACTGGCATTTTAGTCTTAAGTTGATGCGGAAGATTTTCACAGGCTGTTACCTCCTGTTCACAATTAAGTTATGTCCAACTTGAATTCTTTTGTCTAGAACAATTCTACTCAGGATGCAACTTTTGGATGAAATTCTGCAAACCTACCTTAGCAATAGCAATAGCAATACTAAAATATCTGAGTAGAAACAAAGCTGTCACACAGCAACCTAAATGCAGGCATTGAGTGCTATAAATAACTTGCTGTGGGAAGTGCACAGGTGAAAACAAAAAGCTGCAATGATTCACAGTGGTGACTCAAAACATAATATAAAACCCATAGTCATTTTTGTGGCAAAGAATACAATTCTTAAAATGTACAACTCCCACTGATATTCACACGCAACTGAAAACTCAACTTTCCTAGGGCTTTTTATCCTAGACCTGATCATACTGTCACTAAATCAAGGCCGAAAATTTGACTATTTTCCTCATAGGTCCCAAGGTAAAGGACAACATGCTCCAAAATGGACTACAGAATTTTCTGATGGGGTAGAATTGTCTTAATTAAAGGCTGTAAACGTTTTATCTCAGCATTCTTCAAATACACACAGAGGGGATATAGAGAATTAGCAAAGTTACTTCAGACATCTGTTTGTGAGAGCAGACGTCGTTTCTCATACTTGGAAAACCATAAGTTTTTATGCCAGGAAGTAGGATTTTTCTTTTTAAAACTAGTGTCCAAAAACTGCTGACAGTGAAAATCCTGGTGAATAGTACTACAAAGAGACTGGGTACTGTATCTGTGTATTACACACACCAACTGGTGGATTTGTTCAGTTATAAAGATTTCAAGGAACAAAGAGGAGGACACATACAGCTTTACATTCTTGAGCATCCCCAAAGACGTTTTTAATCCAGAGAGGTACAAACTTCATAGTTCTTTACCAGGAGCCACAGGGTTCATTTTGAGACAGACACAGGCTGAAAATATCCTAGTGCAAGTCTACAGTTAGCTTTAGAAGCATATGTAGAGACCACTGGACTAGATATTAATCAAAGGCATCCTTTGCTGCTGACTTCCTAAAACACCAGTATTCTGAAACAGCTATCTGAAGAGAGAATGTTGTTGACAGTTTCCCAGATTAATTCTAGTTTATATTTCTGTATTATCTCACATTCTCACCATTATTTTCCCCTCAGCACACAGACGTAAGTAAAGGTAAAAGACTTCAGCCCTTGGGAGATGGTATGAAAACATTTGCTTCCCTATCTATGAATCAGTGTGATAATGTTGCATACCTCCCTTCCCTCTTGTCATTATAATTCAAGTCAATGGAGAAGGAAATGAGACAGACAGCTGCAAAGGGAAAAATTAACAAAGGAGAAGGTTACTTAGCAGCACAGCAGAAAGCTAACTGTCTTCACTGTAAGCAAGCTAAAATAGAAGGAGTTAAACCTTGCAGTCAGTGTTTAGACTGATTATGTGTTGACTTGGGGATTTACAGCAAACAAGGAGTTTTGAATTTTGGCAAAAGCCATTTTAAAGAACTTTAAATGAGTACCCTTGAAAAAACAGCAGAATATGAAGTCAGATGTATTCAGAAATTCATAGAAATCAGATGGCATTTTAGGGTCAGACATATGTCAAGGTGTTTTATAACCTTAGGACCCCATGAAAGCTGACTTTCTATTGAATATAGAAATGCTTTTGCTGGTTTTTGTTTGTTTTATCAGCAATGGAAACCCTTGAATATCACATGTGAACTCATGACATAAATCAACTTTCTGCACTGCATATAATCAATTCAAGAAGCTATATTTAAAACATCCTTAAATATTGTGTTTGCTTCAAGACAGCTTTCTATTTTACCCACCTGCTGCAGTGCTTGTCATCTTACGATATAGACTTTTAGCTCTCATGACTGAAATATTCAGTTTTTAACGGCAATGATTTGAAGATAGCATTTTACCACTTTGACAGAAGTCAATTTTAACTCACATATATTGCCAAGTTTCAAGAGTAACTGTGAAATATTCCATGAATTTTGTTTATTTCACAGTGAACATTGTGAATGGCAAAATAATTATCAAAGACATGGAAACATTCACAAGTACTTGTAGATCTGCTTTTACTTACAGTAAGTGAAATGGTGTGTTTCCTCTCTACCATGTTTTGCTTTGCAGCCAGAGAACTTCTAGTTTAAAGAGCATTGACTGGTTCTAACAAAATGAATGGAACAAAGCTCTGTCTTTATGCTTTACCCATGAAGAAAACAAACATACTTTTCCTTCTCTTGTAATTTTACTTTTCACTCTTACCAAGGATGTGTGATAGCAAACATGTAAACACATCTATATTTTCATTTCTTAACAGTAAAAGTCTCTGGTTACACCACATTTAATTACACAGAACTTACTGATTAAAAGAAACCTTACGTCTTATTTCTGTCACTTTGATATATTACCCCAATTTCTACAGAAGATTTCTCCTGCCTCACACTTTTGGTTAGTGTTTTCATAAATACCTTCCTTAGGCCATTCATTCTGGTAGAAATGTGTATGACATTGGAAAATCTTTTCCCCTTCATATCAGAGTTGCTATGATTTATGGACCTGATCCTGTCCCATAAAGTAGATAAAACAGTCCTTTTTGAACTAGATTCACCTTAATGTTATTCCAGATTTTCTGCAGAAGTGACTATATTACACGGAAACTGCTTATGAAAAAGCAGTGAAGTAAACAAAGGTCAAACCTTTCCATAGTATTATTTCCACTTTCTATGGCACTATTCTTCTCTTTTTGATGGATGTCCTTAATTTTTACTTTTCATCTTGAGCAAATGACGTTGTGTACAGTGTAGACATGTACTTTAAAAAGGACTAAACCACATCTGTCACTTTGATGATATAAAAAAAGTCTTGCATACAATATTCTACTTAATAGTCAATTTTTACTATAACAGAAAATCCACTGAGATATTTTCTCCCCTTTTGAGGTAAAAAAAAGTTAGATTTAGGCTATTAAAAATATTTTTCCATATCTTCAGGTGGCTGTCTCCTTACTTCCATTATTTATTTTCTCCAATTATTATAGAATCACAGAATCATGGAATAAATCAGCTTGGAAGGGACTTCAGGAAACCCTCATATCAACTCTTTTATGCAGTGCCATCAACACTGACTAGAGCAGATTGCTCAGAACTTTGTCCAGTTAGGCTCTAAAAACCTCCAAGGGCAGGGTTTCTGCAGTTTCTCTTGGGGCAACATGCACCAATGTTAAAGTTGGCAAATTTCTTTCACCTTATGTCAAACCAGAACCTCACAGCTAGTTTCATCTAATGGCAAATGACAAGGTTTCCTTTTTTGGGGGGAGTATTTTTTCTAGTAGGTCTATACCTGAGCAACTTTGTAATTTTTTGGTGCTTTGCTGTTTTGGGGTTTTTTTGTTTTGTTTCACTTTTAATGCATTATATCCCACCACTGGATTCTTGTTAAGAGTTCAGGATTTAAACCAAAATTATAGTAGGTGCAAGATGAAAACCAGGTCTCCAAATAACACAAAAATATGTGACAAATAAGGTAACAAATACTTCCAGGAGGCCCAGTGAATCCTCAGACCTACATTCAGAGTCACTTGCAGACTTTTCAGGGGTATAGAAAAAGATGAATTCTTTCAGAGGAGGAATGAGGACAAAATAATTTCCTGAGGAGGGATCACACTTTATCATCTTTCACTTAATCCCACATGACAAAGCTGCAAAGTTTATGTTGTATCCACAACAGAAGAATTCAGTTATCCTGTAGTTATAACTTGGTGTGGCTGTGTCAGGCCTGTGTGTGCCTGTGTGCACACACAGTGCATTTAGTTATGAGTTGCCTGGGTGCTCCAGGAATTCCACAGCAACTTTCTGCACAAATGGACCAATTGACTCACTTGAGAGACAAGATTTTTTTCCTACTCATAGGCATCATCTAGACAGCCTTATGATTCATCAACATGACTGAACTGGTGTAATTTTTCCTGTGGATCTGATGATGGAATCTGATACCCCTAGCTGGTTATTACCCCCCTTCTGAATCAGCAAGAGAGGAAATGACTGCAAGAGTTTTGTTTAGGACTATAAAAGAACCATAACCCATTAACAGCATTGTGTTCAGAACACCACTGGAGTTGTGTGACAATAATTACATAGGGCAAAGACCACCACAGATTTTAGGTTTTTTTCTTGGTGGCTACAATTGCCCAAAACATATATTTTAACAGCTGGCATTTTTTTGGTACCTTTAAAAATAAAAACATAAATAAGTCATACAGTTCTCTTTCCAGTGACACAGAAAGAAATCCCTTGCTGAATCAAATAATCAGAATTACTTTGCATAACAAAACCTTCTACTAAGTTTAATTTAAATGGCTCTTCTGGTATAAGGCATGAAAATTGATCAGACTCTGCTACCCAAGTGCTTATACATCCAGTAGATTATTTTCTTGAACTAAGGAATTTTTTTTAAACACTAGAATTAAATCAGTTGCCTAAAAACCTCATGCTGACTACCATCACACTAAAATATGCAGTTAAGCATATCAGAACTATTTCAAAATTAGAGAGAAGTGTACCCTAGCAGTCACTGATTTACAGTCATTCTTCTCCAGCTTGAATTTGCCTTTCTGTTCTGTCCAAACAGCTGGTATCTCAGTCCATCTGTTTCTTGCCCCACCTCCACATGACAACCTTCTGTTCAACCCTATACAAATGATCTCATTTCATGCATACTGTTCTTATTTTTTTCATAAATCAAGAAAAAATTATAGTGCAAACAAAGTATAACATCTTACAGCTTTTGGTCATTGATATTCAAATATACAAGAAAGGTTTTGACCATGTTTTCAGTTCTTTCTACCCAAAGTCACAATTCCTTCTGTTTTGGAAGGCAGTTCAGTTTAGCTTCTATCCTAAGCAAACCCAGAACTTTCTACAATGGCTGGCAACAGAGGGTTTTTTCTGACATTTACTAACACCAAGTATTGTTCTTTTAGTCTTCTATCCTTAGATGACAAGTAGCAGCTAATTAGTCACATCTCTCAAAGCTCACTCTACCTTTCCCATGCAGTTTATGACAAACTTATGGGTAAATTATTAAGCAAATTTTTATTTTGATCATGGATGTCTCTGACACCCAGATAATCAATACTTCACTGTATTAAGAGCATAAAAACTAAGGACATTTGGTATGTCAGTGTGTGACATAGCTCTAAATATCCTAATATTTTCACAATGACAAAGTTCTTGACTTGAGACCAGATGCTTCATAATAGGGTAATGAATTGTCATTTACTGTAAATGCTAACAAGATAATGATGTTTTAGTTTATTGTGTAATGGAACATTAACTTTTGCAATATTCTATATCAAACTGGTTCTCCGATAAGCAAAATTTTCACAGTGTTCGGAATACAAGTGATAAAGTGTATTCAACATGGACAAATAAAGAAATCTGTCAGAGATCAACAGGAATCTTATGTCAGGAGGACCAAAGCCCTGACAGTCTGAAATAATCTGAAATCATGTTCTCCTGCACTCACTCTTCCCTGGTATTGCCCAGCCTACCAACATCCTGCTGTACTGTTATATGTGAGAATTAGTTTGAAGAGGGGAGGAAAAGATGGGATATTACTGTTATTTACTTTTTGGTATTTAAAAAAAAAAAAAAAAAGAAAAAGCATGAAATTCTGCTTTTTCAAAGAATATGAACAAACATGACATGGTTTCCAATGTTTCTTTTCCAGATAGACCTGTGGCTTAAGGAATCTTTTTGCTCCTCTTAAAACAAAAGACTCTTTTCTTTTTCTTTATGTGTTTTTTTTCCTTTTTCTTCATATACACATACAGCAACAAACTAAAAGTGCTCTTCTTTTATCACTCCTCAGAAATCATTCTCTCTCACTTACCATGAGAAACTTTTTTGCTCTGGCTTATTTTTCCAATGAGTTTACTCCATGTGGAGCTTCACTATTTCTTTCTTTTCCCTACAAGTAATATATTTAGCATACCTAGCAGCATTAACAAAATCTGTGATTACTTGCAGGTTAAAAGGAAGTCCCCTGTTCAGCCAGCTGGATGTTGCAAGTCCAGGTCAAGCCCCAAATTCCTTCAATAGTAGCAGAAGTAGCTCTAGCTGCAAATTCTCTTAAGAACCTAAAACAGATATTGCAACTACCAAATCCCTCCAGCTCTGCCTAAACTAAAGAACCAGGAAAGTCTCTCTAACTATAACATTTAGCTAGGAGATCCAATGGCATCATGGCTCAAAACATATATGTGTGCACTAACACATACCTTGGCACCCAAACTAATTTCCATCTGAAGAAAGACAGGCAAACAGAAGAGGGACTGCAGTGTCCTTGCTTGGTCATATTCTTGCTAGGAGTTTTTGGGAGAACAGGACACAGTCCCATCACAGCCTCCAGGAATTAAGCTCTGTTCTTTATTTCTTAAAAGAAATTCCATCCAAAATCATGTTATTTAATAGTGCTTTTCTGTTATAAACCTCATTTAGTAACACATTTGACAAGAACAAGAGCATTGCATAGCAAGTTTGTCCCGCAGTCTTTGTCTTGATGAGTTCATTTCCCCTACCCCTGCAATTTTTTTTCCCCCAACACTATGCCACTAGCAGTTCACTGCCACTACCATAACAAATATTAGTCATGGTAGATTTTGTTCAGATGTATATAAGTGGCTGCTTTTAGTATATTGCTATGAAAAAGTACCAGGGTATCTTTCAGTTTACATGCAACAATTAATTGTGCATAGTATTAAAAAAAGAAAACCAAATAGAGATATAGCTATTCACAAGGTTGAATATATATATGTATGATATTCTGATGTAAGAAAGAAGAGTTATACAGAGTACAATACTATATACCATTGTATACTGTATAAAGTATTATAAGCATACTACATATGTAGTATTTGTATACAAAATAATCCTCACATCATCCTGTATCTTCACCTCTGCAAGAACACAAGAGAGCAGTAAAACCTATCTGGTATTTCACCTTTTAATGAAAAAAGCCACCTGAGAGGACTGAAGAGGTATTCCCTTTCACTTGAATTTGTCTAAACTGAATGAAATATAAGGGGCTTAATTATTTAGGGGAGAGACTTCTCAGACTGCTTATGTTTTAAGATGTCTTTCTTTCAGTACTCACACTCTAATTGTGGTATTTCAGCAAAGAAACCATATTTTTCTTTTGAAAGCTTTTCTATGTAACACAGAAGGAAGAGAAAGCCTCTAGAAGACACAGGAGAGAAAGGGATTTACAATCATAGTTATAAGTCATAGTGGCTTCTGAGGCCATTCATCAATGTGTTTCACTCCGTTTGAGTCTACGTTTCCATCCAAAGCAGCTGCCTTTAAAGAGAAAGGGTGGTAGCTCTGTGAAAGGCAGGGCTTCTCACTCCTACAATTGTATGAACTTGGGAAGATGCAGGAGCCAGAAATCTGTGTTTTATTCTAATTTTTTTCCCAGCAGAACCTCCACAGCATATGTCCATCACATCCCATCTCACATTAAAACATCCATCATACTATAAGGCATGCCTATTCTGAACTAAATAACGAGAAAATCACCAGCATTTCCTTTCCAGATAAATACCTACTGAACTGGATTTTTATTCAGAACAAAAACCCCCCTAAGCCACAACTTTCAATCTATTCTTATTCAGAACGTGTACTTTAAGCATGCCTTTAGATATTGTCTTAAAGAGATGCTTTACCTAATGGGAGCCTTCATCTAAAACTGTGCTCTATTCTGAATGCATAGAAGGCATTTTACTGTCTTATTCACATGCCTTTTAGTTTTCAAATGAGACAAAATTTTAGTGTGACAGTTTTCTCCCCAGTATCCATCACGTTTCTTCACAACAAATTTCCCCAACACCAATGCTCCGCTAGTTCTGACACGTTCCACAGAGAACATCTTTATGGCTGCTGTAGGAATAGCTGCCTATTAAAAAGCTATCCCCTACCAATAAGTGGCAGCTGGCAAAATGACTAGCACAGACGATACTGCTTAGCTGTACAAAAGAGGGGTGCTCAGAACCATTTTTTATCTTCCCCAAGGATTTTAAAGATAGTAACACATAAGTTAACTGACATAATTAAATGTCATCATTTTCATTAATAAAAACAATGGCTGCTCTCCTCACTTCTCTTATCACAACTTGTCTGAAAACTGTTTTTAATAATAATACTCTTATGAACCTTACTCCCTTCCACACATGCTCATGCTTCTTCTTTCCCATTAGGATAACAAGGTAAAATGACTTCTGTACACCCAACAATCTTCACATAGAGCACCTGCCTTGGGTGGTAGATTCACCTTACTTCAAACACGGATTCAACTCATTTCCATATTCATTCCAGGCTAAGGAAACTACCTTGCAGTAAGGTGATCAAAAAACAACTCCTGCTATACCTCACTTGTCTCAACAACCACACTGCAGAATCACAGGACTTGTGCAACATACTTCAATAATTTTGGCAGGAGATAAAGCAAGAAATGGCACTTTGAAAAATGTATGCAGGAGCTCCATAGCTATAAAAAGGTAAAAATTTGTACGTTTTACTGGAAGATGAGATTGAGATAGATGTGCTTCTTAAAACAGGGCAATTTGGTGACTTTGGTTTTCCTTTTCTAGTGCCTTCTGCACATAGCTCGAAATGTATCTATTGATTGCCTCTGATTTATGGAGTATCATCACGTATTGGTAAAGAATAAAAATAGTCCACAAGTACGGAACTTGAAAAAAGTTTAGTTTTTGCTGAGCTTTGTCTGTGAACATGACTGACTTTTGAAAACAAGATTCTTCAATATAAGCAACGTGTGCCCTGATGAAATGAACTTGGTTGCTGTTCACGGATGTTGATAAGTATGCTCAGAATGGAACTGTCATCATCATGGCTAGGCTTCACAAACGAAGATTTGGGAAGGGCTCTACCCACGCTTGCTACAAGCGCACTGATGGCTAAAAAGGCCAATGTGAG
>JAWMRA010000078.1:73658514-73679626 GCA_035584735.1 Pseudotriccus pelzelni
GCAAAGCAAGATGTTAAACGCTGCAGAGCTGCTTCTGTGTGGGCGACCAGGGCGGCATCGTCCGTGTAAAGCAGCTCCTGGACAAGATGATTTAAGGTCTTAGTGTGGGCCTTCAGTTGCCTTAGGTTGAACAGGCTCCCATTGGTACGGTATTGGATGTAGACACCTTTTACATCATTGAAGTCTGCCATGGCCCTTTGCAGCATCATGCTGAAGAGGACTGTGAATAAAGTTAATGCAAGAACGCAGCCTTGCTTCACACCATTGGTTACGGGAAAGGGCTCAGAAAGTGCATTGCCATATCTGATTTGGCTGCGCTGGCCCTCATGAAGCAAGAGTGGAACTTCAGAAGTGGTTATAAGGATTTTAAATTTAGTTTAAAAATGTTATACAAAAAACTATACACATGGCATCTTATTAACTGTGACAGTCCTTTTCATTTTCTTGATTACATTTTCACATTTCACTGTATTTTTGCTTCACAAATTGAATTGCCAGATGTTTCTTCCTCTTTTCTTGCCCTTGTTATATATCTCTCCACCTTTAATTGCCTGTCCTCATCACCTACTACTAATCAGTGTGAGAAGAGTCAATGTGGCTTGAAATGCTTTGCATAAAGAACTCAGTCTATGCAGTTAAGTTTCAATATTCTAAGAATAACATTTATGTTAGCAGATGCTTACATTCCCATCACCTTGGTTCAGGTACACAATTTATATGATGGACAATATATACAAATAAGCAGGACTAAGTTGCTTTAGTAGAAAATACATTTTTATTTTTAACTATGTGTACCACAGTATGTCTCACAGACAGCAATCAGAAGTGGTCTCAGTCCCGCTGTGCAATGAGTTGCTCTTGCCTCAAAAGATTAAAATCTAATTCTGCTGAGCTAAAAATGAAAGAGCTTTCTTTCCAAATGTATGAAGAACAGGGCATTTATCAACATGTCACTGTGGGTTGCTGAGTATAACCCATACTATTTGAGGAAGTTCTATTAACATAGGTAGACCTATACAGTTCTAATAGTTCTATTAACAGGTTTCTGAAATGCTGTAGTAGGAATTCAACCTTTCAAAAATATTCATATGATTGTTTTAAGTTGCTGTCATTAAATCAACATTTCTCTAATACAATAACAAAAATCACTATAGAAAAGAAGCAGTTTTATAACACCCTAATTTTTTTAATACACTACCATCACTCGCTTTGTAAGGTCATGAAGTAATGAAACATCTCTGGGATAACCAGACTATCTGAGCTGGGTGGAAAGAATCTCTGTTCAAATTACTTCTTGACTACCAGGACACCAGTTGTTTTCCTTCTTTAAGTTTTTCTCAAAATCTGAGGAGTCAGAAACAAACTCAAGGAACTGGCCTCATTATTCTAATTGTGAGATGACTTCAGATTCACTGCTGTTCTGTAACTGATAAATGGAGGTTGATAGCATGAATAAAAAGAGAACCAGGGCCACAAAACGGAATTATTCAATTTTCAGAGAAATTATTAAATATGCAATATGTAGGGATAGATAACATTTTGGAAGAATTTGTAACAGAAAGTTAGGAACTTGGATTTTGCTAGGAAGGCGTTCTGCCTAAATGTTAACTCTTTCTCAAAGGCAGTTTCAATGCTTTCCCCCACACAGCAAGAGCAGTTCTCAGCCTCTCTTTCTCTGATATGTGAGGGGAGAGAGATAGCCCTAACAGACATGCACAGAGGTCTTGGGAAGGCAGGGAAGAAACAGATAAAAGGGCCCCTGAAGGGGTGGGAACTCTTTGCCCCTGAGGGCCCGATGTGCCACAGTAAAAAAGTGCATCTGAAATAAACCTTTTTTTAATCCTTCCACTGCCTTGACATTCTTGTGAAGAATACCTGAGTATGTTTGCATTACAACGTAATTAAAACCTGAATGAGCCATCTGAAGTAAAGACAGGAAGATAACAATGGTATTTGCATCCTCTGTTTTAGGAAGGATCAAAGCAAATGATAAAAACAGACTTGCGATCTTACTTTTCTGTTATATGCAAACATGATGGTGTATTTTACAGCACACATTAATCAAATTTAAATTCTGCTATTTTCATATCAGAAAGAAATCCAATGATTTTTTTATTGTGTTCAAACGTAAAGTGTTCTCAGCTTTAATTTTGTATAATTAATTTATGTAATACTCATATGCCTGCGACCACATAATGTTGTCCCTAAAGCAGTGTTCTTTCACCCAGTGCGCAAGAGCCAATCAACAAACTGACTTTTGGTTTTATTACCATTCTGCAGAATAGGGTGTCAAGCATCTAAGAAAGCTGGCACCCCTTTTAGGAAACAAATAGAGTTTTTATACAAGAAAGGTAACAAAAAAAGAATTATACTGAAACAGGTGATTTGTTACTCATGCTTATATAACAAAGTTCTTCATATGCATGTGGTAGTCTTGCTCTGGTTCATTATACTGTCATTTACACATACAAATTTCCCTGGCAGTGTGTTTTTTAACATTGTAATCCTCTAAGGTAACTTGAGGGTCTATTTTCATCCTGTCAGCTACCACCAAGTTATTATTTAACCTTATACTCTATGACAGTGTCTGCTTAAATCTGTTTGAACAATTAGTTGTCAAAGAAATAAAGGCCTACAAGATTCTGTTCTTAGACACTTGATTTCATTCTGTCCTGGAGACTCCTCATTGCTCAATTGCTTCAGCACCCCATTGTGATGGTTTCAAGGATGTTTTAGAGTTACTGGGTACTTTTCTTCATCTGCCATCAATAATGTTGGGAATTCCATAGAATAAATAATTTTATTTAAATTCATCCTAACAGAAACATTAATCAAACCATGACTTATAGCATCAAGAATTTAAGATACTGAATAAATTCTATTAGTCACCATTTGTTTGTAATACATACTATTCAGGAATATTCTCTCATTTTGGCTTTATTAGAGTTTAGTTTCTCAAATTTCTGCATGTAAAGTACTACTTTGAATTACTACACAGTTTTTAAAAGAAGCCTAAGAAAAGCTTCAAACACAGCTTCACAATAGCACTTAGCAGATACTGAGTTTCAAGCAAATTTTTGTTATTCTTCAGTAAATGAACTCAACACATTCTTAAATTAACAGTCCACAGTTATTCTTGCCTAAGCTAGAACCAATGGTAAAAAACAATGTAACAGGTATAATGAAATATGCACAATACAGAAAAACTGACAGCAAACTATAGATCATGTGGCATTGTTAACTGAAGGCATTGCATGGTTTTCTTTTTCAGAAGGCACCGTTGTCTTTCATATACACATACCTTAAATAAGACAAGTGTTAATATAAGCTAGAGAAAGATGAAATAGAAAACATTAGAACTCAAAAAGAATACAAACTGTCAAAGTAAGATACTCTGAAGCATTCTGGTAAGCAGGTTCCCAAGATACCCTAAAACACGTTGTATTAAAATTACAACCATTTTTTTATCCTAGCCATGAAGGTCAATCCTTGCCATAATACAATTTAGGGATGCAATATCTCTTCAGCATTTGCTCCTGGGCGTGCTATCTTCTCCTGGCATAACATAAAGGTCTAATATGTTTTCAATACTCTCATGAAATCAGTTCTGGTTTGCAAGAAGAAAGAGGACATGGAGGCAACTGGTGTGTTCCTCACTGGCTGAAAAAACAGTATGTATCTTCTGTCAGATTTTGCAAGTCCACCTGATGTAGTGCTGCAGCTTTGAATCCAAGATAGTACACAGTCCTGTACATGAAGGCTCAGTCAATTCCTCTTTCACCCTGCCGTTCTCACTCTCCTGTAATACATTGTCCAGCTATGATTCTAAAATGTATTTGGGGTTCTCCTTCAATTCCTCAGGGAAGACTAAAAATAGAAACAATTTAAAACAACGTAGATCAAACATACCAGCAACACTGAAGAGTAAAGAGATTCAACGTCTTTAAGTCATAAGTTTTTTGATATAAGGAAAACTTCAGAAATAGAAGATCAGGTAAATTTCACAGATTAACATAGAAATTCTGGGATTAAGTTGCAGGCATCTTCAGATGGGTTGCTTCTGAGCTCTTATTAAGAACAATAATTAAAAAGTTCCTATCCTTAAAGATAGAATTATAAAAATATTTACCTGATTACCCATCTGTGTTACTATTTTTAAGATAATAACATTTAGTAAAATAGCAGAGTGACAGAGGATAACTGCTTCTGGGCTCAATTGCATTTTTCATTATCTTGCACAAAGATGCTACACAGAGATGGAGGGGCTAGCCCAGTCTTAGGGAGTCTCTATGTCTGAACTGAAATAATTTCTCTTTACATTCCTTCATAAATAACATGCATAAGGATACATGAGTTTTCCTATGCTGGCTCAGTCATGATTCTTATACAGATCCATAACCTATTTTTATAAACTGTCAGAAAATTAATCATTTCCTACATAAGTGCAGTTTTCTTTATTTACCACCAACCCACCCTGTGCCTTCAATTTGTATTCTCTCATTGCTTCTTTTGTTGCTCTCCCTTTTGATTTAACTTTCTTTTTATAACTCTTCAAAGGCCTCCCTCTCATTGTTCCTTACTCATACCTTGCTCTGCTGAAAAATATCTACTGCAGCAAGACTTTTTTGAGTGAGTGACAAGAGATGCTGCTGATTCAGTGCATGTGATACAATGAGAGCAGTGGGTGGTTTTACAGCTTATGTCAAAATATGGGCTGGCCTGAGTTTTCTTGTAAATTTGCTAAAATGACTGGGTTTGATTCTTTGCATGAGGAGAAGCCAAGCTCAGCATAAAGTTTTTGCTGGTTTTAGAGAATTTTTACCTATCTACTGTTCTGCATTTTGCTCATAAAATTCTTACAAAATATCTTCTCTCAGCAAGTTGAAGGTGACTATATACTATGAAGACTGGCTTCTCCAAACCAAACATTTTTGAAGGGCTCCTGAGCATACATAGGCTTGGTGCTTTTTTTTCAGAGGAGTCCAATTTTGTTGAATGGGGAATGACCACTTTGAGAGAAAAAAAACCAATGCCATAAATGAAAAAAAAAAATTCATAAAGGGTTGTTTGCTTTGGTGGTTTTTTTTTCCGGGATTTGAATATGTTATTTGAAATGACACTGCAGCAGAAACTGCATGTGAACACTCCACTGTCCTTCACACAGTAGATTCACGTGCAACATAGTTTTATAGGGCAACGTACTCCATCACTGCTATGCACACTGTTATATCCCACTAGCTGTCATTCAATATGACATTTGGACTCTCATAGCCCTCAGCAGTCATCTTCCTTTTTTTCTGAAACAGTTCTGGGGAAGAACAATGAAAGACAATCAAAAGATCTTTGTCTTACTGTCTGGCCCCTGTATCTGTATGTTGCAAAACCAGAAAGGAAGAAAGGAAACCAAACCGTCATATTTCTAGCCTCAGAATTCAACTTTACTGATTATTTAAACAGTAAAAATACGTCTGGAGGATATTTACATGACTTGAATTCTGAAGGTGTTTTGAACAGTCCAAGAAGAGACACACCTATTGGGAGAAAATCCTCTAGGTCCTGAACACATACAAAAGATTTTTAGGCATAAATGTCTTAAGTTAATGTAAAAATGTAAATGTAAAGTTCTGACTTAATTCCTTCTTCAGCTCTGTTAAAGCTCAGAAGAACCAAAGATATACAAGAAGAACAAAATGACAGAATTATAAGTCATCACAGAGGAGTCACTGGCCATGACTGTGATTGAGCCCCTTCTTACTCCATGGCAACTGCAGTGTTCACAGGCTGAGAGAGTGCATTTGGACTGTCCTGAATATTTAGGTGATATACATTGTATGAAGTACCTTGCTGATACGAGCAATATTTCTTTTCACCTTGGTTTACATCAGGTAGGACGCAGTTTAAGTGAACGTCACATTTTTAATAAAAGTATCCAAATAGAATTTTATTGGTCTGACTAGTAAAGTTCTCCTACATAAAGAAAACTCACTCTATGCCTTTCTGTTACCTTCTTTGCCAGCAGCACTTTGAAAACAAAGGAGAAATGAAGTCACATGTGAGCTTCATTCTTTCATAATGTCTGATTATATTTCATGGTCTGAGTGCAAAAGTTCATATGAGACTTCCTGTCTCAGACCATATCACTTTATCAAAAACATTGTTTTTTACCATATCGTAATCATTTTTTCATAACGGAGGATGAATTGTCTGTTCTGTGTATAATGACTGCTTCCTATATTTTCTAATGCCTGCTATCCAACACTGGTGCTATAATAATCCTACTTTGATCTTGCTGCGCTGCAAGAAGCGGAAAATCAGAAGCTGAAATCTGGCCCTAAGGAAGCATGTCTTTCATTACAAACAGGATCAGCAATCAGATTCTGTGTTACCAGTCAGAAACATGACCAAAGAAAATAAAAGCAGCTTGTTTTAGGCTCTCCCTTAATTCATGTTATTTATAATATATTTTCTCCTTACCAGTGATGAGCCATTATCATATGAAATTCACTGTCTCTAAATATCAATATAAATTTATCATCATGGATTCAAATAACCTCATTAGTTTGGCAGCTTAATTACAAATAACTAATCTAATTCTCACAGGATCAGGTTAACTTGTGACTTCACATGAGGTTAATGACCATAGCTCACCAAAACATCTTCTTTTTCACAATAGTAAGAGATGTGAAAAAGGTATTTTATTATTTTTAATTCAGAATGTATTTTAGCCCATTGCTTGCAATAAGTTTGTTGCACTTATAAGTGGGTAGGCTTTTTTTCTTGCTGTCTATTACATTATCTAGCTCAGAAACTCTTGTATCTATTTTTTGTTCTACATAAAAGATAACAACTGGGGACTTTAAACAAGCAGGATGTTTTCAATCATTAGTAATTCCAGCCTATGAGTGAAAGAGATGCAGTTGAAAAGTATTAATACAGAGAAGATCAAGTGATTATCTCAGATTTATTTTGAGACTTAGATATCTAAATCAGAGAGAAAAAAGAAGATTCAATTTATTGAAGCAAGGCTTGAGAGAGGGAAGAGGTTGAAAAAGAAAAGGAGGAGAAAAGAAGAAGCAGCTAATAATAAAAAGACAGCAGAAAACTACATATTACAAAACATTCATCTTTGTAACATAGGAAGATAAGGGATGAAATGCAAGTCAGAAGACAAAGTGAAAGGCAAAACCGTATTTCAGTGGGACGATTCCTGATATGCACAGATGTAAGATAAAAAACCTACTAGTGAACATAGTTATTAATTAGGTAGGACAAAATGAAGTGGGTGGCAATGTGAATTGACTTGTGTATGTAGAGGTGCATACAGAAACTCATGCTGTGTACAGAAATCACTGGTATGTTATAGCCAGGAGGAGGGTCAGTATCCTCTCCTGTGTAATAAGTGATAGGAGCAGAGGAAACGGTCTCAAATTATGTCAGGGGAGGTTTAGATTAGATATTAGGAAAAGCTTCTTCACTGAAAGGGTGGTCAGACATTGCAGTAGGCTGCCTAGGGAAGTGGGGGAATCTCCATCCCCGGAACTGTTCAAAAGGGGTGTAGATGTGGTGTGGAATTTACAACTTTGTGACAATGTAACTCTCGTTTTTTCAAATGTCTACATACACCCGTGATCATCTGCTCTAGTTTTTCAAAGTAACAATAAACCAGCAGCTCTGAATGAAGCTCAGGGTATTCAGAGTATTTAATTCATTTTCCTCATTTCCAATACATCTTGTTCTGACAATGTACTGTGCGAAGTGTGAGAACACCTATCTCTCTCCTGCAGTGTCACAAGTGGTTAAGAAATCAACATTTTCATCTGTTATTTCTGCCTCTGTCTGGCACTGAGAATACCAAAAGACAGTCAATTAAGCACATCAAAACAGCAAGTCTAAACATTTGGAAACACTTCCCTTTGATTCTTTTTTCACTTTCCTGTCATTTATGCAATGCACTGTATTACTTATAAAACAACTATTTTGCAAATGTATCTTCCACCAGAGTGATGAAGAATTACTGTTGTTATAGCTTTTAGTCTTACATATCCTTAAAAATGGTCTTACTTTCTTAATTGCACTTTTTTCTGATGTTCTTTTACTAACACACCTTAGCTGAACCTTCTGAATGCAGAGTTTTAAGAAAAATAATTATGAAGTTTAATAAAATCTTGTGGCATTGTATGGTATATTTATTTCCCTCTTCAGAAGAGACTAGATTTTAAGTAATGTGAGAATGCTTTCTGTTCCAATATTCAGTCATGCCAGGAAGCACAGAAGTCTGACAAAAACCTAAAAAAGTCCTGTTAATCTTAACAGCAATTCAAGAATCCGACTGCAAAAAATGTTGATTGTTGTACTCCTGCCAAAATTAACAGGCTATGAATGTGCTTAATAATGGACTCTATCATTTGCTTTATATTCTGTTAATATACTTCATTAGAATGCATCACTTGTCTAGGATCATATTGTAATGATATGCTTAGTTTAGAAAAAATTGCATTTTTGAGGCATAAATATCTGAAAATGCTATCTTCTTCCCCCTTTTTACATAAGCATGTACAGTGCTAGTTTCTTCAGTAGACGTAAGTTTAAATTAATGTAGCATGTCACATTGTCACCTTGGTAATCTCCAAAATATAGAGATGGCTTTCAGAAGAAGTAAACAAAATGAATGCTTTCATTGGAACAGGGAAATATCCACAAGAGAAGCCTCCAGGGATCCCCAAGGTTTTATCTTACAGCATAACATTGACAGGTACATATTTAAAAATCTATTTCCCCACAAAATGAATCACATTGCCTTGCCAGGTTGTGTTTGTACATGCAGTTTTGTTGTTTCCAATGAAAACTGGATGTATTATGACTTTGGAAATGAGAAACAGAAGTGACTTAAGCACTAAGATTTTCTGATAGTTTTTGATGCAAGTTTTTCAATGCAAGGACTTTTTTCTTATGCAGCGTGCCTTGTACTTTATCTCACTCTTCATGAAAGTTCATGGCATGTGATGACTTGTGTTTGTTGTCTGCAGCTGTGAATTCATACAATGAGAAGAAAGTAGTTTTGTTACCATGTCTGCAATGATCCATGAAATGCCTTTATATAAAGGATTCATTTATGAAAACATTCTATATATGAGGGTATAGTCCTTATTAAAGTTTTGCTTTGTTAAAAGCTAAATTTTACAACAGTATTGTTTTAGTAATCTTTATGGTACAGTATCTCAGAATATTTTACAGTAGAAATAGAAGAGACATACGTGGGGAAATCCTAGGGGCTGTCACTCCATTAAGAACAAAAAAAAAAAAGAAAAAAAAAGAAAAAAAAAGTATATGAATCTGAATGATCAAAGCCTGGAGTAAAGTTCAAAAGGTCAGTGTGGAGACAAAAAATACTTAAGGAAACAGACCTCATTTTTCAACAGAGGCAGTAAAATAAGAGGTCCTACTCCAAATTCCTAGAATGCTACCGAAAAACATCCCTCAATGACTAACATTATGGACATGACTAAAGCTTAAAAGTAGATGACTGTTGCAAACAGCAAATATTTTGAGAAACTTTAAAACTAATTTACAGTTTGGTTGTGTCTTCGTTTCTTTTTTTCTCTTTCCATTAGTGTTCAAAAAGAGGCACTCCAATTTTCAAAATGCAAGAGGAAGGCACAAATTCTACCAAAAAAAAGTATTGATATTAGTTGCTTCATCATATTGCAGTACAATCTACATGTTGTTCTCCCCATGGAGAGATAGGCTCCCCACATTATTCAAAGGACATAACTAATAACTACATAAGATAAAGAAAATACATGAATGTAGAGATTTACATTCAGAGAATATAGCCTGTCTGAAAAGCTTTACAGAGTAGAAAAAAAGATTAGGTGGTTTGATATTGCATTGCCACTATCAAGCAATGGCGTACATATTGACACATAGAAAGATCGATTTCTAATATTATCCACAAAAAAACCTTTTGCTTAAAAGAATGTGTCTGTCAATAGATGAATGATCTGAAAAATTTTCTTTTCTGCATATGCTGAAGAGACAAAATTAATAATTTCCTTCACACATAATTTCAAACTCTTCTTACTGCCATCATCCACCAGCCAGTGGCACACAGGAAAGCAGAGCAGCACCATGAAAATGATAAAGAGCTCATCTGCAGCTAAATATCACAGATAATTATTGGTGTCACAAGTCAAAATTCTTGTATGGCAGTGGGCAGCTGCACCTACAACCCGCAATGATTTTGAAAACAGCTGATTATATCTGTGGAGCTCACTTCTTTTGAAACTTCATTACTGCTAATAAAAAAAGCTTTTGACATTTTGAAAATGTTTAACTTTGGTAAAGAACTTATGAAGTGGCTGGCAATGACATGACTTCAGAATGTAAACACTCTAAATATAAAAAGTCCCAGAGATTTCAGCAGATACAATATTTTAGAGTCCATAATTACTAACAGATGTATTGGGTTTTTGTAAATTAGATGATTTCATCTCCAAAAACAGCAATTAAAGAAAAGTCTGAGTACTAATGATCTGATGGGAGCTGATATTTTCACTGACAGACTTGCATGAGTTCACTGAAGTTCCAGAAAAAATTCACACACATGCCACTGAATGTAGAATAAAGTTGGTAAATTTTTCTATTACAGTGCATTTAAATGTAAATCTCTCAGTTTAATCTTGGATAAAATTATATTTAAATGGACTACAGTACTCTTGAGCTACTGTCTAAAATATTAACTATAGGGAAAAGATGCATTTGACATTCATTAAAAATGTGTTACACTGTCATTTGAATGGACATTTTAAGTATTCATTGTAAAAAATAAAAGGTAATGAAACAGTGCTTAGATGTTAAAGATTTGGAATGTCATTCTTTAGACTGTCTCTGTCTCCACTGAGAAGAGCTAGAATTCTATTTTTGTTGGTATTAGCCATTAAAATGTATACTTTCCTCTATGGAAGAATGAAAGTTTTAGTACTCTGCAAAGCAGAGCTAGATTCCACCTATCCCATACATGCCCACACAGTACACTGAAGTTCACTAAAAATTGTCTTTCCCTGGCACACAGCTGTTCCTGAGATTTCTGTGGTCCAAAACCAGAGGGAAATCTACTGAATTTCTCTCATATCAGTCAATCAAGGTACAGATTTAAGAGACTATGGTTGAAAGTTGTCAGTGGGGTTGTCTTAATGTCTGAGGAGCGTAATAATACCTGTCTTAAACCAAAAGGTCAGTCATCCTCCTGATTAATAAAAAGTGGTACCATATAATGAAAATTTCAAATAGAAGCATTATTCCATTTATATAAATGAAGAACACAGTAAAATGAGAAAACCTTATGGATATAGGTCTCAGAAAGAAAGACACTGATAGTTTACCTGAAAGAAAGAGAAACTTAAAATTAAATGGATTTCGCCCAAGAATTATTAGGGGGTTTTTACTTAAGAATATCAGCCATCTCAGGGAGAGCAGGGTTCCACTGTACATAACCACTACTTGAGAAGACAAATGCCATCATTCCAAACATCTTCTCCTTCTTACCTCTTCCTTCCACTTTATGTACTGAGCATGATGTCATTTGGTACGGAATATCCCTTTGGTCAGTTCAGGTCACTTGTCCCAGCTGTGCCTCCTCCCAGCCTCCCATGTATTCCCAACTTCCTTACCAGAGTGGCAGTATGGAAAGGAGAAAAGACCTTGGCTCTATGTAAGCTCTGCTCAGCAATAACAAAAACATCTCAATTAATGCTGGGCTAGACACAAATCCAAGGTATAACTCCATACCAGCAACTGTGAAGAAAATTAAGTCTACCCAGCCAAAATCACCAAATCATAGGAAGCAATGAATTAATTCCTTGTTTTGTTTTGCTTGCCTTCATGGCTTTTGCTTTCCTTATTAAGTTGTTTTTATGTCAAATCATGAGTTTTTTACCCTTTCTATTCTCTTCCCCATCCCATCAGAACAGAGTGAGCAAGCAGCTGCACGGGACTCACCTGCCAGCTGGGATTAAACCATGACAGTGATGAACTCAAAACATTCTATTTTCACTCTCATCTGGAACTAAGAGAAATTTTCAAATCTGTTGTGAAAAAATCTCTGTACTCTGCAAAGTGCTTGTTAACACATGCCCCATGACCACATGGTCAATGAGACACGGTGTAATTTCCCCTCTTGGGGATTCAGATATTTAACTATTTCTCTCAAATATTTTCTGCCAGCTCTGTGAATCACCAAATGGCTCTTTGACTAGCCATTATCAGAGACTTTACAAATGCCTTTTTCACATGCCTAAGAAGGAAATAACAACAGGAAAAGATGGAAAAATTACAATAATTTAAGCTGTAGTAGCTTTAATACCATCTTTCCATTTTAAGTGGTTCCTTGGTTAAACCTTCTCCAGAAACATAGCTCAGCAAAGCCGCTCCTACTAACAAAGTAAAGAAATGGCTTCAGTGAAAGCTCTGGCAAGTGGCTATAGCGTCAGAAAGTAGCAACATGTTGTTCTCCTTCAGAGGGTAAGTAAACACAGCTAAGTTTCCTCCTGAGGCACAACACCTACCATTGCCTCCCACTCCTGGCAATATCAGAGATCACCCCCACAATTAGTCTGTCTGGGTAAATAGTATTTACTCCTCAAAAAAACCAACCAACCAAACAAACAAACAAATAAAAATATGTGGATCCTGCTTAGCAGCTGTAGTGGAGTAGAGCATTAATTTTCACTACATATGATGATACCTTTATTCTCCTCAGGCCTTTAGGGCTCCTTCTTTATGTAACTTCTCACTGAGCTTGCTTCACTTAAAAGGAGACCCCTGTTTCACTCAGGGTGTCTATGTTCACTGCCTTTGAAGGGTCACTCAGTGTTTGATAAATTCTGGTTTGAGAAGATTGCCATATTTTCTTTCTGTGTTGGCCTATGAAGGCTATTTTTGTTAAATCCTTTTATGCAACACTAAAATTCCACTTACAGGTTATGTCACCAGTGTCCATCACCTCCCACTCTCTTTCACTAGTATTCCTCCACAAGTAAGAATAACTTCTGCACAAACTCAACCAATTCAGGTTTGTCTGTCCATTGTCATTACAATTTGATCTGACAAAATATATATGCATACATCAGAGCTGTCTGATGAGGTTCTCTAATAAGGTATTGAACTCTTTAGACGATTCATCTCATAATAAAGTAGAAAGAGAAAATAGGTCAGGCAAATCTGGCACTAAAATGTCTATTTGTCTTCAGTGACAAAAGTACTTTTAGGTAACAATTGACAACCTAAAGATAGTAAAGAGGAATTCCATCTTTCTGTCTACATTAGTTTTTTTCTTTTTATTATGAGCTGTGTTCTATTAACTCCTACAATGTGTTAGACATACCCACATCACCCTAAAAGATTACAGTGTAGCATATCTTGTAATTAAATCAGTTATGCTGCTATGTATAAAGACGTGCATATTCTCACATGAAACTATCTTGCTTCTCTAAGTCCCTGGGCCTAAATGCCAAAAAGAATAAAACGTCTCATGTCAAATTTATTTAAGTGGGTATTACACAATCCTCCCACACAAGGCATCATTCAGCAGGGTTTTTGTCTTGGTCCCCCCTGTCCAAAAACGCTTAAATTGTAGGTTGAGAAAAAAACAGCAAAAACAAAAATAAAAACACAAACAAACAATAAAAACAACACCTCCCAAAAAATCAAACAAAAAACCCTGAACCCACACCAGTAGTTCAGATTAGATCAACATATTTTAAAATTAATTTTGTGATCCATTTAGGTTTTTTTCCTCTCTGGCTTAGCCAGTGCTTGAAAAAGGAGCTTACTAACGCATACTTTAAGAACACAAGCACAACATTTACACTGTCAATTTTTTTCCCACTAAAATCTTTCTCTGAATGAGAATCAGGGTTCCCCGGGGACCTGCAGGGAGCTTAGTGACCTGACTGGTAGGTGTTGGGGCTTTTGAGGCATGCTGGTATCACAGCTCACTGTCATCTCAGGTCTCACAAATAACCAAGTACTGGATGTGTTATAGCATGGCTTAGAAGGAAAGGAGAAGATGAAAGTGTGTAAATCAGAGCCACAAAGGAGGAGAATGTTGAAACAATTAGTGTTACTGGAGGGGTGGGAGACTCATGTCTATTCAATGTTGACTGTAGATGCTGTTACAAGGGAAGACAGAAACAGCAGCACAGAGTTCCACTGAAATAGAGGACTCGGATATGAATTAAATGAGAAGTGAAGGTCACACAATATTAGACAGTATAAAAAGTGCATTGTAGTGCCAAGACAAGAAAGAAACAATAATGTTGCCCTTTTTAGACCATATTTTAACACAGCATTTATTTTATAGCTTTTTATTGGTTTGGAACTTCAGGTGTCAGAATGGGTACTCCAACTCACACTAATCCCAGTTTTATTATCATTTATCATCCACTTCATTTTATCACTAGACTGCATAGGGGAGTTATAACCTAATCGACTGAGGTCCATGACATCTAAATTCATTTCTGGTAAGCTAGCCACAGCATTTCTGCAGACCAAAAGGCTTATCTCAGGTAAAAGTTTGTATTTCTATTTCCTAGGCAAATTTCCTAGAAGAAATAATACAGTAGATTAACTGCTCCCTAGGGTAAGTGTTAGTTACAGGGATCTTCTCAACGTTCATGTCCTTTGTGTTCATTACCACCATTAATTATACCTAGGAATGAAGCCATCAACTGCAGTAAAACCCTAGTTAGTTAAGAAGCACAGCCTGCTTATTCAGCAACAGAAGCTGCTGTGTTAAGCAGAGAACCATTTCAGTATTTCATAATGCTTTTTGTAGTGAATGTAAAGTAAAATATCTTCTTTTTTTATCCTTCTCTTATGCACCACATGATGCACATTGTAGTCTACTGATCTGGGCTGACGGAATTCTCTGTGTTAATGGGAAAAAGAGACAGTATTCACCCTTAGTTTGGCTTGTTGGTTATGGGTTCTGATTTTGGTATATAAGGGATCAGGTCTTCAATGTTGCTTTCAGCTACGAACATGTCAGATGAGAAAAGGGAAAAACATTTTTAAAAAATTGAACAGCCTTCTTCCCTTAACACAAATCAAGAAATCTGCCTGCAAATGAAGTATATTACGAGGAATGTACAAAGGGATCTCGATTGCTACACTACATTCACAGCAAACCCGTTGCAATATTCTTTCTATGGTCTGACAAGTCGTGTATCGTTAGGAGTTTCTGACTTCAGAAAAGTAAGAAGAAGCCTGTACAGTACGTTAGGGATGCACACTTTATTTTAATTTTTAAAAGTTATAAGCTATGATAATTCATTTAGGAGATCCTTGGCTATTGCATATTTTTGATGGCACCTTTAGATTTTAAATTTAATTATATAAACAAATATAAGACCTAGAGTTGAATTGTTTTGTGAGACTGATGCACTAGAGATGAGAGATTTCTACACATGGCCTTCAAATCATTATTTTCACTCTGAATGACAATATTTTTACACTTGAGCAAATCAGAGTAACCAACAGAAACCTGGATATGTGACTTTTTTTATCCAAATTGGAATAAAAACTGAAACTGCTTAGTCTGGGAAAATCAAAGGAAGGTAAAGAAAAATAAGTCTAAAAAAGACAGTCTCCATCCAGAGTCTTGGAAAAATTGAAATGACGAATCCTCCAGAAAACATTTTAAGTAAATCTGTTCTATATGGTATGATATTCTAGTAGCAAATGTAGAAAAAAAAATCATCAAATGTGAAAAGGAAATCCACATGCTAGATTTTACCTAAAATCTTGCAGTATTGTTATATACATGGTTAAGATTAGGAATAAATAAATGCAAATAGATTGACTAAAGATAGAATATGTCACACCAATTTAATGTGTTTGCATTTCTTTGCTATAATAAGATACATTTTGTAGGTAAGAATAAAACAATGCATCTATTTATTTTTTGGTCTTCAGCAAATCCTTGGACATACTAGTAAGCAGAACGTTATTGGCTAAACTAGAAATAAATTGTATTAGTTCTCAGATGAGACAATAACTACAAAGTAATTACCATGTTGGTATCAGAAAAGACATCTGAATAATTTTCCTTCAGTCTTCCCATATATTCTAGACAGCTTTTTATTTAGTAGGCTTCTAAAGATTATTTTCAATGGAAAGCCATTCACTATTCCTGTTAAGGAAATCTTTTTTCTCAGCATAGAAAAAATTGTACAAGATAAAATTTACTGTATCACTGCATCAAACCCTCCTGGGGTTATGATTACAGGAAATGTTTGTTGTTTGTTTTAAAAATATATATGCAGAAGAATAATGTTACAAAGGAAAAAGCCAAAGGGTAACAAGACCTTGTGCATTTCTTATTTAAAAAATTATGTTACTTCTTTGTTCTTGGCATTATTGTTGCCTACAGTGAAGAATATGCTAGGAAGAAAACCTACAGCATTGTGCAATTTCCTTTTAGCTTGTTTCCTCTTGCAAAGCTGCTTGCTGAGATACCTCTAAAATAAGAAAAACTTATATTAGAGTATATTTGGCAACATTTTTGATCAGCTTGTTCATACAGTAAAACTGCTCCAATAACTTGCAAAGTCCAGAAGTAGATATAATTTCAGTTTCTGACCAGAACTGTAAGTAAAAACTAGCTGAAAACAAGGATAAAGCTCAGAGGGTATTTATTTTGAACTCAGTGCACAAAAGATAAGAGAATAAACCCTACCAGAAACTACAGATGATCTGTTCCATATAATGTTATTTGACAGCAAGTTTGTTTTGTTTTGGTTTGGTTTGTTTTTTCCCCTGGGAAAATCAAAATATCCTGTTTCTTTCTTTAAAAAAGGACCATGTGAATATAAGCAATAAAGTTTGAATAAAGAGAGGTTACAAACTACCAGCTTTGAAAAAGTGAACTTAAGAGCTTCACAACAAAGCTTGTACTCTTTTTAAGTTGTATATATTAAGGTTATTTAAAACAACATATTTAATTATGGTATCTCAGGCGATATGTACTTCCTAAGTTATTAACTTAGGAAGAGGTTTTTCAAAATAACCAAATATTTCATTGCATCAAGTTTTTGCATAATATTTATTCATACATAGGAATATACCCCTTTAATAGGAGTGCATCTCATATATCACACATGTATACACACATTAAACATACATAAAAGAGTACATGTTATATACATAATCTCATTATTAAAATGCCACTCTATAAACTTTATGAATATTGGATTAACATATTTATTTCTTTGTTTTATAAAGACAAAAGAACCTGAACATAAAGAGCTTAACTTTTAAATTAATAATGAATTAACCTTAATTAACCTTTACATTTTATTACTAGTACTAGTAAAGAACATTATTGTCTAAAGCAATATTTAATTGGAGAAATGTTTTGTGGTGATCAGTTTAGAGGGAAGATCACTAGAGTTTTCCATTTCTGAATGAAATTATACTAGTATAACATTGTTAGCCTTTACATATACTACAGATACAGCAATAGTCAGATGTAGTAGTAAGACAGTGCAGCTCCATCCAGGTCAATAATGCAGCTCTATACATAGTCAATAATGTCATGTTCACATGTTTTGAGGCCAAGTTCATCCCTGTATTTTTACCACATCAATAATGAAGTATAAAGTAAATACTGTACTGTAATAGTTATTTTACACCAAAACTCTTTGCAAATCAGTTAACAGTGTTAATTTAAAAAATTAGTTATTTCAGAAGCACAGACATCTCTCATTACTTGGTTTATAAATTATATACCAAAAGTAAGGCTACATAATTAAGAGCTGGGCAAATCACGTTTTCTTTGCCACCTTTACTGACCTCTTTCAGAAGGTCTCTAATTACATGGCCACTGTGACGGATGCACACAATCTGAGTGAGTGCCCAGTACAGTGGTTCAGGCATCACCTACATGTGGTCCTGACTGAGAGCATCCCTGCTGTGCAAACTGTGAAAACTGTGCTTGTCTGCATCTTCTCAGGAACTGAGGAATCTAGGTTGTGTCTTATCAGGAGCTCACAGTACAAGCACAAGCTGAGACTACACAGGGCTAAAACTGCTAGAGTTGTAGGTCTGCACACGCACCAAAGTGGGGAGGTTGACTGCAAGTCAACTTTTACACTATAAAACTTCTGGCCTTTCTGAGCCCATTAGTCTCTCCTGTATGGCAGCAGCTGAATGCAGGCAAACTGCCCCCTGAGGCCCGCACCATGACCTTCTGTCTGTAAATGCTTAACATACAGAGGATTCAAGTTAGTTGTTCAGCTGTTCTGCCTGAATCCTCCAAATACCTATTTATAAAGCACCCATTCCTTTCTGCCGAGTAACTGAGATGGCTGATTGCAATTACACAATACACCTTTATCCCCATAGAGGTCATAGTTGTGTCTTTCTTAAACTTCAAGTGTTTGTATATTCAGATACACTTGCAAATCTAAACTCTAAAATTTTACTGCAGTTGAATCACAGAATTGTTTTGTATATTCACTGGGAGATCAACAACTTTTTTGTCCTACATCCAAAACTTTTTGCATGTAACAGCTCTTCTCTCAAGTGCATACATACATACTTTTGAATGGGAGTCGTGTCTGGCAGCTAGACTATCTATAGTATTATAAACTAAGAGTCATCCATGTAGAGCTAGATCCCATGTACTGAATACCTGATATTAAATTGAGCAGTGAGCCCTCATCTCTCAGCTCCTCTCCTCCTGCCTTGAGGCAGCAAGAAATGCTGTATCTCCATTCAAAAGAATGAGGAAAAGGAGAGGAGGCACCAGGGGCCACTTTTCCTTTCTGGTGTCTGCCTGTATGGTGCAGACATAATCCTGAACTTAATGCTGACCACCACTCTATTGCCAGAAGAAGGGTCCTTGTCAGTATTAAGACTGCAGGGCCAAGGGCTGAAATGAGCCTCACATGGTGCCAGCCAAGGCCACAATTACAGTTTCTCTGAGCTTAACTGAAAAGACAGAGGTGGAAGGTCAGTAAGGGGAGCGACAGGAGTACACTCAAGCAGGTTTAAACCTCCTTCCAGGTTGAGCATTTTGTTGCCAAGGTTAACTCCATTTGTCAAGTGATGTTCTTGACTGACAGATGCAGAAAGTTATTCATAGACCTGAATTTAAAGGTCATGGAAAAGTACTTGCAAGTTTGTGTCAAAGCTGACCAAGTAGTTTCAGCTAAAATAACAATTATAAAATACTTCTGAAATGTTACTTTTAATAATTCTCATATATTTTATGATGTATCATATACAACATAACAGAATAAATGAAAACTACAACAATATTTTTAAGTTTCCTATGGGTCAATATTAGTAATGCTGCCTGTAGAATACATCAGGATATCATGCCACAGGGAAAGGTCTAAAACAGGAGTTTTCACAAGGGAAATGCAAAGACAACTAAACTAGCAGGAGAAATGGAGGAAGTGTTTTAAGCATTGAATTTTTTTCTCCAAATAAAACCGGATTTCTCTACACCATAGGAATAAATCAGTACCACAGAATTGCATATTAAGCCCTTGAGGGTTTAGATTTATCTCCTGTGGTTTCTCTATGATGGACAGACTACTTATATAAGCTTGAGAGAACGCCTCTTCAGAATGATTGTTTAGGCACATTGAGACAGAAAACTTTTTTTTTCTTGAGCATCAAGTAAATCTCTTTTGTGTCAGAAAAGTTTCCTATATGTAAACTTATTGATTAATTATCTTTCTCTAGTACAATGAATATTTATATAATCCATAGAAAATGTCTCATTCAAATTTCAGTTTCTTCTCTGCTTTATACAATGTCCTTGTTTTTCTGTTTCTTCAGAAATCTTAGGTTATACCACTTCCTTAGTAATGATACCTTTTTATTATTTTCCAGTTTCTCCTCATTTGTTCACATCTTCCAGTAAATACATTTTTCATTTGGAGGTTTTTCTGCATAGTCTGCAATGGCCATTTTTCACACTACAGAAATGCCTGACTTATCTAGCTGTGGAAGAACTTTAATAGCAATGAAAGATCTGCACTCCACATCAGTAAAGATGCCTCAAAAGAGTAGGTGCTAAAAGCATTTTATCTCTGAAACCCCCAAAACTCTATGCATATGCAAATTAAAAGCACCTATATGCAAAAGGATTCTTACTTTTGACACCTAAAACTCTATTTTGAGGTCAAATTTGTACTTGTAATTAAATATATACAGCAATTTTCCAAGCTGGCAAGGGCTGCATGAGACACTCCGATAGAAAATAATGGCAAGTGTGGAAACTAACTCGGAGGCTCTGATTTTTTCTTTCTAGAGAAATTTACCTCTTCCATTGAATCCAAGAGAACTCAAGGGAGAATCAATTCCCAAAGGACTAAAATTAAATGTGTACATCCTTTTCTCTTTAATGTTGAGAACTGCCACAACCTATACTTAAAACTCTACAAGGCCTAAAAGTGGTATTTTTCTTCTACAGGCAATCTACATCTCTGTGAAAATGACTAAAAATCATAGCAATTACTCTCTAAGTCATACTGTTTTATAAAACAGTAATTGATGCAGTGCTCTGAGAATTCACATTAGCAGATGGTGAATTTGGAGAGGAATCAAATACAGGTAGGGAGAGATTTTTTAAGTGCTTGAGAAAAGAGCACTTAAAATAAACAATCTTAAATAAACAATCTTAAAATAGATTTCGATTTTATATATAGTTTTCCCATAAAAGTATCCAACTTTTTCTTTAATATAAGGCTGTCTAAATTTGTGTTCAGACACTAAAAAAAACCCACAAACAAAAAAACAACAACAAGGTAGAATTCCCATAATCAATGAATTCTCCCTGGACTTTTTATTTTCTCCATTATTTTGGAGGCACAGAAAGTTTTGTAATTTTACAAGTAAATGGAATTCATTTAGAATCATAAGTATCCATCTTAGGAAGACCTTTCTTCAACCTCCAAAACTCACTTCATCTTATAATAAGTAGGATTTTGCCTATTTTTCAACAAGAAGACACCAATAATCGTAAAGAAAAAGAAAAAGAAAAAGAAAAAGAAAAAGAAAAAGAAAAAGAAAAAGAAAAAGAAAAAGAAAAAGAAAAAGA
>JAWMRA010000078.1:73682210-73697122 GCA_035584735.1 Pseudotriccus pelzelni
AGAAAAAGAAAAAGAAAAAGAAAAAGAAAAAGAAAAAGAAAAAGAAAAAGAAAAAGAAAAAGAAAAAGAAAAAGAAGGAAGGTATAGAGAGGTTCAGTCTTCTGGGCACATTTTTTTCAAGGCAACTGGAAAGAATTTCCCAAAAAAGACGTAAATTCTGTCTATACTAACCTACAGGAGGGTAAGATAATTAAGCAAAAGCTGTGCTGCTCTCCATAAGGTGAGATGTATTATTTTAATAACAAGATGAAACCTTTTCTAAAACTCACCCAAATCACACACTTGGCTCTACTTCAAATTAAGTTGCATTAAGTTTTGCTGTGAACAGCTGATTTTTAGCTTTCATTTTAGCCACCTTTTTATTTCTTCTGGAAACTTTGTCAAAGGTGTTCACTTTCATGAACTTCTAAAGGATGTATCTTGATCTTTCAGAAAATGTGAATTTCACTTTTATATCCCTAGGAACTCGTATGCATTGTAGAGAATGACTTTAGCATTTTTAATGACTAGTACACTGGAATTTAGACATCATTAAAAAAAAATAAAAAGAGCAGGTAATTACTGAATTAAGTTCTACCTTCAAGAGCTTGAAGTAAAAACTATAAAGACATTCCAAAGAGATGAAGTGTTTTATACACAAATTTATACACTGAATTTGCAGACTAAACAAAAAAACCTGGCTCTTTAATCAATCCTTTTGTCCAGGAACACGAACAGTGGAAGGCAGAAAGGCATAATTCATGGCCATTGAATTTTCAGAAATATCTGCTATATTTTGGTTATTGGTCAGAGGCAACATCTGATGGCTTAAAATATGTTGCGCATTTTTGTGCTCTGTAGTTCATCAACTGAATAAAATGCTTTAAAATGAGGGAAATTGCAAGGCAATATGTTAAAACACCATTGTGAATTACCTGAGATCTCTTCCAATCTAATTTGTGTTCTGACCTGATTAATCACATCATATAATTTAAAAAGTCTTAGTTTTTATGTAAATGGAACACAAACACCAAATTTTTTCATTAAAATATTATATTTCTTTTAATTTCATAACATTTATTAACATTATTAACATTTCATAACATTAATTGAAGAATATTTAATAAATTAATTAGCATGATCCTTGTTTCATTCTGTTACCTTCCATATTTAAAGAATCTTTTTTTTGTGTGTTCGTGTCAAAAGATATTTCACCAAAGTCAGTCAAGCAATTATTTTTTCTTTTCCACCTTAATAGTTTGTAAAACAGGCCAACACATACAGTCATTTTTTAGGAAAAAAATGAGTAGACAAACAGAAGTAAAATACCAGATATGACATACATGAAAAAGTTTAGTTAAAAATATGTCTGGTAGGGAATTTTATTTACCAAATTTTTATTTAGCAAATTTCTTTCCTAATACATGATAACCATGCAGAACTCGAAAAACTACATTTCTTGTGTTGCACTAAATTTTTATGAGTCATCATTATAAATCAGAATTTAATTAAGCTTAAAACTATAGCCAACAAATTCTAGATAAATGACGGTAATCTGCAAATTTTTAATGTAGCAGCAAAGCTAGGTCTTACTTATTTTCCTGACACAGTTCTAGAAGGTAAGACCTAAGGTAATTTAGTAATAAATCAGTCTTGATATTTTACCGGCTATACCTATTTCAGTCAGTGCTCGACGATGATAAACATCAGTACTAATATTTTTGTAAACACAAATTTTTATTTTTTTTTTTACAGCTTGTAAACTCAAAGTGCTGGTATAGACATGTTCAAAAAATACACACATTTCAAACATCTAAAGTAATATTTCTTCAAAATTTCTCTCAGGAAAAACCCTTTCCTTTCAAACATATTTGAGGAGGAGTCAGCAATGCCTCTTTGTGGGTAGTAGGGCATGGAGCACCAGAACAGGCTCCCCAGGTAAGTGGTCACAGCACCAAGCCTGACAGCGTTCAAGAAGCATTTGGCTAGTACTCTCCTCCACACGGTGTGACTCTTGGGGATAGTCCTGCTCTGGGCTAAGGGACAGACTTGACGATCCTTGTGGGTCCCTTTCAACTCAGCATATTCTCTGACTCTATTCTGAGGATTCCCAAACAGCCAGGCAATATTCTGTCCACCGTGTTCACTTCAACTTGGAGGACAGCTCTACTTTGCACAGGGTGCTGAAGTAGGCGAATTCCAGAGAGCTCTTCCAAACTAAGCTTCTACACTTGTCTACAACTCTAAACACAGCAACTCCGGGACCAGGAATTGACAAATCTCACTGAAATTTTAGAAGTGACTTGTGCCTAACAGTCTTCACATATGAAATGCAATCAGAAGTGCATAGCTTGTTCATTTAGAATCTTCAAATGTACTGTTTCTTCAGATTTTTCTTCAGATATTGATATTAATAAAGGAACAGATCTTCACTCATCTTAAAAACCAAGAGGAAAACTGCTGGTAAGCTCGTTAGCACAATTGATACGAACTTGGAATTTAGGATGGAGACTGCTTGTGAGCTGTATGTAGGAAAAGTACATAAGTACCTTTCAAGTTTTAGAAAATCAATATTCTTTGAAGAAACCTGTCCCTCTTAGCTTAGTTCTAATACAGACACCGAAGAAAAAAAGTCTTTATTGTCTTGTTACCTCCTTATCCTCTCACTAAAAATGAAATTGTCAAGCTGAAAAAATATGCACCCTTTCAGGGCATAGAAAACTTTCCAATGGTACATAAAACGCTAAAGTAGATATAGCTTAGATGGGCTCATACGTGCCCAACCATCCTGATTCCACACATTAGAATCTAGTCTAAATGTACATAATACTTTTCATAGAGTATCTATATTCATTCAAAGCAAGTTTACATCAACTCTAGATCTTCTTTTTTTCTAATTCCATGTCACATATTTTCTGAACTAAAAATGTACTCTGTGGAGGAGGCTTCTGCTATTGCTACAAAGTAAATTGACTCTGAGACCCATTTAGCTGCTGGCTAGTTATTCCAAGTTGGAAATCCATCTTAGTTAAGGAAGGAAAAAGGAGGGGGGAAAAAAAGCTGTGTTGTCTCAGATTGGATCTATGAACTCTTCATCTAATTCAGTTTAAGTTATTTGAAATAGGTGAAGTTCCCTACCATGGATGTGAACTTTATGGAAGGAGAGACAACCAACTACTTCACATGCAGAGTCAAAAAACCTTCACCACGTCAGCTTAGAATTCCTTATCTAACCAGAAACAGGTATAAACTAATTGATATAACCCAATCAATTAGGTTCAGAAGTGAGTTATACTTTATTCCCGCAAGGATAGAGAAACCTCTGCTTGCAAGCAGAGAAATGTCGCATCATTCAATTCAGACTTTGGGCAACTCATAAAATAGGCTATTGTACAATGGTTCAGGAAAACTTTTTGAAGATTAGAGGATTTTTAGCTATGTAGGTAATAACATAAAAATACAGAAGTCATAAAAATAAAAACACATTAGTAAGTCTAAGACCCTTGCAGAGGCTTAGAATTTGTGACAAGAAATTATCACTGGCTGTTCTATAAAGTATATAAAAAGTTAGGGAGACTGAACTGAATCACACACAAAGATGAAGCAATATCATAATTGGAGGTTGCTGTAGAGTACAGGGTTGTCATTTGAAACTGAGATAGAAAATTCATTCCAAGGGAAATTTGCTGAATAAAATTAAGAGAAGATTAATTGTTCTGGACATCATTCATTTCTACAGTCTTTAATTTAATTTGGATGTATGTAGGAAGAGCTAGCTTTTATCATCATCACTTTTTGATGCCATCTATTTGGAATCCCTCCAGATAAGATTCAAACAAAAGCTGTAGACTGAGCTCACAAGGCAGCTGAAGTAATAATGTTTTCAACAAGTTATTAATAGTAGTTTCTTAGATTTCCAAATGCAATATATAATTATTTTTCTAGCAATAGTCAAAGGTTCTTATCTGCTGTTGTTCCTTCTGAGGTTATAACACCAGACACACGTAACATCTCCAGTGCACTTCAGCATCTTCTCTGACCCTAAAGAAAACTGCAAGGCTTAATACTAACTAAAAGTAACTAAGAAGGTTTTCCCTATAAAATTTATCACCAGATAAAGGAAAAATAAAGAGAGAAGGTAATAAAAAGGAAATCTTTCTTACAGTTTTTTAAGTTCTAATGCTTAAATTACTGTATCTTCTAAAGATTTAAAATTGTTGGTTGTTGCTTGTCATTGTATTGGGGCAAACGATAAATGGAAGATGACTGAAGCCTACAGCTCCGGGCCAATACATACATCAGTACTGCAAAAGAGAAATTCCTAGTTATAAAGACATAGGTTGGCTCTTTTCACAGAACAAAATCACCGGGAGCAGCTCCAAAGCTCTGACATTACATTGCATTGATCTCTGGCTGTGACATGGGAGCACAGTTCAAGAAATAAAGATCTCTCATTAAGACGAATGGAGAACTTAACTTGAAATTTTAAAAACAAAGTCCAGATTGTTAATCAGAATAATATTCCACAGGTAAACAGGAAGCTCCATATATAGTATGTATGAGGTTGATGATCCAAAGACTACTTTCTCCATTGGAGTGGAGCATAGGTTGTCCACAGTGCAACAGGGTAGTCAGAGGTGGGAAAGGTGAATACAGAGATTTTATAGTGACTTATCTATTTAACACTGATCATATTGCAAGAGTTTGAATAAATACATTGCATTAAAAATTAGATTTTTTTTTTTAATATAGTATAACATTCATTTTTGCAACATTTTGTTGGAGACTGAACAGATGTCCAGCCTCAGAAGCTAGAGGCAGCTGCCCAGGGAGAGGCCTCAGAGATGACACTGGAATCCATCAAACAGCCTTGGACACTCAGTGAGAGTGAAAGAAGAAGCTGCTAATTTCTGCAGAAGGATGCCATGCAGGCAATACCTGTTACCAAAGTGAAAACTGAGAGAAAAAGACTACTTATGCTATCTTTATCCATAAACTATATATTGATTAGTAATTACTAATAATAGAGAGATACAAATTAGTATGGAAAAAGTTTAAAAAGTGTGAATAAGTTTAAAAAAGGTGTGTAATAGTTTGTTAAGTAGTTCTATGCATGTTCCCTACCCTGTAGCCTGTAATATTCTTGCGTTGTGTGATAATAAGCTTTAATGTAAACATTGCATGTCATTCCCACTCCTTTCCTGAGATGAAGAGGACCAAAGAATAAAACCTCACTTTTAATGATACAGTGAGTTTGTTTTATTAATAATCGGCGTATAAAAGAAAAGGTGAAACTGTGTCAGAATAGGTTTAGGCGTTGCACCATTTCCCCAGCTGGTGTCTTCACACTTTTCTCAAACCTAAACAGCCTCACAGACTGGTGTAGTCAGTAAATACTAAAACAATTATTATGTAATAGATGTGTAGTTGGTTGCTTCACACTTGCTTATGTTTAGTCCTTTACACATATGTTAAATATGTTAACTTAATGCTACATAGCTCATTTAACATAATCAACAAAGATAAGCCCTTGGAAAATGAACAGAAAAACATGTTTTCTCCTTTGTCCTATAAAATGAAATATATAAGAAGAAATTGGATAAGACAGTAAGCTCCTGCAGACTTTTTTTCCAACAACTTGCCTCAATTTCAAAATCTTTCTTGACCTATTTGATTCTGTTTCTCCTCATCACATAGTTGACATATTGATATGTTAACACCTGTCTTCAGGCTGTATTAACTAGTCTTTAGATTTCAAAAGAAAATACACTTCGGTATTTTATATGCTACCCTTAAAACATAGAAATGTTCCTCTCAACATTTTGAACAGGAGATTTTGTTAAGTAAGTTTTGTGAATGATTTCACTCGCATCACATATACTATGACATAGAAATTTACTATGGAACATGAATCTTGAAGCAGATTTAGTCAGAGATGGTGTTTGAACAGATAGGGTGCCATAGCAACAACAGAGAGAAGGAGACTGCTTCACATTTCTGAAGGTTCCCAAGTAAATTCGAGTCTGGGTTAGTACTGGTTTAGTTGCTATATTCACTTTTTTCCTTGCTTTCTCCTAGATTTAAATAGGCACTTTCAATTTGTTGCTCATCATTCTTATATAAGTAAATCTCATTTATCTATTACTCATACTTATGCTTCATTCTGTGGTAAACTGAAAATATTAACTAATACACAGATCTTTTGATCTTGATTTCAGTACTGTTATCTTTCTGCATTCATTATTCTAGAAGAGTACTCTGCAATGCTTAGCAAAATCAGGTCTTCTCTGTAACTTAGCTGTAATTCATTCTTGAAATGCTGAATTATCAGACATCATGACCTCTCTGCTGATCAATGCCACAGCAAGACTTTATAAGTCCTTTGATTTCTCCCTAAAATTCTTTTGGGGGTCCTTTGTTGCCCTGCTCTGTGCCCTGTTCACCCACCTGCCTTTGGCAGTAAGACCTGGTAGGACTTGGGTGTGTACCTGTGAGCAATCTTCAGAATGACCACAGGAGGCTCCAAGGGTACCCCACTTTTGCTCCAGCCTGCTACCGCTCAGAACAAGCAATCCTGACCCCTATTGGCTGTTTTATATCGTACTGGATATCCCCTTTGGGAGTTTTTTTCTTTAGATTTTTTACTATGAGCATAAGCTGACAGCTAAAAAGAACCATGTGTAGGTATAATTCCAACAAGAATTCCATTCAGCTATGCTTAAGCATGTAGTAATTCCTCCTCCATAAAGTGCCTTTACATACTTTGGTCCTGTATTCACCCATTACTAATAGCGATACAATCTTACTTTGTTTATTACAGAATATAGACTTTGTTTTTTCTGTTTCTGTATTATGCAAATAAATACCTATAATCTCTCTACCTTGTAGACTGAATACAAATTATTTCCCTGACCTTGAATTCAATTCACGTTTTGAACAGCTTTTATGAAGATGTATCACATAGATATTTGTAGCAAGGAAAAAACATTTAAAATCTAATGTCTTGAGAATGGAGACATACATCCTTTTCTTAAAATGTCTCCTGTCTCAAAGTTACTTATTTTAAATGTCTGATGAAATAGACTATCTGAGCTTGGAAGGAATGAAGCTATTTCCTCCTCTGTGTTTTATTTATAAACGTATTTTCTTTTTTCTTACTGACTTCTTTATAAGCAATATTGTGTCTTCACTCAGAAACACTCAAATGAATCAAGAGCATGAGAACATTTGCATTTTTATTAACACATTTTCTTACACAATAGTTCAGATAATAAAGCCTCCAAGGAGAATCATGGCAACTGTACTAGCTGCTTAATTCTTATTGACCATTGTCAAATTAAGCATGCAGCATCCCAAAATGGTAGCAGTGTTTGAACTGCTTTTCCTCATTGCAGTAAAGGTACGGGGAAGTTGAGCCTAATGATTGTACCCTTTATTTTGATCATTTTTAAGAGCTAACTGCAGCCCCTATGCTCCATGTCCCTTATGTTTCACCCTAGTGTTACCACTGAGCTATACCTAAATCATTGCCACTAACAATTCATCCAGGTAATTTCAATTTGCCGCTAATCAAATAGCCAATAGTGTGAACTGACATGCACTTTCATGATGGATGCAGTGATTTAAATGTGGGAAGCAGGGAATTGTGAGAAAATAAGTAGCAATAGCTATTTGCTTATGCATTTTCAAGGTCACTTACAAGTAGACAGATTCAGTGATAGTAGCAAAGAGCAACTTAGCTAAAATAATTCAAATAATCAGGTTTAGAGAGTAGTGTGATCCTTTTCCTTTAGTCCTGTCAGGAAACAGCAAGGGCAGGTTGCCCTGTAGAAGACAAGTAGGAGCTAAGCATCAGCTGGCAGGTGGGGGCAGCAGCCTCCCTGACAAGGAGCTAGGAAACTAAGTCAGGGCTAGCGATGGTAAGCAGGATCAGGTGAGAGCCCAGAAAATACCCCTGAAGTCCATAGTCAGGAGAGATGCCCAAGGTTAAACCAGAAAGCCAAGTCAGCAGGTTGGGATGCAGATCAGAATTAGGAAGGTATGACATGGGGTACAGATGCAGAACCATTGTGGCTGCAGCCTAGCTCAGATGGGGATTGACTATGGGAACCTCAGATTTTAGTCACTGCCCCAAGCAGAGATGGAGAGAGCTGTTGCTAGGGCTTCTTCTAACTTGTCCTTCGCAGCAGGCCTTTTCGTAACGTGGCCTCCAAAAATTAGCTAAACTCCTAAGAGGTGGAAGATCCTACCACCAAGATGCACTTCAAAATTCATAGAATTTCATGAAGTACAAAGTCACAACATTTTGTCTGTTCAGGTCTTCTTTTTTAAAAGAGCAAAAATTCTTGTTTGCAGTTCTTGCTTCAGGTTTTGTAGGCAGCAGGTACCTTAACTGAAAAATAAAACCCAAAAAGACCAAAATTAAAGACCAAAAAGACCCAAAAATGTAGCCTTACTCTAGCAATTGACAATTTTTGTGCATTGCAGACCATGTAAAAACAAGGCACAATAGATCAGCATCTGAATATTTATCTGCTTTGAATAAGGCAGAAGCATTTGTCTGTTTCTGCAAAGCTATTAGATTTAAATTAGACTGTGCGTATACACAAAATAAACGGTGACAATATATCTATAAAAATTCGTCTCCATATAAACTAATCTTGATAACTGTGACTAGGCAGTTACTCATCATACCACCAGGAATTTTAAGTATTATTTAAAACAAAATCTGTATTTGAGGAAATAAGGGGTCTCATACTGAATGTACTTATAAAAAAGGGAAAAAAAAAATTAAATTTTTCATACCAGATACTTGAATAGGAGGATTCTAAACAAAATTACCCGAATAGCTAAAAGCAAGATCTGCTCCAAAATTATACACTAAGTCCATTCAGAATTTCACTAACAACCTTTTTCTCTATATAAAGCCTTGTCACAAGTTTTCAAGGGGATGTAATCATTATGGAAATTTTTGCATACAAAGGAAGTTGGTGTTTTTATGGAAGACAACACTTCAAGTTACATCTCAAAATTCAATACAAAGAAACCCACAACCCTACCTAGTTTTACCCGGAACCAAAGCCAAGTCAGAGATCTGCTGAAGTGCTGTTTTGCACTTCCCCTGGGCAGTGAACTCTTCATCAAAATACAGAGATTAAAAGTACATGATGTTTCTTGTCTAATTCCCTGACTATGGAAACACAGCAAGCATCAGGAATATACCCAATGTTTAAATGTGCTGATGAGCTGAATTTCATCTTTCACTAGGTATTAGGCAACAAGAAAATTTAGTTTTAACGCTATCAACACATTGTGGTTATTTAAAAAAAAAAAAATTGTCTTTATTGTGACACTTTTTACTCAGTAGCTACATGTTTGAAGTGATTTGCCCCTTCAAACATGGTGTTATAAATACTTCTTTCAATTTTTCTATGCATCACTGGGAAGAAAAAAGTCTATAGAGAGAAAGAATGATAACAGTAACTTCTTCCTTACACAAAGGATTCATGAGAAGGATACCTATGAAAATTTAAAGCTTCAATAACATAATTTTTGGTGACATTGTAAACCACTTGGGTTTTTTAAATCTTTTGATACAAAAAAGGAAAAAAAAGTCTCAACTAAGAATGACAATAAATTTTAAAACAAAACAAAACAAAACAAAAACAACCCAGGATATGCTGTTTTCCCACTGCAGCACACTGAAATTTTATTACTTTGGAGGAAAGTGAAGTTCCCTTTCATAGCAAGGTTCTATTATGTGTTCTCTTAGAATTATGTACATTTACGTCACAACCTTTTTCTTTTAATCTAAAACTTCTTCACTGAGAGCACAAAACATTTGAAAGTTCTTTATTCTGAGTCATATCTTAGCCCTGCTTTAGTGGTGGTGCTCAACCATTTGTGGCAGATCTACTACAGAATCTTTATTAAGTCCATCTGTTCAAATGCCTGTTTTTATTCCCCCTTTATGAGAAGTCAGTGTTTTAATAAAGTCATTGTTGGGACAAAGATGAGCAAAAACTGAATGAAAGCAAGCTTTTATAAATACATACAGTTTTTTTTTCCTTCACAATACTGCACTTTTCTGTTAACAGTTATAAATAATAAATACATTCATACCAAAATGAGCTATGGACAAATGATATATATATAATGTAGTTATCTTCAGCAACAGCCTGGATAGGTAAATAATATAGGATTTATTTATCTTTTCTTTTTGTATTAACTTCTACTCTAATATATTTCATGTAGTCTTGTAAATAATACAGCTATAAATATAGTTTTCAAAAAGACATAATATTACTGAACTAAGAACCACACATACTCAATCATGGAGATGGAAATTTCTGACCTCCTAAAATTAGATAAATAAGAAAATGCTCCCACTACTCATGTTCATAAAAAGTGTTGGAGCTGTAGGACCAAACTTTGTTTTCTTATTCAGCAGTTTCAACTCACCAAGCAAAGAAAAATACACTGGGGCCTACATGAATAAGTTGCAGCAAGAATTAGAAGGATTTTTGTGATTCAAGCTATGCACCTCATCTCTATTTTATGCACCAGCAATGACTCAATTCTGGAAAATAATGTGCGTACTTACTCTTATTAATATATATATAAAATTCACAGTAGTATTAAATTATTCATTAAAGTTCTAAATTCATGGGGTCAGCTAAATCCTTGTAACCAAAAAACTGTAGAATACAAAACGTCTAATGAAAGGAGCGTAAAGTGCAAATATCAAACACAGAAAGTGAGTACTCAAAAAACCTCAAAAAACTCAAAAAGGTCAGTCAGTGAACAGCAAGCAGCATAAGGATAATTTTAGAAATGCACCTTGTTTGCCAAACTCTAAAAGTGAACGGCAGAAAAAATTGTCCTAAAAATATCAAAACCCTGAATACATAATGCCCAGTGTCAGAAAATTGAAAAATAGGACGGAGAAAAGTACTGGCTGAGAAATCTTCCACAGTCTTCCCCTGTGAAGTCTGGAAACTAATGCAAAGCAGTGCTCTTGAGCAAACATTAAAATTGGATACTGTAAAAAATGAAGAGGAGCCAGTGTTAATATGAGAATATTATCAACAAACACAGAGATCATTTAAATAAAATCTTGCCAGCAACAGCAAAAAAAAAGGCACAAAAATGTCATACATAAATCTGCATCTTTAATAAGCAGTTTTGGACGTAAAATTTTCTTTTTAATTGATGGGTTTGTCAGTATAAGATGCTACTTTTGATGTGGTACTGTAGCAAACACCACCAGTGGATCACTTCGGCAGCACATATACTAAAATTGGAACTATACAGAGAAGATTAGCATGGCCCCTGCGCAAGGATGACACGTGAATTCGTGAAGCCTTCCATTATATATAGGGTTTTTTTCTCTATTCTGTTACAGGAGAGAAAGGGGCCTGGCCCCCTTGTCCAGGCCAGACTTGGCTCAGGGTGGGGTTGCACACCTGGACCCAACAGGGCCGCCTGCTCTCCTGGCTCTTACATTTTCTTCTGTGCAACCATCCTTATCCTCCATTTTCTTAAACATGTAATTGGCAGAGGCATTACTAAAACTTTTGATTGGCTTTGCTCCGGAAATTCACCTGGATTTAGTCTCCAGTCATTTCAATGGCGTGGGTTCGAATCCCACCACTGCCACCAAAAATCTGTGACGGTTCAGACTTGACTCTCTGCCAAATACCCGAACTCACAGTAACAACTCCTTCCCCCCTCCCTTCTTTTCTTAGAGCAAAGGAGAAAGAAACCTATAAAAATTGAAGAACCCGAAATCAATTTAATTATATAAATATATATATATTTATGTATAATACCATTATATACAATTAAAATACTATATACAAAGTGAAGGGAATCCGAACACCCCCTGAAGGGAAAAGAAAAGGGGAAAAAGGGACAAAAAGGAACAAAACCAGAATAGATATGCACAACCAAACCCAAGAACTAGCAAATTAACTAGCAAAACAAATCTCACCACATCCCTCAGAGAAGCAATATCACAAGGCCAGCACTCTCCAACCTCCTGCATGGCAGAGCAGCAGTCGCTGCAGACCTCGGTCTCCAGATAAGCGAGACCAACGCAAGGACCCACTGCTCCCGAACCTCACTGGAAGAGAATAGAGAGAGGTCTCTAACCTCCATCTTATTTATACCCTGATTTACGTAAAAATTGTATGGAATACTGGGTACATGGCCACTTCCTTGGTTAGAGCTGGTTATCAGGAAGGTCTAGACCAAAAACCATCACAGTGGTATAAAAAAATGAAGACAGTTTGTGAGTTGATCAAAACTCACAATGGAATGGAAGAATGGAAGAAAAGTAATGTGTGAATTTAAAAATACAAGAAGATACTGGCCAGTACAAGCAGAATCTTTCTGCATTCTTCTGTCCCTTGAAGGAATATAGAATAGGAATAGAAGAAAGCATTGAGAGAAGCTATTAACAGAGGTACATAGAAAATGGGGGGGTTGTGAACACAGCTCCTTAGTGAAATCAAAACAGAAGGCTGCCCTGACAAGATGGAGGACTGTCCCGAGAACCACAATAGGCCTGCTTTCCCAGAGGTGAAAGATTTCCATGTCTGAGAGAAAAAAAAATAATTGATGGAATATCTTCAAGGAAATCTAAAATTTCTGTAAAACCAGAAAGGTGAATGAGGAAAGTAAGACATGGAAGAAAAAATATATAAATGCCTCAAATTTAAAATTGCTGTAATGCCCATTTTTACCAAAGCTGTCCACTCACGTGCATCAGTTTCTAGACGTGTTTTGCACAGTCTGGCCAAATAAGTAGGTGATTTGTTTATGAAAAGAGTATAAATAATAGCACTAGTAATACTTAGCATTAGAGTCCATAATAGTGAGAGATGAAGACTGTGAAAATTTGAATATTACCGACCCTTAGGAACAGCTTCTCAGACTTAACACTTTATGAGATTTAAACTCCATCCATTTCTAATATTGAAATTGTTGTTGATTCAAACTTCAGAAGAAAAAAATATATTTTTTCTCTCTTGCTAACCTTTTTTAAGCCAGTTTTCATAGAAATACCAGAGGCAAACATATTCTTGGCACTCCTAGCTTTTACGGTGAGCCACAGCCCTAAGCAAATGCTGTGATCCACTTTCTGTTTAGATCAGATCTTAGTCTGAAGTTCACTAACTGCATTGATAATTAAACATTAGCATTTTCATCATGTGCCATGAATTCAATTGATTTGTTATCTCTGCAGGTCTATCTGATAGTGAAACTAAACCCCTTTTCAGTGTTTGAGTGATCTCAGTGTGGGATTAGTTAAACAGCTGCCAAGACATGCCCTGAGAGACAGGAGTAACAGCAGTGAGTTCATCATGAGGCAGAGGCACGCTTACTGGGGCTGTGGAAGAGTCAAGGTTAGGACAAAAAGAGAGAAATCCATGCAATAAGAGATTAGTTCCTGGGGCTATTCCTTTCTTTGCAGATTGCCAAATTTCTTTATAGGTGTAACTCTGGGGATTTACATACAGAAGTCTTTTCATTTTCTTTCTCCTTTTCTGTTGCTGCCAGAATCTTTGTGAGTTCCACATTCAAACGAAACTTTGCAGTACAGAATGGATTAATATAGGATTACAAGAAGAAGATTATATTTCTGGATCCTCTCATCTCTTTTTATAAAATGTATACCCCAATACCACATTGCATCTATTCAAAATGACTCCTTTATGCAGAGCCATATGTTAATACAGCTGTCAAAGGAAAGTAATTTTTTAAAAAGTAGCTGAGATTTGTAAAGAATTCTAAGGAGATTTATTTAGCTTATAAAGTGTGTTAACAGGGCTATTCATTAAAACTCTAGAATAATTTAGGACTTAAATGTGTCCTTACATCATGCACACTTTGTATTTGGCTTTTTAGATCCAGTATTACCTGACATTATATTTCTTTCTTTTCCTCCTTCAAGTACTTCATGCCCTCTGACATTTCTGTGTAATAGAAATTCCAGCACAAAATATCACAGACTCTCCCTGCTCCTTTCATCCTAAGAACATTATTTCTCTGAGCTTTTCCAGTCACCAACATTTGGTAATCTGAAAGGTCTGATCCTGCTCCTACTGAGATCCATTGAAAAACTTCAAATAACAGTCAAACAGACTCTCCAGCTCTCTGTAGAGCCTATAATCCAGAATATTTTAAAAAGAAAAAGCTTCAGTATTCTTAAAAATGTAAAGTAATAGTAACTTCCTTAGAGTTAAGACGCACAAAAACCACTACAAATTGTGAAATATATTTCAACAGTTCTGCATGTTTTAATTCACTTGAATGTAAAAAATTCTGAATTCTGGTTCTCACCTGAGACATACAATAAGCCTTACAACAGAAATGGCTAGAGCTGTAGTCTGGTTAGGTTACTTTCTGACTGCAAGGAACTGGGCTAAGACCCCTGTGCTGTACTGCCAGTCTGAACACCGGTATCTGTAAGTTACCCCTTCTTCTTACCTTCTTATCCTATCCTCCTTATCTTGCCTGATAATTTACTAAATTTAAAAATCAAACATAACTGTTTCTCATTTGATACTCCAGAAAGGCTTAAATGTATGTACTCAAAAAGATCAATAAATATCAAATTCTAACAGATTTAATACCATCAAATAATCTTTTCCACTTCTCCAAGCAAAACTACAGAAATTTGGTAAATCCTGGCTTGGGTTAGATCTAATTTCTTTCTCATTTCTAGGCAGAAGAGCTGCTAATGTAGGTACCTTCCATGGTAACATGATCAGTCATTTATCATGGAATCACAGAATCATTAAAGGTTTGTGTTGGATGAAAACTTAAAGATCGTCTTGGGCTGTTTCCAAGGAGATGAGGTTCAACAAGGCCAAGTGCCGGGTCCTGCACTTTGGCCACAACAACCCCCTGCAGCGCTCCAGGCTGGG
>JAWMRA010000078.1:73706267-73749805 GCA_035584735.1 Pseudotriccus pelzelni
TGAGGAGAGGCTGAGGGAGCTGGGGTTGTTTAGCCTGGAGAAGAGAAGGCTCAGGGGAGATCTCATCACTCTCTACAGCTACCTGAGAGGAGGTTGTAGCCAGGTGGGGGTTGATCTCTTTTCCCAGGCAGCCATCAGTAAGACAAGAGGGCATGGACTTCAGCTCTGCCAGGGGAGGTTTAGGTTGCATATTAGGATGCATATTAGGAAGAAATTCTTTACAGAGAGGGTAATCAGGCATTGGAATGGGCTGTCCAGGGAAGTGGTGGATTCTCCGTCCCTGGAGGTTTCTAAAATGAAACTGGATGGGGCACTTACTGCCATAGTTTAGTAACTATGGTGTTAGTGGATCAAGGGTTGGACTTGATGATCTCAGAGGTCCTTTCCAATCTGGCTGATGCTATGATTCTAGAAATGACATCCATTAGTTCCCTCAACACTGTTGGGTACTTGCATTTTCTTCATGAAGAGCAAATAATATAAACTGGTATAAACATACCTGACTGAAAACTGTGAGAACATGAAATGTATTCCTTGAATAAAGAGAGTAACAGAGACGTGCAGTGTGAACTGTGTCTTCCTGGGTAAAAGTGCTGCTTCATCACATCAGACTAACATGCAGTTTTTATCAGTATCTAGTGGAACCACCCTTTGGCAGTTCTGATTTTAGACAGACAGGCTACCACAACCAGAAAAGAATGGGACTATTCTAAGTACAGAATTCTAGATGTCTTGAATTACAGATTATTTTATTTTACTGAATTTCAGACAAGGCAACCAGTAATCTATATCCCAGTTCAAGGCAGGAGATTGATTCATTTTAGAGAAAGAAACATACAAATGCCATTTCAAAATAAAATTTCTATTTGCAGTAAGTGTTTTTATGTAAGAACTAAGTTACTCACCTACATATTTAGACCCATACTTTTATGGAAAACTCTTCATTCAGCATGCAGCTAGCAATGAGCATGATGCACTCTCCAAAACACAGTTAAAGTAATGTTATTGCACACTCTGGTCTAAGCGCTCTGGTCCGTGCTTCGGAGTTTGAAGATGATGATTTATGTCAGATACCTCTTGGATGCATAATTATTCTGAAGCATAATTTATCTTCTACCCAGTGGCACCTCGTTTCTGCATAAATAGTATATGAAGTGAATTGAAGTGCAAGATAGATGTTTTACATCAGAATTTGTAGCTATTGCATTCAGCTGAGCATGGATTAATATGCATGTATGCAAATAGCCTTCAGAGTAAACATGGCTCTTCACGCACATGGAAGTCACCAGATATACCTGGTGTATGCAGGAGCAGGATCTTAATCACTAACTTAAATTTTGAGATTGAAACTTAATTTGAAACTTGATAACTTTACCGGTTTAACAAGGCTTCTATGGCAAGCAAGTAAAAATGGCTTAGTGTCAGTTCACAGAGAGGTCAGCAGTATAAATTTTGACATAGGTTGTAGAGTAGTCTATACAAATATTTTATGGCCTATTATCTAGTAAAAATCTTGGGATAAAAACTTAGTGAACAGCTTGCTTACAAAGATAATCATTCTCTTTTTACATAGTTGACTTGTGAAATACTTTCCGTATAGTTCAGATAATGTTTGCATAATAAACCATGTTCAAATAAAATAGAGATATGAAAAAATCTTCAAGTCTGTATAGCAAAGTGAGTGGCTAGATGACAGAGACAACTGAAGGATATAGCTTTATCAGTACATTATATGTGGTCTGCACACATAAAAACATTAATAGTGCAATATATAATAAAATTTTTATGTTGTGGTACTATTTCTTTGAGATACAAAATAGCTTCTTTGTAATTACCCAGTACATTAGGGGCAAAAGGTAGCAATAAAAGCTACGTAAATCTGCATTATCTATAAAAATATAATAAGGTGACACATTTCTTTTATATTTGCTTTAGAGTAAGTAAAGCTAGCTGCTTAACCTTAAGAATTTAAAATACTAAATCAGATCACACAGATTCTTTGGAAGTTTTTCCTCTATTTAGGAACTGTTCACAGAAAAGATCAGTTTCACAAGGCAGACAAATTAGCTGCTGCCCCTTAAATAATAGGTTTAAGATCAAATCTGCTTTTCTAGTAACAAAGAAGCTAATCTTGGAGGCTATCTTGATTTAAGCTACTGAAGACCAATACAGAAAGCTTCTCACCAACCCGTGTTCTACTGATAAAAGAAGACTATATGAAGACCAAGTGACACAGTGCAACCACTTGAAGCTGCAAAACCACCACAGTAAAAATTTCTAGCAAAATGACAGGTAGGATTTTGTTCTTACATAAATTTCAGTTGTTGTGCAATATAAGTAGCATTTTGCACAAAGTAAATTTTGCTGAGGTTTTCTGGCATATGCAGAGATTTCCACAGAGTCACTGTTGATGTGATTCTGCACCACAAATACCTAAGAAGGGCAAGTCCTTATACTACAAGGAAGTTAATACAAAATGCATTGCTTCAAATTAAAAAGTATGAGGACAAGGCCACTTTACTTTGGGTTACATTTTCTAGTTCCTAGTAGAAAAATTTTTTCTATATAACCCCCTGTGAAAAGACAGAATGCAGAGAGTGGGTATGTTAGTTGCACACCTTACGGACGGATTTTGCACGGTACCTACTGACACAATGATAAAGCTAGAGCTGTAACAACTTATTCAAAAATCAATTCCTTGTTACAGGCTTTTTACAATTGTGCTAGAAGTGTCTTGAAGAGATTTGCTATTCTCACTGCAGGTGAAAAAAAGTACTGGAAACTATTCATGTGCTGTAGAAATTATAACCAATAAATCACTTATTACAGTAGCAATGATATTCTCTGCTATACTGAGACAGGATAGTAGTACTTACTAATAAGTAAAAAAGGAAGATAGGTAATAGTATTAATTTTAACAGATTTTCAAATCTTAACAAAATCATCTGTTTTTTTAAAGCCAAGTAAGAAAATCAAGAAAGAAACATGGCAAGTGTTACATATTAACAACAACTTATTTTAAAAATAATAAAAAAAATTATTATAAAAATGTGTAGTATTTTGTGATACTCTTAAGCTTGATATATTTATAACTTCAGAGAAAACTTCAGCAATGATAAGGTAATAAGAAAGACTTAACTGGTAAATTAATGCTAAGTTAAAATATTAGATTTATAAGTAGAAATTTAAATCTTGCACCTTTTCTTTCATATTTACACAACGGTTTTTTTATTCCCAAGGAAAATGTATTTACAAGAAAATATGTGATTGGTTGGGCTTTTTTTTTCTTCCCCCTCCCCTCCTTCTTTTTAATAGAATACTAGAATCACAGATTAGCTTGGGTTTGAAAGCAGTTGTTATGCTCACAATAACAGAAGGTCTATCTTTTTTCTTAGTGCTTCTTTTTCGATCGCCACATTCTTTTAAAAGAAATTTCTCTTGTGCTGTGTAGCCTTGAAATTTTAGTAGTCTTCTCTTGCCCCCAGCTGCGACTCCATAAAACTATGGTTTCTTTTGAATTCATTTGGCATTCAGTCTGTATTTGACATCTCTCTTCCAGTGCATTCCCAAAATTTCACCTGAGAAGCAGCAGTCTTCAGCTACAACTTTGGTTCTTCATTGATCTCCATTGTGAGGTTTCCATCTAGATAAAGGACCAATGAGTTACATAAATCAAAGTCAGAAATACAAATATCCATAAACATATTTGAACTTTACTCTTCTAAGGAATTTAAAATAGCAGAAAATGAGTTCTCTAAAGGTAAGCTAATGGAAATTACTGCATCAAATGTAGAAGCAATTTGTAAAAATTGAAGGGCAATAAAACCTATAAACTTGGATATTTATAGATTTTGATAGTAAATTCACAATTAATCATTCATGTGGGGGTGGTAACCTGGAACTAACAGATAGAAAGTCTACTACTCTTTTTACTATCAGAAGTATTTATGGTGGAAAAATAGGAAAGCACAATGTCTCAACTACTACAAGCCTGTTCAGAAAAAAACCTCAGAAATTAAACAATAAAGAAAAGATAATTGTACATGGAGTGAACTAAAATTGAAATGCATCCATGAAAATTTATCCAAATTTAAACAGAATCATGGGAAATTAGTGTTTAATGCTGTAAAATCAGGTTTTAAAAACTGTACACAAATAGAAAATTAATAATAACAAAAATATCCAAGCCAAAAAAAAAAAAAAAAAAAGGAAGTTATGTTAAAAGGTAGGTTATCACGAAAGAGAGACCAAAGATGTTCTTTAATAACAGATCTTGAGACTGATTCAGTCTATTATTTTCCCTGGTGACTGCAACATGAAGAATTTTATCAATGGTAAATTTCAGAGGCAGTAGCACTACTGAAAAGTGTATAACGGGCCTTCAGGAGTGATTAGGTCACTTTGCAGATTAAAAACAAACAAACATGCAAACAAAAAACCACACACAAACAGACACACACAAAACCTCCCCCAAACCTCCAACTGAAAAGAGGTGAAGTGTAAATTTGCAAGCTGTAATTTCATGCACTTAGAGAGTAACAAGAAGAATGTATGTCCTAAGATTCCAGAGAGGCAATATTGGCTGATTCTTCTAATGCAAGTGACCATCATGACTGGACTGAAAAAAAACCAAATTAGTTTCTAACATGGAAAAACTGAGCAGAATTCAGCAATGGGGAATTAGGTGTACTTATCTACAAAAAACTAAAAATGCCTCATGGACAATCCTTTACAGACATCTAGTAGATATCTAAAAATACACGATTTATCTAAATCATGTTGGTGCAGAGAATCGCTTCTAGGCTTATTAGAGGAAAAACATGATGCTAAAATAGTCTCACTATTTCATGCTAGGAACACAAAAGCTGTAATGATGCATAGTCACTAACCGGGATATGAGGTATATTTCTGTTACTTAGGAGTATTAAACTTTTTTGTATTCAGTAAGAGCCAGCTTCCACAGCTCACTATAGCTGTAATTATTCCATGATTCAATGAGTTGTACTGAGAATCTGCTTGGGCGATAATAAAATATACTATGGTTAGTGTGTATTATAAGAAGGTTTATATACACCTAACCCTAACCATTACTCTGTCTTATGACTGTTTTTTTCAGAGGTGATAACTATAAGTTGACACAGTCCATCAAGGAAAAAGAAACAACCTCCTCAGAGTGTGGGTGAAGGCAAGAAAGCACTTTATTAACACTGTTCCCCCCTTATATAGGGTGAGGCAGAACTTTCTGGAACTGGAGGTGTAACTGGGCAGGGACATGCAAGTGGAATCCATATAAGGAAGGGTAGGGGAGGAGCACATCTTTATAAGGAGACTATGGGAGAGGCATAACCTTTAAAGGGAAATCTGCACTGCGGCATTAAACAGCCAATAAGAAAACAGGAACATGAGGGAACAAACAACCAGGAAAATTTTTTATAAAACTATGGGGGTACAGTAAAGGGAGAAATAGAATAAACACACTGAACCCTAAAAACCCAAACACTTTCATAAACTTGTCATAGTTTGGCTGACTAGCCCCCCCACTCTGGGTTGGAAATAGTTTTTTCCAGGTGAATTTCTGGAGCAAAGCCAACCAGTAGGGAGGACGCAGCAGGGCCCAAGTGGGGGCCAGGCCTCCCTCCCCCCCAGACCCTGGGCTGGGTGCAGGGGTAGCACTGAAGCTCCCCTGGCCGAGAAATGTAACAGAGTGAAGAAAAATAAAAACTTTAAAGAAGAACTTGGACGAGGCTGCTGCAGAAAGAATTCTAGCCAGAGAAGTAGCTGCAGCATCCAAGGTCAAAACTGGCAGCTAGAGAGACAGAGAAGCCACGAAGGAGGGAGAACTTCTTCTTCCCCCCCCCTCCTCCTTTCAGCAGGGAAAAGGCTGAAAACTAAAAATCCCTGCTGTCTCTGGAAGATTGCTGGGGAGCACAAACCCCCCTCTGCAGCTCATAAAAAGCTCATGCTGGAGCAGAGGAGTACATGAAGTAAATGTGTCTCCATGGGAAGCCTAAGATGAAACAGAGTCTTGCTGGACTGTGGCCCACGGAGAGGAGTCTTATGCTGGAGCGAGACAGCTTGGGTAAGATCTTGGGATCTCAGTGAAAGATCCATGCCGGTGCAGCTGAATTTGTGACACTAAGGGACAGCAGAGAAGGGAAGAACTGTTGCCCGAGGGATGGACCCCTACTGGAGAGGTCTATCAAAGACTGTTCTCCCATGGGAAGGGACCCCACAGAGAACAGGGGTGGACACAAAGCCATTATCCCTTGTGACCCTGTGGTGAAGACCATGGAAAAGCAAGTGTCGCTTGTAGTCCATGGAAGGCCTTACAGGGTCTGAGTAACCCCAGCCTTATCCCAGGAGGGAGGTAGGCCCAGCCCTGAGGTCGACATAGAAGAGAGAAAGAGACAAACAGTTCCAGCTGTGACGAATCGGAGTTGTCGTACCAGAGATAACAGAGAGGAACTTTCAAATGCTGCAAAATTGTTTGTAAGATCTGTAGCTCTGGAAGTGGAAAAGAGACTGCTTCTCCTCCTGGACTGATACAAAGGGGGGAGTGGTATTTTTGTAAATACATAACATTTTGCCTAATTAGAATTGTTGTAGATATACTTCTTTAGTTTTTGTCTTGCTAGTAATAAATCCTAATATTATTCTCCCCAATCAGATCTCTTTTGTCTGCATAAACCTTCTCTCAACTTACAGCAAATGTGTGGGGGATGAGAAGAAATTGCCCCAGTGCAAACCCACGACAAAACTGCAATGGTTCATAATGTCAGTCAATATTATGATATTGGTGCACAAAGGATTCTTCTTCCCAGGAATCTTGCAGGTTCTGTCTCTATTTTTGGTATTTTTCTTCATTTCCATCTCCCACAATAAGCCACATTCCAAAGAGGGAACATGTACACCTGAATGAAGACAATGTAACTATATAAATTCTTCCTTTTCATTGCAAGAGGTTTTGTACAAAAGCACTGTCCCTAACCCACCTAACCTTTGGAAACTGGCTGTCATGGAACTTTGAAGTCATCACCTTTGTTGTGGCACTATGCTCTGAAACCATACAGGTGTCACAAAAACATAATGTCACTATACAGTGACTCAGAGAAGTTCAGTCTCTCCTACACCTACTAACAGCTTATGATTTATGCTTTATGGTCTACCCCTTTATACCATAATCAAAGATGATAAAATGATGATAGTGAACATCTTCATATGCTTCTCTGCCTAGAAATCTTTCTTTTTGAACAGATTTTTATAACACCTCTCTTTCTTCTGTAAGCATTTAAAAATCAGAGTTTGTCAAAGTGTGAGTTTCATTTTTATCCTTTGGGAAACTTGTAAAATATTAAAGGTAATCCCCGTTTGAGTCAAGGACTGCAAAATGGAGGAAAGCTCAGAATGAGCCTGTAGCCTCTTATTTTCCCTTCTTCTCTTTCCTGTGATTTTTTTGATTAACCACTTAAAAAGAAAGTAATGCTTGTCAATGAAACAACTGAATTTCATCTGTCACTACTGTCTTACATTATTCTAAAGATAGATAAGAGAATGTGATGTCAATAAATATCAAACATATTGCCTGATGTAAATTTTCTCAATTATAATTAAAAAGAAACAAAACTAAGTTTCACAGGGCACCATTATTTGAAACCAGTAATGTCTGTGTTCCAACTTATCTATCCCATGTAATTTAAAGGTCACTGTGACTGGAATCAGATTACCAATCTATTTTTTTTTTCTTACCTGTATATGATGTTTATATACATCCACTAGTACTTTGGAGAAACTTATTGACATGCCTTTTATGTGAAATGACTGGGCATAAGAAGGGAACAGTACAGAAATTATAGGGGGAAATACGGTTGCTACCTCCCGGATGGACTGTGGTCAGCATACCTGACCCCCCACACAATATGATCTAAGAAGGACTAAACAGAGCATGGAGAGGAACGTAGACACTGTGGCCAAACTCTATCGAAACCCTTGCAGAGGAGGGAACTGGGTGGTACATTCTAGATGATTAGCTGCACAGCAGCTGGAAATTAAGAGAGGTAAAGGAAGATGTCCTATGCTTGAATCAGCAACCGTGCTGAAATCACTCTCCTTGGACTACTGCATGTTCCCATCCCAAGGTTGTCTCAGATACTATACTGAGATATCCACTCATATGAATGTCCCTCATTGAGTAAGATATATGATTAAACTTATTCAAGCTCCACCTGAATGCAAAGAAATAGTATAAAAGTAAGTTAAGAATGGGCTGAACCTGTCTTCTGCCTCGTAGGGATGCCTGTTGGGTAAAAAATGTACTCCATGTGAACTGAATGATTATCTTGAGCTATCCTTGAACCTTAACCTGTCACAAGTTTATTGATAAAGAGAGTTAATCTGTAAACTATTAATTGAGTCCTTCAAGGGTGCTGACAATAGGTAAAGTTGCTTGCGGTAGGTAGAGGTGTGGAAATCTAGAAGGTGGTCTCTCTGTTTGGACTGTGACGCTGAACAAGTCAGTCAAATTAGTCCCTGATCCATTGAATTGCTCAGTGAAGGGTCCCTATAAGAGGACACTGACAGACTGCTCAGGAGCAAAGGGTATCAGCTTTTCTGGGGCACTGACAGACTAAACAAATACCAAGGCTTTGAGGAAATCTCCCCTTTTCATATGACATCTAAAAAAAAAAAATCATCTAAAAGGCAAGGTTAGATCTTGATTCCCCACCTTTTGTAGAATTCTGGCTATTTGCCTAGGTACTTGTTAGTTTATTATATATTTACAAGCTTATAGAGATTCATGAATCTATTATTTTTGGCTCCTTCAAGCACTGAGCATGGTTTCCCACACCATTCTTGATATTAGCTCAAAATCAAAAGAAACTGTGCATCTCTTTGGTCTAATTAATTACCAATATAAAGATCTATGACTCATGGCTGTTTATTTTTTGTTGATTCTGAACAGCACTGTTAAAGTTAGGCATCAATTCCTGAGAACTCATGAAATCATGTTCTAACCATTTTTGTCGTGAAACTACAAACTCACTTCTCTACATCCCACTATGTATTCTATGTGTCTTTCATGATTTAGTGTTTAGGAGCTTTTTTCCCCCCAAGTAATGCCTTTTTATCTTCACCTCTTCTGAATTAGTTTTTTTATGGAATCACACCTTTAGTTTGTCATATAGATAAATAGGAAAAAATATTCTGAACTAAAGCGTTCCTCATATTGTAGCAATAAAAGAAGAGTATGTGGCTTGCTGTAGTTAACTGTTCATCTTTCTGGAAGAGAATAAATAATTAAGCTGTGCTTCCTTACAGACAGCAGCAGTTAGGGCTGCCTTTCACTAGGCAATAGCACTGAATGTTGAAACCTATTCTCTCATGTTGGATTTCTGTACACATGCAAATAAAAATGCTCTCCTCCACAAGGTAAGTTTCTCTATATAATTTTAGAGGCCAGTCTCTCATTATATAATAGGGAGGTGCTCTCTCAGATATTATCATTTGATGGTTCAGGGCAGTGTTTTCATAGCATACTCCTTAATGTAGCATGTAAAAGTCTAATAGACCAATACTATATTCAGACATGTCTCCAGATCAGTGATCAAGGTCAAAGCCTTAGTATGCTCAAATACCTACAACTCCCTTGTCTCTGAAGACACAAAAGTATTGGTAAGCCTTCGACATACAGTTTCTCAGTTCTTTCCTTTCAGGGGTGTATCTGTCACATGGTGAAAGCAAATGAATAAACATTTCTCCAGTCATCATTTGTACCCTGTCAGATGTGACAGCTGGAAAGGACTGTGAAGTGTTGAATTTTTGTTTATTTGTTTGTTCATTTGCTTGGTTTAAATTAAAGTGCATGCATTATGCTGTTTACAAAAATTTGTGCATCTCCAGGTTTCCTTCACCTCATCAAATGGGAGTATGAGTGATGATCAGAAAGCGGCTTTAAATAACTTTTGTGAGAAAACATTTTTATTTTCATCAAGAGGCTTATTCACAGAGTCAAAGATAACTTCAAGATGAAGATTTTCTTTTAAGGATAGTGGACTTGCATAATCCTGGGAATCAAATCTAGTCACACTTTCTTCTCAGTTCACAAATCAGAGTGATGAAAAATAAGACCAAATGTTTAAATGAAAATAATAATGAGAAGCAAAACAACATATAAATAATTCACAGTCTAAATACTACAGAGAACAAAAGGGAAAGAAAACTGGGAGGAGCGGCTGATACCCCAGGGTGCTCTTCAGCCCTTCAGAAGGAACTCAAAAAGTTGGAGAGATGGGCAGAGAGGAACCATCTGAAATCCAACAAAGGCAAATGCAAAATTCCCCGTGGGGAAGAATAACTCCACGCACTAGGATGGGCTGAGGACTGACCTTTGGAAAGCAGCTCTGCAGAGAAGGAGCTGGGGATCCTGATGGACAACAAAGTGTCCACGAGCCATCAGTGTATCCTTGTGGCCAAGAAGAACAACGGTATCCTGGGTTGCGTAAGGAAGAACATTGCCAGCAGGTTGAGAGAGGTGATCCTGTCCCTCTACTCAGCCCTGGTGAGGCCACATTTGGAGTGCTCTGTCCACTTCTGGGCTCCTCAGTACAAGAGAGACATGGAGCTCCCAGAGCAAGTCCAGCAGAGGGCAACAAAGATGAATAAGGGGCTGAAGCACCTTACTTATGCAGAAAGATTGAGGGAGTTGAGCCTGTTCAGTCTCAAGAAGAGATAACTGAGAAGGGACCTGATCAGTGTATACAAAACTGTGAAGGGAAGCTGCCCAGAAGATTCATGTAGGCTCTTCTCAATGATGCTGATCAATGGGACAAGAGGAAACAGGCAGAAACTGATACACAGGAAGTTCCACTTGAATATGAGAAAGAACTTCTTTACTGTGCAGGTGACCATGCACTGGAATAGATTGCCCAGAGAGGTTGTAGAGTCTCCATCACTGGAGATATTCAAGAGCCATGTGGGTTCAAATCTGTGCAATGTGCTCTATGATGGCCCTGCTTTGAGCAGGGAAGTTGGATGAGATGGGCAACTGTGGTCCCTTCCAACCTTACCCATTATGTTGTTCTGTGAAATAAAGAAACCCACATTTATTCAAGATTTCGGTCACTTAGCAGCTTTTTTCTCTATTTGATAACTACAACATTTCCCGGGACACACAGGCATTATATAATCTAAAATGATGACTATGGCATCAAATATATCAATGGTATGTGACCATGGAATCTGTTCTATTACAACTTGAAAATTCTGTAGTTAAGTTAGAAATATTGGAAATGAAGACTAGCAATATCTTCCTGGTTATGGCATAGGGTTATTCTTCAAATGGTCTCAGAAAGCAAGCAAAATAAAAGAAAAAAAAGAAAAATATTTGGCAGAGGTTATTGTACACTAATTTAAACAAAAAAAAGTATAATATTTCTATCAGTCATTGGTGTTTTTAATGCATCTCAGTCTGTAAAGAATCCAGCAGTAGTACAGAACATTAAGCAACAGTCAATTACACTGAATAATGGTAAATGTCTTTCAGATCTTTTGGCTCAGCCAAAAATTTCCAGCAATGATTGCATTGCACAATTTATAACATGCTTGGAAATTTTAGTCACATGACTGTTAAAAGCCCAGTATCATAGATCTAGTTTTGCCACCTCTAATAAATTATCAGGAACCTGCAGTGATTGACACCTTTGGATTCATGTTCCTCTGAATGTAAAACATCTTCTGAAAACTATCTTGAGTTTTTTATGTGTAAACCTATTTTCCTAAAAACTGTGTGTTTCTTCCTATTTTTTCTCAAATTTAGAATAAGAGCCTTTACTGAGCTGAGTATTCAGTATATTCAACATTAAACTACACTCTCATTAATTTTTTTCATTGCACAGCTGAACATAGATTAAATCCAATGCCAAGATCAATTCGAGCTGGTGAAGCCTACATGGTACAGTGAACTGGGATAATACTAGCTCTGATTCCTATAGCAAAAAAACTCCACTGGCATGGCATCAGTCTTGGGCTAGTTATACCTGCCATTCATGGTTAATTAACTAAGGCACAGCATAATGCTGCTGTGAACTTCAAATTACAGACACAGCTCATGTCAACAGATCAGAGGCTGGGTCTCTCTATTGCATAGTATGGTAAAGTGCAGATGTGCTCCAATATAGGAGTAGAAACCTGCAATAACAGAAGCTACAAGAGACAGCTGTTCTATAAAGATAAATTTAGGGTATATACCATATACAACAAATACCCTTCACAACCTATTAAAAACTCATGTGAGTTCTTTATTAAAATCTGTATAATCATAAATCATTTCCTTACATGATGAATGAAATGAATGAAAACTAATATGAGTTTTTCTAACCCCTTAGCTTAAAAACTTGGAACTGTCAGAAAAAAGAACATATAAACCCAAAAATTATTTTCAGATGCTAAAGGGTTTTAATGACTAGATCTGTATTCAGTTTTCAGAAACAACTTTTTTTTTTATTGAGTTAACTTGCTCCACTAAGAGATTTCAATTGAAAATAACCTTTTTTAAAACTGTTTTGTTTTTCAGTTTGATCCCTTTAATTAAACTGCACATTCCAGAAGAAAATATAGACTATTTTCTGAATATTAATTATAGTTCCCCTGAAGTCTCTTAGGTCATTAAAATATGATTAGCTAAAGGCTTTTCCTAGGTGGAATGAATAATAAACATCAAATATACGGATCCATTTCAAAAGTCTACAATGATTGCTTTATTGGGATTCAGTTAATGAGAAAAATCCATCTCTGTTGGTTCAGTGGCATGGACAAATATTTCAATTCCCAAAGATGCACAGCATGACAAACACAAATCACAACATCTGGAGTATCAAGTTAGCCACCTCCTACTGAAGGGTCTGCAAAAGACTAAGAAGCACACAGGTATTCCTGCTGAGTATATAACCTAAAATCTTCTCTTCTTTAATTATTTTTATCAGATTAGTTTAAATTAGCCCTGTGCTATGGCTTATTAAAAAATGAATCTTGTTTCCACAGCAATAAATTTGTTTTACCCACTTCTAACAAATGGATATACTAAAACATTTGTAATTTTTTTCCATTTCATCTTAGCTCTAAGCAGGAATCTGTCCATGAAGAAGTGCGATATGCAATATTACATCCCTTATGCTTACTTTCTATATTAGATAGGTATGTTGTAATCATCATTATCAATCTACATGAGGTTTTAAGAGAGATATTTGTGTAACTATATTCAATTAATACCATCAAAAAATGGGGCAAGATTACATTACCTGCTATCTAGGGAAATATTCCATCCAGAAGTGGTCTGAAACCATCTCACCTTCATGGAAATTAGACCACAGCAACATCTGCAACAGCTTGGCTTATGCAATGTCATATTCTAAAGTATTTTGTAAAATCCTGGTGCTGTGTTCAAATCAAATAATATGAGGCAAACAACCCAACTGCACCCTCTCCTAATCCATTTCTTTTGATCCAGCAAGGTGCAATGAAACATGATTTCCAGGTCATCTGTGTGTCCCAAGAGCTCTAAAGGTAATCACAACAGCTGTAGCACAAGATAGCACATATCCTTGACTGCCAAGGCTAAAATTCAGGCAGCTACACCAAACGCTACTGTGGCATCCGAACTGTGCTGATCGCAAGACACTGGACAAGTAACTATCACAGCTGGGCTTTCTATTCACTATTTCTATAAACTACTTATGGATGGAATAACTGGATCTGTACTGTGCTTTAACAAAACCAGTATACTGAATACTTTTATTATGTTCCTACTCTATATGTTGACAATTATAAATACTCCTCTACTTAGAACACAACAGAGTATTTTAGTTGGAAAGGACCTGCAATGGTTATCTAGTCCAACTGCCTGAGCTCTTCAGGGCTGACCAAACGCTTAAGTGCATTGGGCATTGTTCAAATGTCTCTTAACACTGACAGGCTTGAGGTGCTGACCACCTCTCTAGGAGACTATTCCAGTGTTTGACCTCTGGGTGAAGAAATGCTTCAACGGAGAGATAAACCTCCCTTGGCACAGCTTTGAACTATTCCCATATGTCCTGCCACAGGATATCAGGCAAAAAGAGCTCAGCATCTCCTGCTCCCCTTCCCCTCCTCACAAAGCTGTAGGGAGAAATGAAGTTGCCCCTCAGCCTCCTTTTCTCAAAACTAGAAAAGCCTGAAGTTCTTGGCTGCTCCTCATAGGACATTTCTTCCTGCCCTTTAACCATCTTTGTTCCTCTTTTGGACACACTGAAGGACTTTAAGATTACAATAATAATATATCTACATACACTCATGCACTCACTCTTTGCAACATCCTGAAGTTCTCCATGCAGTGCAAGAAGAATTATCCTGATCTACTCTGTAAAGCCCAGATGTTGGGCACAACTTAAAAATACTAGGTAAAATGTAAAAAAAAATCTCCAAATTTTCTTCATAGACTGGCAGCCCTAATAATTTTAATTTGGCATAAACAACTATAACAACAATCCAGAAAGATCTTAAAAAACCTTTCCAAATTCACCTTTCTTTCCAGATTAACACCCCATGCGTGGTAAGAGCCTGCCTGAGTTCAGATAGATAAAGCATGGATAATTCTCTAGGCTGCGAGAGGTATTCCTGATGAGAGTAGTGTGGGTACACGGGAGAAGTATTTTAGCTCTATTTTAGTCAAAGACAGTATTCAAGGAGATTGTGTAATCAGAGTAGATATAGGCATTACCTTCATGCAAACTGACAAAGGGGAAAAGAGTTAAAAAAGGAGTTGAAATACCTATTTGCTGATAATCTTAAGTAAATAAGGGAGGAATAAGGAACTCCTGTCCATGATCAAGCATAGAAGGAAGTGTCCAAGAGAAGGAAGCAGCATAGGAGAAATATGAAGATATTGCCTGAGAATACAGGGCTGGGGTTAGCAAAGCCAAAGCCCATGTGGAGCTGAACTGCAATAGAGAAAAGAAGGATATCTGTGGATACATCAGCAGCAAAAGGAAGCTCAGAAAAAACACAGGCCCGCTGCTGAATGAAGCAGGGCACCTCATGACACAGGACATGGAAAAGGCTGAGGTGCTCAATGCCTTCTTTGCCTTCTTCACCTCAGCCTGTACGGACAAGACTGACCTGCAGGAATCCCAGACTCCTGGAATCTATGGGCAGGTCAGGAGCAAGGAGTATTTACCCTCAGGGATGCAGTATCAGATTAGGGTAAGTTTAAAAAAACTGAACATAGGGCTGTGGGACCTGAAGGGATGAACCTACTAGTACTGAAAGAGTTGGCTGATGTCACTGTGAGGGCACTCTCAGTTGTGTTGTAAATGTCTTGACCACTGGTGGAGATAGCCAGGAACAGGGAGAGAGCAAATGTCACTGACATCACCAAGAAGGACAAAAAGAATCCAAGGAATCACTGGCCAGTAAGCCTCACCTCCATCCCTGTAAAGGTGATGAAGCAAGCACCATGTCTGGAAATGGCTTCCAGTACTAAGTACAGAAAAGAGATTGTGACCAGTCAGCATGGATTTACACAGGGGAAATCATGATTAGTTATCTGATAACCTTCTCTGGTGACAGAACTGGATCAGTGGAATACAAGAGAGCAGTAAATATTGTTTATCTTGATTTTAGCAAAACTTCCAGTAAAACCTCCCATGAAATCCTCACAGACAAACTACATACCAGATAAACGGACATAGAGGAAAGAGGACTGACAGCTGTCTAACCTGCTGGGCTCAAAGGGTTGTGATCAATGGCATATGGCTCAGCTGGAAGCCAGTCACTAGTGGTGCACAGTGGGCATCAATATGGCATCCATTACTGTTTGACCTATTTATAATGACATAGATGATTGGACAAAGGGCACCCCCAGCAAGTTTTCAGATTAAAAAAAAAACAAACTGGAAAGAGTAGCTGATGCACCAGTTGGGTGTGCTGCCATTCAGAGGGACTTCGACAGGGTAGAGAAATGGGCTGACAGGAACCTCAAAAAGTTCAAAAAATAGTGTGCTGGCAATTCCTGGTGAGGGAATTGCCAGCACCTGGGAACAATTAAGTCCACAAGCCCTTACAGGCTGCGGCTAATAGGTTGGAAATCAACCTTGCAGAAGAATCTGGGTGTCCTAGTGGATACTGAGCAGAACACGAGACAGTGATATGCCCTTACAACACAGTCAGTCAACAGCATCTATCCTTTGCTGCATTAGCAGGAGTATCATGAGCAGGTTGAAGGAGGTGAATCTTCGTCTCTGCTCAGCCCTTCGGAGACACATGTTAAGACCCATGTGCAGGTCTGGGTCCCCAGTACAACAGTCATAGACTTACTGGTTTAAGTGCAGTAAAGGGCCAATACAGATGACTAGGAAACCCAAGAGTTTTTATATGAGCAAAGGCTTAGAAACCTGAGACTCTGCAGCTTGAGGAAGAAAAGTATCAAAGGAATCTTATCAAATTTTGTGCAGATTTAAATTGCAGCCAGAGAAGATAGGAATGAGAACATATGAACAACCATTCAGACACCAAGGCCAGTGAAGAAGGATGGGGAGAAGAAGGTGCTCCAGGTACCAGAGCTGAGGTTCCCCTGCAGCCCATGGTGCAGACCATGGTGAGGCAGCTGTGCCCCTGCAGCCATGGAGGTCAACACAGCTGCAGAGACCCACTTGCAGCCTGTGGCGGAGACCCACGCTGGAGCAGGGACACACAAAGGAGGCTGGGATCCAGTGGGAGGCTGTGTTGGAGCAGGGGCCTGGCATGGACCTGCTGACCCATGGAGAGAGGAGCCCATGCTGGAGCAGGTTTTCCTAGGAGGACTTGTGGCCCTGTGGGGGATCCATTCCGGGGCAGCCTGTGCCTGCAGGACTGCACTCTGTGGAAAAGCGACCCACGTTGCAGCAGTTCATGAAAAACTGTTGCCTGTGGGATGGACTCATGTTGAAGTTCACGGAGAATTGTTTCCTATGGGATCCCACACTTGAGCAGGGAAAGGAGTCCTCTCCCAGAGCAGTGGCAGAAACACCCTGTAACCCTCATCCTCCATCTCCCTACGCTGCTGGGGGTGGAGGAGGTAGAATGAGGAAGAAGGGAGGGGTGGGGGGAAAGTATTTTTAAGATTTGGTTTACTTCTCATTATCCTGCTCTGCTTCTGTCAGTATCAAATTTAATCAATGTCCTCACTTTGAGTCTGTTTCGTTCATGACAATAACTGGTAAGTGGTCTCTCCTGGTCCTTACCTCAACTCATGACCTCTTTGTCATATTTTCTCTCCTCTGTCCAGTTGCAGAGGAGAGAGCAGCTTTGGTGGGTACCTGGCATTCATCCAAGGTCAACCCCCTACAAGATACTACAATGGTTACATATTTGAATATCTATTTTTAAGCAATTCTATCATGACCATCTTCTGTTGGAAACCTTTATACTATAGTTCAGTTAAAGAAAATTTATGAAAACCAACACTTTTTATGGCTGCAGCTAATAAAGTATATAAACCAGATATTGGTAAATTTAAATTAATCTTACATTTCTGCCTTATCTATTTTGAACAGCTATTGAGCTAGATAAAGATCAGACCTAATCCCTACTTTACTCTGAGTCTAATCCCTCCACAGAAGGGTGTGCACACACAATCCCCCACCTCCAACCCCACCAGAGCAATGTGATTTAAGTTTCAAGTAGTTACACCTAAAGAGTTCGAGAAACAGCAACTAGATAGACATAATTAAGTGTTCAACAGCGTATCATTATAGATACAGGTGGTTAGCGCAGGTATCGTGGGGTGCAGAAAGCAGAAAGAAAACAGATCAACAGGCAGATACAGACATAGAACGCACACACTAAGTATGCAAGAAATGCATATAGTCTTTATCTCTTCAGATTGAAACATGAGGAATGACAATGCACAGATGTACAAAATAACTCTCAGAACTACTAATTAGACTTCATTAAAGTATACCTTCATTTTACTTTCTTTTTATACCTTCTTATACCTTTAATCATTCTATTAACAGTAAAGAGCATCTAACTAGGTCCAATGATGTAACTTACCTTTTTCAATGCTATGAAGGGCTAGTAATGGATAGCAATAGTAAAGAACCACTAAAGTTCTAATGCCATTATTATGCATAAAAGGGCTAATAGCAAAATCTCTTTTTTTATTCAGATAGTACATGAGAAAGCTTGAAGAAAACAATATATATAATATATATATCAAATATATATAACTATATATAAAAATATTTTAAAAATACTTGGCCAGAATAATATAACAAACTTAGAGAAACATAGCTCCAAAGTGATACATCATGACATGTATTAGAAAATATAATAAAATACTGCAGGATATTGGAAAATTGTACTTTTTAAAAAAAAAAACCTTGCCAATGAAAGGCTTGCTTTTCTTCATTGTAAACAGTAATTATGGACTCTGAAACTGTTGTCTCTATTCCTGGTTATGTTAAGTAGCATTTTATTTCAAAAGCTGTCTCATTGAAATAAATAGCTTCTTTATATTAAAAAAAATCTTATCAAACTAAGAATGTCAATTAGTAATCAAGAACATTTTGATCATTTTCTAAAGAAATTTAATGTCCTATTTTCATCTTGCTATGAAAATATCTACTCAAAACCTATGTTTTATGATTGCTTAACAACATGGCACACCTCTCAGGAGCTTGCAAAGCACACAAAAGGGGCTGCAGTGCTTTTTATTGATAAAATGTGATATTGTTTTCAAGCTATGCTCATCCACTAGTTTTATCTTTCTCAGTAGCTGTCTGAAATACTAAGCACAAGAATGAAAAAGATGAATACTTACAGTTGAGTCTTGACATTATAGCAAGACAAAACCAACTAATAAGTGAACTTTGGTAGCTGAACTCTTCAGGCTTTTGTGTTGATGTTGCCTAGTGTCATTCAAGCCTTGGTTAACATAAAAACGAGTCATCTGTGCTGGCTTCTTTTTCTGGAAAGGACTGTAATTTGACTAGACTTCAGTTGTACAATGAAATTTGATCCACCTTCTATGCAAGTTTTTATAGAATCAGATACCAAATGGCAGACAACAAATGTTCCACTCTAAATTCCTGACATAGGACACTGTATGTCAAATCAAGGGATGACAGGATACAGAACTGGTGGTAAGAAATTGTGTGCTTAGTGAAGCTGATGTACTCTGCCACTGATTTACCTGGGGTCAGGATTTCATTCTCAGACAGGGAACAGCAGAACAAAATGGCACTATGATTTACACAGATGGTGTTAGGAGTAGTGGGAAATGAAGAGGTTTGAAAAGAGTACTCAGGATTAACAAAGAAATCTAAATTACAAAAAATGATGGCTAACATGAACAAATGTGAAAAGAAAGGGGCTAACAGTTATGATTTTAGACATGTAATCAAAGCCCTATCTAAAATGGTTAAGAGAGCAGTAGGAAGCAAATACAGAAGATCCATTATCAGTGTTGAAGCCTAACACTGAACCTCAGTTTCTTTATTGTAAATGCTGTCATTGAGTTTAGACCATTTACACAAGAACGAGAAAAATGCTATCATCTTACTGACAATTTCATAAAATGGATTTCTTTAAAGAAATGCCTCACAATAACAGTAGCCTCTAACAATATCCATGGGAACTGCAGTTGGAAACCAGTAAGTGCATGAAAAATAAATGTGTGTGTATGAAAGCTTGCGTGTTTATAAAACATGTACATACCACTTGTGTTATTTATATAGCCTATTATTTAATCACCTAGAAAATATACATTTAAAGTAGGTATAAAGGAAAACATTATAGGAACCTGTCAAAAAATACAAGGCTGTTATTTAAGCACTGTTCTTCTTAACATGGAAGGGCTCTTGCAAGAGAAATAAGAGGCAAATAAAGAGTCATCTGACCTACTCAAGTGAAAAATAGTGATATCCAAGTAAGCAGAAACACATTTGAGTGATAACACAGGTAACATCCCCTTCACCTCCCCAAAAACAAACAAAAAAACCCAACAAAACAACAACAAAAAGCCAAAACAAAACAACCAAAAAAAAAGGCAAAAAAAGCAAAAAACCACAAAACAAAACAACACCACCAATAGTGCCAACAGATTCTTGACAGAGCAAAAAAGTCAGAAACTACAAACAAATAAATAACAAAACTGAAGAGGATGAGCTATATACTAGAAACTGATAATGACAGTGCTGCTCACAGCAGACAAACAACATAAAATCTGACTGCCAATGCACCTGCAAGTGTGAAGTATGATTTTCTGAGAGACTGCTAAAATGTCTTCCTTAAATAATCTTTACAAGTCTGCACAGCATGTTCTCCTCAGTTTACAGTCTCTGCTGCATCCCAGCTGCTTCCTGTATGTTCTTCCGTATACTTAAACTTTACTTCTCACGAAAAGAGAAGTAAAAAAAATCTACAGATTTTTCTACCAATATAAACAGAAAGGTGTTTTTTTTTTAACTGGCTCACATGGTAAGAAACACAACTACCCATGAGGTGCTGTAAGGCAATGATCTCAGAGCCAGGCATTTGACACAGTTGGCCTTTTAGAAGATAGCAACATCTAAGTTTTAAAACCAAGGAGTCAATTAGAGTCTGTCTCCCTCAACCTTATTACCTGGACTGAAAGGAAACAGGGGAGCTGGAAGTCCTTGTGTTTTGGATACCTGATTATAGGGAAGGTGAAGCGACAGGCAATGCTTCCCAAAGTCCCCTAAGCAGCTAGTTAGTAGATTGCAAAATTCTTTGTCAGTTGAATCAAATAAACTTGCAAGTACATGTTAAATTGTTTAACAGATTAAACTCATTAACAAATCTGGTTAGTTTGGCATTGCTTGTACACAAGATGCAGTCTTATAGAAGCAAAAATTTTGCCTGCTTTAGAGAGCAGGTGTACAGCTTCCTTGTTTACAGCTCTACTGCAGCATGCCAGATTAATCCAAGCTTCCATTTCTGTATCTATAATTTTGCAAGAATTTATGTACCTGATTTGTGGGTTCCTGTAAACACACATATAAGCCCTTCTGTCTACAGCAGTATAAGCAAGATTTATGTAGGTATCTACCATACAGATTTAGGATTCTGCCTGCACATATTGCACAGTATAATCAATGCCTAGCATATATTTAGACAAAATATTGGTCATACAGATAAGTGAGGAAAAGTACATTATTTCAGAAAGTTTGATCCTGAATGTCAACATTTAAAGCGGCAGTACTGCAGAATATTCATACATAATTTTCATTAGTAAAAAAGCAATACATCTCCATGAATATTATTGTTATTAAACATTCATACAACCTATTAACTTTGCATGATCCTTCAAAGAGATTGCAGAAGGAGAAAGTCCTTTCCTGGAAGATTTTAAAATCCAAATTAGGCAAAAATGAGTAAGAATATGCATAAAAGAGACAAAAAAAAAAAAAAAAAAGGAAAGGAACAAAGAAGGATTTAGAAAAGAAGATTAATACAAACTGTGCATATTTTAGGGACAAAAACCTGTTAATATATTTCACTGCACAGACTGACTTAAGGTAAGACATGAGAGATGGCACAGGCAGAGAAAATCATGACTGTAATTAAGCAGGAAGAAGCGGATTGTTAACCAAAAAAAGAACTCTTAGAGAGCACTATTTTCAGAGGAGAGTAGCACAAATATCAAAAGATATACTCTGAAGGCACAAATAAGTCAGAGCAACTGAAAAAGCAAGGTAGCCTCAAAAGTTTACCCCCAAAATTAAAAGGATTTAAAGCACTGAGAACCTCTAATGTCTCTTCAACTGCTAGAAGAGGCTGTAGTTAGAAGGCTGATTTTTTTTCCCCAGAGACATTATCCTAAATTTACCCTACCCTAAAGGAGGAAACTGCACCATGTATATACCATGTGATATTTCAGAGACACTTCCTTCGTTGATAAAACACCTTCTCAGACAGTACCTGTACCACACAGATTACTTTTTGATTACTTCATTTCCAGTGGAAATGTTCTGTGCTTGCCTTATGCTTACCGTTTCCCGCAGGCATCTAACTGGAGACAGATGTTTGGGAACAGATACAGGACTGAAAGAACCTTCAGCTGGACTGTACGGAGTTTTTATTGTGTCAAGTCTGGGAAGAAAAAAAGAGAGCAGGCATTCAGTACAATTACTAAATGGGGTTATTTTGAGCAAGAATTTTTGTTGTGCTGCCTTCATTCTTCAGAAGAGTATAGGAGATATCAGATTTCCCTCTAGCCTGCTGTGGTGAGGCAAGTTACTCAAAAATCATGTGTCATAAAAGGAACAAGGATGTTAAGATTTCAGTGAGCATCTTTTTTGCAGAGAGGCCTTGAAAATCTCTTGATTTTTGTCTAATGCAAATTTTTGGAGCTGTCTAGCCTACCACAGGACATAATTAAAAATTAACTACCACGGTTGTCCACAATGAGAATCTGGCCCAGTAGAAGAATCATTGGAATAGTCCTGGAAGAGCAGAGATTATGAGACAAATGCACGTGATTTCAGTTATTGTAATAAACTGCATTTCTACATTAGTTCACAAATGTGCCCTTGCAGATTGACTCATAAAGAGGGCAAATAGCTAAATAACTCTCATGTTAGTACCACTATTTTATAAATATCACGAAAGGCATTTCAGTTCCTTTCATCGTAATTTATTGTAATTTCCTGCAAGTTACTAGTCATTGTGAAAGTCAAACGCTTTACACATGAATGTGGAATGAAATTCAAGCACAATACACATTGCCATACCCAAAGCAGCTATTCTCAGGCAAAGCTGAAGCTGAATACTTTGACATATCTTCTTTCTAACATAATAAAGATTTCACCTATGACACAAAAATCATGTGGGAAACAGTTTTACAATATCCACCTGAAAAACCTTCCTATCTTTCATTTTTATATGTTTTTGTTTTAAGAAACTTCCATTGTCTAGTGGGGCCATTACTATTAGAGACATCACAGTGGTTTAAGGTTTTCTAAACCTTTTCTTTATGTAAGGTAAGGCACCATTTCAGGTATCCTTTAGAGCTCAGCACATTCCTAAAATATCACTGAAGCATGTGCTTGCTTGATTTTCATCTGCCCTTCACTTATGTTTATATTGCTTCAGCCTGTTCCTCCCTCAATTTATTTTCATTTGAAGGCTGAATGTTATGTCCTGTACCATATACCATCAGATGGATAATGATGAGCTTAATTTGTATAAGGGCAGGGGTTTTGAGGATCGCAGTGAACCTGCTCGCTAACCATATGAGCGATAAGCCTTTCTCAAGTGTGAACAGCTAAGGACAACGCCCTTGCACTGTGTAGCACATTAAGCTGAGGTGCCCAGCTGAAATCATATAGCCCTATAAAGTGCTCCAGGGTGTTCAGTCTAGTCTCTCAGACATCTCAATTTCTAAACCTGATGTTTGCTACATACTGCCGGCAGGGTGCTACTCCCACAGCAGTGCTTTCATGAGGGCAAAAGGTTCAGAAGATTGGTAAAGAGCAGAGTGCTATGGGCTTCAGGTTCTAGGATACCATTCTGAATCCCACTCTGAGTACTAGTGATAGGGGAAAAAGAGAAAGGTTGTTACAAAAAGCACATCTAATACACTTATCAAGAAAGGAAAAAAAGCAATATATATGTGTTTTTTCTGGTACATGGAAAAAGCATTTGATGACAAGTTGATTTCTGTTCTGTCAAATAGGAAGAAGCTAGTTGATTTAAGGTACCAGAAAATGATTAAAGTAAAATTTATCCGTTCTCTTTTCAAAAGATGGGCTATCTTTTCAACAGAGATAATGAATATTTTTTGCTAGTTATGGATTGAATTTTTTCTACATTCCCAAAATATATAATTTTCCAAAATTGGACCTCGAGCAAATAGCTTGTGTATATAGCCTCTTAAATTATAGTGTTCTATATTTACAAGGTTTATACATACAACTATGCACCAAACTGAGGACTTCTAAACCTTTCCCTTTAAAATGTTCTACTTGCCACTGAGTTTGCGTTGAGTCCATATATGATGTTCAAACACCAGAAATCCATGATTTCTAGGTGGATTTCTCCAGTTATAGTCTTGTCCTCAAACCTCACTAGGGTTGAATAAACCCTTTTATACAAGGCTTTCTGAAACATACTTGTCATTCATCTAACTTAGCATGAACAGGCTGATAAATCAGGTCATGGCATTTGCACTTAATTGCCCTGCAGAATACTAGAGAATTAGAGTAACTATTCCTTTGTCATCAGCTTTATTAGCTCTTTGAGGAAGTGGTTTACCTAATGTAGTCTAAAGTATGCATGTTACATCTTGAAATACAGCAAAAAGGTGGAGGTTTTAATCTTAAACGTGAAAATAATTAATATTTAAAGAATCTATTTCCAATTAAACAAAATGTACATTACTGTAAACCAGCTGAATTTTTCTCTTACCAATGACTCATAAATCACAGTTCATTTGTTCCTCCCTGAAGATATACTTATTAATGCCACATGTAGGTGGAATATTATGACAGGAAGTCTATACTTGCAAAGAAGATACAATAACTTCTTACAAGTGAATAAGAGTTCAGTATATTTTTAGCATGTTGCATACTCTTCATTACAAAGAAGAAATTTTATACAGGTAGTCCAGGACTCTGAGCTGCAAAAACTCAAAACTAGTTGGGGAGCAGGTTGTGGTAGAATGTTAATTAAGAGCTCAAGAAAATAATTTAGACACTATATTACTTCACTTAGTTACAATAAACTGTATAGAAATGTTTTGTAAGGAAGCTTTGGAACTTCCTTTTAAAAAGTTCTCCCTAAAAAGTTCTCCCTAATTATAAAATTTAAAAAATGGCAGATGTGCATAAAGCAGGGGGCAGTTTGATTAGCATATGTCGGACAAGCCTCATAGTCCAGAGTAGTGTAGGCATGTAACACAAAGTTCTGTCCTATTAACAAGAATTACAGTCCCCAACACCAACTGGGCTTTGAGATTAATCCTGATTGACCTTCTGCAAATAAGAATCTAATCCCCAAATTGCTTCATTCACTGCCTACTATCTAACCAGTACTTTTCCAAAACCCTTTATGAAATGTGAAGAATTTTAATATGTCTTTGTATTTTTCTTTTTTATGCAGATAATATGATTTGTTCATAATAAACGCACAGGTGATCTAAATTCTAAGTTCCAAATTTAGCCTTTCTACTGCATAACCTTCACAGTGTCATTTGGGGGAGGAAAAAATAAAACAATGTTTTCATTTGTAAGTAGTAATGTATTACCAGCAAGTCAATAATTTATAGCAGCCATTATTACAAGAATCCATTAGTCAGTAAATTAATTTCAAATTATGTATAATGTATAAATAAGTCAAATGATAAGTAATCCTGAATATTTACACTATGCTACAATATACATCCCTGGTGGATCTATACCTGGAACACATATTCTGCAGTACTTAACTGTGCTTGCTGCCATAAAATGTGTGTGACTCACTGTTCTTGATATATGTATCTTAAAACCCCTAGACATACAGAGAAAAAGCCCTTTCTTAAATCCAGCAATGTCCTGTGACTCTTTTAAGCTTTGTAGAACCCATAGGGTTTAAATATATTTCCCCTTGCCCTGCCAAATGCCATGAAGACCTGAGCTACCACCAGCAGCCGCTAGACAACACTCCTGCTGCCCTTAGCTTCTGAACCTCAAGCTGGCTCATATGGCAGAAGCCATGGTGGGCAGCTGGAGTTAATGTGAAATTCCTTCAAGCAGCACCTACAGAAATTTGACACATCTTTATATGGGGAATACCTTGCTCTTACCCAGATACTTAAATAATTAGTAACTGAAAAATGACTAATATAAAATGCAACAAGCATTCACCTGTAAAATTCACATCAAATAAAGGATATAAATGTGTATAAAGGATACAAACAAAGAAAGGAAAGCAGAGCTATACCTAAACTACTTATACCTGAGTTACCTTGAAATCCCCATTCAGCTACCTGACTGTCTCCAATTTCTCCTCCTTTCTTCTGAAAAAGTAGTAAAATGTTCAAGCTTTGTATGAACTATAGCTACTGCAAAGACTGTCAGAAAGCTCACCCACAGAAAAAAGATATCTCCTGGAGCGTTCCCATTAGAGGACAACTCCAGTAATACTGATCTCATACAGCTGCTTCAAGATTATTTTCTTCTGAGATTGTATTTGCAGACTTCATCTTGCATCTGAAAGTTTTTTCAACCTCGTTCTTATTCAAGGAGAGCCTAGTCAATGCTTTACTTAAACAAAGACTCTTTCCTATTCTTAAGAAACGGTGGTTGCTGAGGACTAAAGTAGAAGAAAATTTCACCACACCTTCCTTCACCTGCAAGAAGCCTCCAGCAGAGGATGCTGAGAAGCAAAGGGGCGTATTTATGACAATTAGGCAAGGCAAGGCAAGGTAAATGGGGAGGATCAATCAGCAGGCCTAAAGCACAGTTGCTTTGCATGGGTTATGTTGAAGAGGCTTTTTTTCTTTTTTTTTAAGAAGGAGAGTATGAAAGTTCTGTGTTTAGAGTAATATACAGATCTAATGCCTGTCTAAATATATCTGGAATAAATGGTAACAATAATCTTTGTTAGTAGTTTCCACTGTTGCAATACAAAGGCTAGAGGAAGAAGGAGACATTTTGGAGAAAAAAAGTTCTGACTTTAGCAATAAGAATTTCTTGTCAAGTAAGAGATATAGTGCTAAGCCATATGGTGCTGCACTTTAGACTTGTAACCAGAACTGAGCTGACAACAGCAGTTTAGCTGTTATCAAACAGTGCTTGCACAGCACCAAGGTCTTTGTTTCTCATTCTGTGGCATCCCAAGCCCACTCCCTCAAATAGACTAAGGGTGGGCAAAAGTCTAGTAGGGGATACTGCTGAGACAGCTGACTGAATTGACCATAGAGGTGTGCATCACACCATGTATCACTATGCTCAGTGGTAACTATGAGAGAGTTCTTCCAAAGGAGCCATTTTGCAGAGAATGGATATCTGTGTGCTGGGGATGAGTGATTAAACTACTGTCACTTGGGGTCTGGTTTTGGGTTTTTTCCCCCCTCTTTTTTTTCCTCCCCACTGTCTCTCCCCTCTTCACTTATCATGACTCACAAGTTTTTCTCGTTGCTCTTCAGATTCTGTCCCTTACCCTGTGGTGGGTTGGCCTGAGCCAGCAACTGAGCACCCAGCAGCCACCCCACCACACCAGCAAAGCTACTAAAGTTGACTAGAGTGGCTAGCATAGTGAATAAAATGAGGTCATAAAATAGGCAGAAAAGCACATCCAGCAAGAGAAGTGATGCGAGGCAGCAGTAGAGAGAGCAGTTGGGGGTGTGTAGGGAGAAGTTGTCTGAAGCGTGGCTAAAGGGATGAGAGGTAGAGCAATGAGTAGTGCAGAACAGCAAGAAGTGAGGCTGGCAGCATGAGAAGCAACAAAATCAGAACCAGGTGAGATCAATACACCGACTCAACTTAAATGCAACCTTACCCCCCACCAAGACTTCAAAAACCTTGAACAGCAAGTGCCAATTATTACAGGAGAGAAAAAGCAACTAGCTGACCCAGCAGCTGCCTCCTCTGAAGAAAACACAGTAAAATATTATTGGTCTAGTTATTCTTTAAGAATCAAGTACTGTGTTACCTTTTTTGAGCTTTTTTGTTTTCATTTGATAAAAATATGGTTGTTAGCCATTTGATTTACATTTCACAGCTGCTTGATATACTTCACTGCATATTACATTTTTCACTGCAACTTACATCCTATATAAATCTCTATATTAAAAAGCATGCAGGACTCAAACACCTAAATGAAATAATTCTGTGTATTCTTTAATGAAGAAGACCAAATACCAAGGTAACTTAATATTTTTTATTTTTTTATTTTTTTGTGACTGAACTCCAGTCTCTTTCACTTTGGAATTCCGTGGAAGTGACCTTTCTAGAAAAGTTAGTAACATTTTCCGCCTTCCCTGTCATATTGCTAAGTTGCAACAGTCAGTCACCTTTGAATGCAACAACTTATGTACCTTGGACATAACTTATTCACATAGCACATAATGCAACAACTTCTGTACATAGCACATAGTACGTATATATACATAGCACATTTGACATTATGACGTAAATTGTGGTGTTTTTTATACCAATGACATATCCACCTAATACAAAGAAACTGCATTTTCTTATAAAATTAAGAAATGTCACAGTACAGTAAAAATATCATTGCCATTGTTAGCTTAAGGAAACAGAAGAAAGCAGCAAAAATTGGAAAACCTGAGGAAAATATATCTGACATTTTTCTCCTGGATTTGTTGCAAGACATCCAAACTCAATGGGTTTGGTATGGTAACATTCAAGTATCTTAGGAAATGTATCTATTTATGTGGATGACTACAGAAGCTTGTGCTATCTGAAATGACTGTCACACCAAAAAGTCAGAAAAGTGTTCACTTTTGATCCAAACTTGAGTGACATGTTAATGTAAAAGACCAAACTAACAGTTTTGTGGCTGGGAAGGACAGACATCACCCAGAATTTAAATAACACCTTTAGGAGCTAACAAGGAGTTTTTAGGCAAGCTCCTAAAAAAAAAAAAAAAAAAGCTCTGTGTATGTTACTTGGCCACAAAGTTATTCAGCTCAAGGTTTGTTCACAGTTTAGACAAAAAAAGAGTAAAATTAACAGAATGCTGTATTTAATTGCTGTAACAATCTGGTGCTCAAGGGAATTGCTTACTCTGCTTATGTCAGCCCTGGAAACTGTGATATAGTTATGCAAAACGCAAAAAAAATCTTTGTATATATCTAGCAAAGCTTTTCTAGAAGACCTACATCTGCCAATGCCATATGACTGCTAGATGGCAAATCCTATTTAGAATGCTGAGTGTAATTCTGTCACACGTTAATCTTTTCGAATTTATATTGACATAAATGAATTAAAGAAACTTGGCTTGATTAACCACACCAAAGGCTAAGAGGGAACGGAAGCATTCCCTGCAAATAAATCAGGATGCAAATACTGGGTAGAAAGAGATAATTCAGCTAAACAAAGGGTCTGGCAAAAGAACAAGGTCTGAATAAATCAAGCTAGAAGAAAGCTCCCAATCATTTACAGTGTGATGGTCTTCTCAACAGGCACAGCAAGACACAGGCCAAGTAGTGCTGACAAGCCTGGCCATCTACTGAATTACAGGGCATGAGTCCCTATGCAATGTGTCTGTGCGCTTGACAGGACAGGTCCGTCTTGTTTCCTGGTCATACAGCATAGATTAAATCTTTCTCTGAGAATGTCCAGGTTTTCTTCTGTGTGGTCTGCTAGTTTTGGCTGAGATAGAGCCAATTTTATTTATAGCACCTGCTGTGGTGCTACTCTTTGGATTTGTTCTGATAACACAAGGATGTTTCAGCCATTGCTGAGCAGTGCTTACACAGTGCCAAGGTCTTTTCTGCTTTGCACACTCTGCCAGCGAGCAGGCTGGGGTGACAAGAAATTGGGAGGAAACACAGCTGGGAAAGCTGACTCCAGCTGATGAAGATGGAGCCCTGCCTGCTTGAAGGTGGCCAAACACCTGCCTGCTTGTAGGGATAGTTGCACTTTCAGAAGAATTTGTAATGGGAAGCTAGAACTCATTTTTCACTTAGGAAGCCTTTTTCCCTTTCCCTTCTGCATTTCAGAGAAAGTTGGAGGGACAGCAGTGAGTAAGCTCTCTCTCTCCCTGGTATGCAGGAAAGATAATGCTCGAAGACATGTACAGGGCCGCCTTGGGTTGAAGAAGGTGTGGGAGGACAGAGAACGGATAAAGAGCCTTGGAAGAGCATTGGAATTTGCCTTTCACAGTGAGGTCTGGTACTGCCTGGCAGTGTTGTAAGGTTTGTAAGTTTTAATGTCTTTGCCTCTGATATAAACCCTTTTTTCAACCCTTTCCACTGCCTTGGCATTCTTGGGGAAGATACTTGAGTATGTTTTACATTACACTGCTGATGGGAAGTAGTGAATGAATTCCTTATTTTGCTCTGCTTGGTCAGTGACTGAATCTTTATTACATATTCCTGAATACTGTACTATAGGGCTGGCTTGGAAAAGAAAGGAAAAGAAAACAAAACATAACATAACAAGGAAACAGCTCGGCTTGCCTCCCACAAACCAGTCCACAATGCTTTATCTTCCACCACAATCATAATAAAACTTTTGAGATCTAGTATTAACACAACATCTCATTGGCTTGCCACTGCACAGGTTCTCATTCCACCCAATTAAAACTCTTACTTGCTGCGTAGCACAATGCCCCAGACTATTTTTGCCATCAAGGAAACTAAACAGAAAACTGTTGGGAATCCAGCAGCAGACCCTCATTGCTCAAGAGAAACTTCCAAAGAATCCCAGCAAGCTTAATAAATATCAGATTCCACCAGTTCCCCATTTGGTGATCTCAGTAGGGAAAGCTCCCAGAACATGCCAAGGTGTTTTTTCCTGTTGTAGTTATTTTAGCTGTGTGGATTTACATTTTGTCATTATTTACTAAATAAAAGACCATTCCCCAGTGCTTCAGGTAAAACCCACCTAGGCATTCTCCTTCCGACCTGCAGCTGTTTCTCTAGCTGGCCTACCACATGCAGGCTACATAACATGAAAAAACAGGTTTTAACTCACGATACCAACAGAAAGGGAAAACATATTCTTTCATTGATATTACAACCCCTGAACACAAAGTAATAGCCTAAACTACCTACATACAGTGTTTTAGCCTGTAGTTCTTCAGAACACAATTTGAAAAATTGTTCTGTTTATTTTATCTTATCACATTAGCCTGGTATTACTTTTTGCTCATAACCATTCAGACATGTTTGGCATTTAACATATGCTATTTTAAAAAAGATTCTAATCTGTTAAATAAGTTTTAGGCTTATCTGAAAAGGCATTTTTCTTGCATACTGCTATCTACAGATAGTGTGATGAAAGATAAAAAAAACTTCAGCACTCTCTCTTTCCTACAACCAGCTCCCACTTCACTAATCTTAGCAGTTACAAGGAAGGATGTCAGAGACCTGGCATAAAGGTTTTCAGACTAAATTGCCAATTTTCTATTAATGCCGTTAAGTAATTATATTTTAAAGTTACATGAGAATACTGATATACGAGCAGCTGAACTGTAAATTACAGTTCCAACTAGTTTTTCAGAAGAGGGAAGCTATTCCTTTTGAGAGGAAGGGGGAAAAAAAGTGAAAGAAAAAAGCCTAGGGATATTGTGACCATCTTCAGCAGCAGGCAGCCCCAATACTTGTAGCAATTAAGCTTGTCAGAATCCCTTCTCACAAACTCCTGCTGCTCTAGCAACACCAAGTGCCAGCAGGCAGCTGTGTTCCCAGAGACTGTGAACATAAACCCAGCAGAGGACAACTTGGTAGTTCTTTGTGGGAGATGAAGAAAGCCAGACCAATGTACTCCTTAATAAACTTCTTCTGAGCTGCAGGGAGCTTAAGCTTTTATGATTTTATTTGCATAATGACCAGCATAAGTTATGTCACAAAAGGAAATGAACTTTCCTGCCTGAAGACACCACACTCTGCATCAATCACCCCATCACTTAGCAGCACAGCCTGCTTAAAATCATTACTCCTTCAGAAAAGAAATGCTTTGTAAGGAGCATGGGAGAATTCATCAGTAAAAGCACAGGGTCTTGCTATAGGTTAGCCAGAGATTTGATAAGGTGTGAATCAAATGGATATGGTTCTTTAGTTATTAGATGTTAAAATACTAGAAGTCTGCTTGAGCTCTATTAATCTAGAAACTTAATTAACTGTCCCAAAGCACAACTGGCTTAAGTCAAGCATCTCTAACTAAATTAACAGTGTGGACACAAACATAGTTGCAGCCAGTATATTAGAACCATAGAATGAGTTGGGTTGAAAGGGATCTTAAAGGTCATGGTCAGGGGCCCCTTTCACTAGACCAGGGTGCTCAGGGCCCCAACTCAGCCCTGAACAATTCCAGGGATGATGCATCCACAACTTCCCTGGGCAACCTTGTCCAGTGCCTCATCACCTTCACAGCAAAGATTTTTTTTCCAACATCAAATCTAAACCTACTCTCAGTTTAAAGATATTCCCTCTTGTTCTATCACTACATGTTCTTATTAAAAGTCCCTCTCCAGCTTTCCTGTATGCCCCTTTAGGTACTGGAAGGCTGCTGTAAGGTTTCCTCAGAGCCTTCTCTTCTCCAGGCTGAACAGCCTCAAATCTCAGCTTGTCTTCATAGGAGAAATGCTCCATCCCTCTGGTCATTTCTTTGGCCTTCCTCTGGACTCAATTCAACAGGTTTATGTCCTTCCTATGTCTGGGGCCCCAGAGCTGGACACTCCAGATATGGTCTCACTAGATTAGTGTAGAGGAGCAGAATCACCTGACTTGGTCACACTTCTTTTGTTGCAACTTAGGATATGGTTGACTTTCTGGGCTGGAATGTATTAACCAAGAAAATCAGTGATTTCCCAACAACTGTCAGTAACAATACTCTGAACTCAGTACAAATGCAAGATAGTTTGTTTTGCTTGCTTGTTTCCTAGGAAGTTTTTTTGATTTTGGTTTTTTTTTCCGGTTGGTTGGTTTGGTTTTTTCTTTTGTCTTGGGGGTCTGTTTGTTTGTTTGTTTTTAATTTGAATTGTGATTATCTGTGTTCACCAAGAAGATAGAACACATCTATTTAATTCAGTCCTGTATGTACATGCACTAAGATGCAGCCTAATTATTCTTCCCATTATTCAGACTTCATTTTTTCATGTTAATGAGGCTGACATTCATTATTGACATTACTTCATGGCAATAATGACATGAACCACTACTGATTCTAAAAGATGATGGAAAACAGGAAGGTATTATAGGAAATACATGACACCATTTGAACACATGGGGAACAATGCACCTAAGGTAGTGGTAAGGAAAATTATTTTCAAATATTAATTTACAGATTTAACCCACCCACACGATTTTATTTCAATTACAGTAATGAATTCTTTTAGTTTGCTTTTATGGGTGTTAATAGATTTTTTTTCTTCTGAAAATGTTATGCTTCAGTTAGATCTTCAAGCACTGGGAGAAGTATTATTGCAGGTGTAATATTGCAGAAACATTCTGCCAAAATGAGAAGTTTAGCTGCACTCAAGGCTTTTTTTTTTTTTTGGCAGTTATAAAAGGGTATTGAGAAGCCATCCTCAGATAGGAGTGTATCTGTATCAATGTAATATAAGTGAATCAAACTAGGGTCTAATTTTCACCTTGCAAGGCATCTAACTTGCTTTTCCTAAGGAGTAGTAAGGCAGGAAACATGTTAGAAGAGAAAAATTTATCTGCTAGTGAAAGCATTACCTCTTCTGAGGAAGTATCCCTAGAGCTATACTCTGGTCAGAGGAATTTTCCCCTTAGTGTTTCACCCTTAGTGGGTGATGAAACTGTCAACCAGACCTTAGGAGATGTCACAGAGCCTTCAGGTGCGTTCTGGGAGGTAGGGAAGAGAGGACAAAGACAACACTCATGCCCCACTAGGTCCAGGCTCACAGGGTGAAACTGTTACCAGACCTTTAGAGTTTCAGAGAAGATAATAGAATGCCTTCAGATTTCAATCTGAATCTTAAAATGTGTCACAACTATGAATTGTGAATGATAAGTAATAAATGAACTCAGACAGCTTTGCACTTTTGTTCCCAAAAGGGTTCATTTTACTGTAATTTGCAGATGAAGGCTGTCACCAAACTACACTCACAAATTCTTCTGATTGAGACAACAGTCACGGCACATAAGCTTGTCACGTTCCAGGTGTCTGCTGGCAGAGAGGGAAAAAAGTTTGAGATTTTCAATACTTTTTTCTATCCATCAGGTTCTTTATGCTCTGTGCTGCTACCGAAGTGGATTATCACCCCTCACCTTTCTATTCCTCAGGCTCCTTTAATTCTGTTTTCTGCAAATAGAATTTGACAGAAAGAATTAAAAGAGATGCAATACAGTGGATTCTCAAAACAAGCATTGTGGATACCTGTCTCATAACCATCACTCCTCTTCATGTGACATTATCCTATATAATATCTGATAAAGGTATCAGTTTAATCTGTTTCAGTTTAAGTAGTATGATTTTCAACACACTAAGAGTGACAGGAATTTTATTTCTTTTCAAAGGTGTGAAGGATGGGTTGCTTTCTTTTAAGTCTATCATCCTCAAGTGAACCTTGGGATATGGAAATGTTAATTATCCTCTCTGGTATTGGGATCAACTGTTCCTAAGCTTCCTATTTGGTGTTAAGAAATCACAGAAAATTTTATTGTATTTGTCATTATTATCATGTTAGTGAAAGCTGATGAATGGCTATCTTATATATCCCTGAGGTGAAGGGGATGAACAGTCCTTGAGAACATGGAGGGTATATACCTACACCTGTACACCTACAGACATATAGCATAAACCAGATGAAGTAGCAAGGAAATGCTGCAGCCTAAGGGGTCCTTTAGACAGTAGGGAGAGTGTAAAGGCAGTGGCCAAACAAAACAATTCACTTACCTGTAGTAAAGACTAGGTATTCTTCTAAAGATGGGAAATGAGCTTACAGCTCCTTCAAGATAGAGGGCTCACAGCCAAGTCTGTTTGTTGTTCAGTCAGCAAACACGAACCAGAAATTCTGTGCTACCAGAATAGGCCAAGTATTGTACAACAATGTATGAGTCTTGGCAAAATGCCCTGTGTGCAAGTTGAAAGAAAATGAATGCTTTTTCTACTGGAAACTGAAGTTAATTAACCAGAGAGCCGTTTCACCTTGCACTATTCTTGGCACTTACATAGATCAGCCTATTGAAACCAAATTGCAACTAAAGTGGATTTAAGCTTCTAAAGAACCTTTTTGGATACCCAAGCATAAGTCCTATGCCTCTCCTTTGATTTCAGAATATATGTTTTTCAGGTTGATGCCATAAAATTAGGTTTGGAAGTCAGCAAGGAAGAACACTAATTTTTGCTTGTAAACCAGAAGTAATACATCAGCAGGAGGATGGGGCTGGGGTTGGAAAGTGACAGGTGTTACTTAAAGGGAGTCTGACAATTAAATGGAGAGTAAATTTATTAGTTCTTAAGAAAAAAATTACCATCACTGCAATTCATGCTTAACTGAAATATATAAACATGAGAAAGGATAATAATATAGGATGATACTGTAGAAACACTACGCTCAGACTTTTCAAGTACAACAAATTTGCTTAGTAGGAAACATCCATCAAACCAGCTTTAATGATCTAAATGTCACTGTAGAGCAAAGAAATTCCAGGAATGTTCTTGTATTATGCCTGGAACAGTAACATCTATACCTGCAATATTTAGAAAAGAATATGAAGAAAAAGAAAGCAGCCATGCTCCATAATAAAAATGAGTATTATTTGCTCAGCAGGATCCCTTGCCTGTTTCAGGTGGATATTTTTTGTTTTGTTTTTTTAAAAGACAATGTACTTGTTGCTGCAAAATCCAAATTTGCTGAATGTTTTTCTTCTCTGCAAGAAAGTGTAAGTAATGTGTATCACAATGTACTAACTGCATAGTTCACATAAGATGATTTTAGCTTATTTTAGGCCCTCATATCTATTAATAGTAATCAAGTGAACTTTTTAACTGAATTCTTTTTGTGAGTAGTAGAAGCATGGACAACATAAAAAAAATTGGCTATCAGAAGTAAAATGCATGTAGAAATTAAAACCATGGAAGCTCTGTGAGTTAAATGCTATATTACATAAAGTAGAATAGTATTTATTTTATTATTTATATAATGCAATAAAATATAATATTGTGTAATATTTATAACAATAAATGGTATACTACTAACGTGGATCTTGGCAAATAAGGACTTAGGAGGAACAAATGAGTCCCTCCTAACTCACATGCTTAAAAATTCAGTTTATTTTATTTACTTTTAGCCAGGCATCAGTATGGAAAAAACATAAAACATCTCTTCATCTTTTAAAAATACTATAAATTACAGACATTCAGATACAATAATTGAATATCTGAGTTTTTCCAATGTATTTTTCTGCAATAGTTTTCTGAAGGTAGAGGAGATCACAAATAACAACCCAAGGGCAACTATCAAAAGTACAATAAAGAAATTGAAAACAGTTAAGCAGGCACCATCATTACAGGAATTTCCTCTTTTTCTTAAGTTTAACATGAAATAGAGACTAAAAATTTTAGTTCACTCGAATTTTCTATTAAATTAATAAAATCTCCTTTATCTAAATATTCTTAACATGAATTTAGCAGAAAAACATACATACACCATCCTGCTATGAAAATAGTTGTCCTTCATTTGAAATGAGTCCTACATATGGAAGGTTTTGAGCGTGTATTCTGTGCAGCTATGCAGAACAAGTCTCGTGATTGACAAAACTTCAACATAAAACTGATGCCACATAGGTTGTTTTAAACATTTCAATTTTCAATGAAAAATATATAAAGTCAAGCATACTTTTAACAAACAAAACTCAACAAGAAGGGAAAATTATCATTATTTTAAAGGACTGTAAGGGCAATTTGTCTAGCAGATTACAATTCTGTCATCCTTCAAGGCAGTTTGCAATGAAAAGCCTAAATTTAGACAGCATTCCAAGTCCTTAATAGAACCATGACATCGATAGTGAGGAAATCAGGATGATCATTATTAGTGTCTTACTAAAAGTCTAAGTTTATTAGGTTTAAATTTTCATACACCATTTAAATCCTTTATCTTATTATGAAGGATGGATTACCTTCATACGATTTTCTCTCATGGTGAAATGCTAGATAATTCCAGTTAATGCCTCTACCATATGTGATTCACATTGAAATTTATCATCAGCAAACTAGAACTATATTAATTTCTAAGATGGACATAGATTAAGATTTCTGCTGTTCTGCAAGTTGTTGGGTTCTTTGGGGCAGCAGCGAGGGGTCAGCTTATCTGAGAAAGTCTACATAAGTCATCATTGCCATGGGCTAATACTGGGCACCAGTCCCAGGAAAGTGGCTTGTGCTTCACATGCTTAAACATGAATCTAGTTCAGGCTGTCTTTTTTTTTTTACTTTTCTCACTTTATTCTAAGGCAACTCCCAACTTCAGCTGGTTTTGTTCCACCAAAATGTGTGAAAATGCTAATTCTAGGACCAGAGTGCATAAAAATGACATAAACTTCTGTACATTTTTTCTCATAGTTGAAAAAAAAAGGCCCAGACACTGAGGAATTGCATCAATTCACCTCTCTTAAATCAGTATAAGTGAATTATATTGATTTAGCTTAATTCTCTAACAAGCTAAATGAATGCACTCTAATTCAGGATAACCAGGGTTGTACCTACTTAACAAAGTCAATTTAGAAGGAAATTTAGTAAAAGTCAGTTCTGTTTGTTTATGTATGTAGAAAAAGTTTATGGGAAAGTAGAGGCTGGATAGCTGGTATATTTCCTTTCTGGCATGGAATGCAGCATGCATTCCAGGAGGTAAAAAGTTCAAATAAGAAGTCCTACCAACTAGCTACTATGAATTAATCTTTTACCATATTATTATAATTCATAAAATGCAAGTGTGTATGTGAGGAGGGATCATTTGGTTCATTAACAAAAGAAAAATAGTTTTAGCAATGAAATACAGGTTGTCAGTATCAGTAAGGTTTGAATATTAAGTATGAAAATAATGCATGAAAGTATGAAAAAATATCTAGGAAAAAGTAAGTGGCATCTGTAAAATCGTAGAACTATGGAATATGCTGAGTTGGAAAGGACCAATAAGAACCATTAAGTCCAACTCCAACAGCATCAGAAACTACAGAAATCAGGCTGTGGATTTCCCCCTCCTCCTTTTAATTTTACTGACAAGAAACACGTTTTGTTCTAACTTATTCTTGTAAAAGTTAAAAACTGAATGCAGTACTGTTTGAGAAATGAATTAATTCCCAGCATCTAAAATACTGCTTGACATTGCTTAAAGGTTGCTTTACACTTCTTTCCATTGTTTCCTATGGAACACTTGCTGTGTGAGGTGTATTTGAAGTAATGACAGCAGGATCTATCCTGATTTGGCTAAAGAGGAAATTCGGATGTGTATTTCTATTATTCTAATTAAGTGACTCAGCAGAATTTCATTTTTCCAAACAATTTTGAAAAAAAATTAAAAATGTATACAACACTTTTCTGTGCAATACACTCACACAGTCATCTACGTCTCACTGAAGGAAAGAGTAAGAGTTTCTGTTTTTTTGGAAAAGCTTTATACAGAATTTAAATCCAGATCTTCAGTGTTTTAACACAGATGAAATTTATTAGCCTGTTACAATGATAAAGAAAATAGAGTTTGAATACAGTGAAAAAAATGCACACACTTTCAGAACAACCTGCATGATACAGTATTTCAAAAGAAGAGGTTATGCATTTACAGACTTTCAGCTTAGTGCTGTGTTTCACGTATATATACAAATAACTGTGACTTCTGTGTCACAAAATATTTTTGCAGTTTCAAAATATTTCGAAACTTTATTGAAGCCTAGGAATATGCATGCATCTGCACATTTCCAGCATCTTCTAAGAGTTCTGATTGTGTGATTCATACCAAAGATATACACTTTAAGAGAAACGGAGATGTGCTATTTTGGAGCGCTAAAAATTTATTAGCGTTTTCAGGGATTCTTGGCAAGCATTAAAGCAGAATTTGGCTATAAAAATAATTTAAGAAACCTACATGCAGAAATATGCTTATCATACCACTTAGCAACAAGACATTAAATTCAGTGATGCTGTTTAAATTCTAAAAATTTTAAAGCCCCAAATTCCCATATTCACATCAATCCCTTCAGTACCCAGCTTTCTTTCAAGAGAAAGAACAACATTTTTCATCACAGAAAACTGACAGTGCATGACAGATCATATACCACAAATAGTAGTGGGACTTCTTTAAAATTACCAACTTGCTGAATACTTAGAATATGCTTAAGCATTTTGCTGGCCTGGGATATGCAGGCAGTTGAATTAAAAGTATTAAGCTTATATGAAGTCTCCAAAAATACAGGATTTATTTTGACACTTCTGTGATTAACAGCCCTAAATAGTAAGTAATAATACTCAGATATGCCCTGCACATTGCCACATTTAGGGAAGGTATTCCCCAAAATAAACTTTCGGTTTATATCAAGGTTGAATGATCTGCCTTGGTTTCCTTGGGGGAGGGATGTGAGAATTCTATTGAAAATAGTGCTTTTTTTTCAGGAATATATTTGTGTTCCTTTATTACTGCATACAGAAAAGAAGCCTCCTATAGTCCTGCTTATAATAAACAGAACACAGATCACTACAAATACCAAATGGGTTGCACATTACTTGATGTCAAATCCTCCAAAATATTGCTTGTGAAAGTAACACAACAACTTTTAAAATATTAGAGATAAGGCCTATAGTAATGTGTTCAGTCAACAGAGGCATATACAGCTGTCAGGTCCTAAGAGGGCAGTCCTGTACCAGCTCTGGGACAGCCACAAAATGTCGGATTCCTAGAAGGCAGTTTGGGACTGCTTACTGTGAGACAGAAGACATTTGGCATCTGTAAAGCCTTTAAAAGACTATTCAAGGCTCTGAGACATTTGGGGTACCCTTGGGTTAAATTAAGGCAAAACTACGCCAAATGTTCAATTAGAAGATTTTATTTATGGCAGCAGTGGTTTAAACCTTAAACCTTATGACAGGTTGAATGACCCGTGGAGGCAACGACTCAAACTTTTCTGAACAGCCTGTGGCAACAAGTTCTGAACAGCCCACAGTAGCAGTGATTTGAACTTTTAACCTTATGACATGTTGAATGGCCCACAACAGAATCAGTTTAAACTTTCAAGGAGAGGAAGAAGGAAATTTCCTTATCACGTTCTCTCCATTCATCAATCAGAAGACAAAGGATCCCTCTTAAGGTACGGGTGGGCAATATAAGAAAATATTCAACAAAAAGCAGTAAACACACTTTTTCATTCAGAATGCTCAATTTAGTTGGAAAGTAGATGCAGGACATCATGTCAGGAATTTGCAAAGAGTCTTTATGCAATTATTTGCTCTCCCACTGTACAAGAAATTTGTAGCTGAAGAATCTTGTGATGATAGGATTCAGATCAAATAAAAAATTTGGTTACACTGTGGTAATGCTTTCTTTGTATCATTGCCAAATCTTGCTGAATGTAAACCTCTGCAGAGGGACCTGGACAGGCTGGATAGACGGGCCAAGACCAGTGGCATGGGGTCCAACAAGACCAGGTCCTACACTTTAGCCACATCAGTCCCATGCAGTCCTACAGGCTGGGGGCAGAGTGGTTGCAAAGCTGCCCAGCAGAAAAGGAACTCTGGGTGCTGATCAGCAGCCAACAGTGTGCCAGGTGCCCAAGGAGGCCAATGTCATCCTGGCTTGTATCAGAAATAGTGTGGCCAGCAGGAGCAGGGAAGTGATTCTTGCCCCATACTCTGCATCAGTGAGACCACACCTCTAGTACTGTGTCCCGTTCTGGGCCCCTCAATTCAGGAAGGCCATTGAGATGCTGGCATGTGTTCAGAGAAGGGCAGCAAAGCTGGTGAGGGGTCTGGAGTGCATGTCCTGTGAAGAGTGGCTGAGGGAACTGGGGTTGTTCAGCCTGGAGAAGAGGAAGCTCAAGGGTAACCTCATCACTCTCTACAACTACCTGACAGGAGGTTGTAGCCAGATGGGGGTTGGCCTCTTCTTCCAGGCAACCAATGGCAGGAGGAGAAGACATAGTCTCAAGCTGCACCAAGGGAGGTTTAGGTTGGACATTAGAAAGAATTTCTTCAAAGAAAGGGTGATTGGGCATCAGAATGGGCTGCCCAAGGATGTGCTGGAGTCACCAACCCTGGAGGTGTTTGAAGAAAGACTAGACATGTCACTTAATGCCATGGTTTAGTTGACAAGTCACAGGTTAGACTACATGATCACAGAGGTCTTTTCCAACCTAATTTGTTCCATGATTCAAAAGCTAGTTACATTCGTCAACACCTCTGGCACAATAGTTTATAACATATTTTGTATAGGTCCTTACATTGCCTTGATTTTCTCAGTCTAAAATAAAAAAAATGGAACCTAAAGAAGATACAGATTTCCTTTATTTCAGCAAGTTGTCCAACTAGGTTGCTGTCAACTTTTGCCCAGACGGTGACCTGGAAACACGTCAGCTTCCACCTTCTAGCCTTCCTTCTTACACATAGCTTTCCCATACTTCAGAAGCAACCTCATTATTTCCACGGGGGCAGGAAGTACATCAACAGTACAAATAGAAACCAAAAGTGATAGGAGGGAGTGGTCCCACCCTGTAAAGCCCTTAAAAGACTATTCAAGATGCACTTGGGAGCTGAGAGAGTACACGTGGCCAAGGGAGGCTTTTCTTGAATTTATAATAAATGACACCAGCAGGCAAGTCTGGTGATACAAATGGCTTTTTGGAGGGGTGGTTTTGGTTTTTTGGTTTGTTTGGTTTTTGGGGTTTCTTTTAGGGATGTGTGTACTGGCATTTTTTTTACACCTACCGCATCATCTTACAACATGTGATTAAAAAAACCAACCAAACAAGCAATTCTATATTAAAGAAGAAAGCTATGTAACCCTGCTAATTAAAAAAAAAAAAGAAAGTTTGTCCTGTAAAGTATCCCAAGAAATATTAATAAGTATCAAACTCAAACAAGAAGTTTTTACAAAGGAATCTTGCAGTGTTACAGGGGATTCTTTTCCCAAAAAGTTTGCTGCTGAACTAGAGCAAAATCATAATGAAAATAATAACTGAAGGGCTCAAGAACATGTTTTACAGTTTTTCAGGAGCTCAATCTATTTAACATGTCAGAACAATTACAAAGATAATTCGCTTACAAGTGGGAAATACCTCCAAGGGAACGGAAGTTTGATTGCAGAGAGTTGGTACAAAAGAATTATATTAAGACCCAACAGCTGAAAAGTGAAGCTAGACAAGCCCATTTTTTCAACAGTGCAAAGCAGATATTTTGATACTGAAGAGGATCAGGGATACTTGAACAGCGGCTAACAATTTTTCTAGCAAAGAGAATCATCAGATATCTTTTAGCAATAATAAGACTTCTGAGGCTTGTCTTTAGTAAATCCTCAAACACAGGATTTGAGAGCAGACCATACTAAACATGCATCTGTCACTCTGATCTATAGCTATACTGTTCTCTCATTTTGTACTTCACAGTAATGACATCTGGAGAACCATCTCACTGAACATTTGGGAATAGCATAGCTGTTATGCATCATAATCCATTTGATTAATAACAGGTTACATAGCACTATATAAACAACACAGCTCAGTCAGTACTGCCCTCCTTCTCCCACCATGCAGAGACACGCCATTTCAGTGCCCTCCCTCCTGCGTGGGCTTTCTTTTTGTATCAAAAGCACACAAGAGCAATGCTTTTACTCCTCAGACAATGACTTTTAAAAGAGTGCCAGGGGAAAGACGATGCTGCCCTTTTCTCTGTCTCACAGAAGGATAAAATAGGATTCAGATTTTTAAACAAAATTACTTGTTTGTGCTGGGTTTACCTGACAAGGTGCCAGCAGCAGCACTGGAAGCTCTGCAGGGGCAGCCCCTGTGTGGGACAGCTGGGGCTGCCTCACTTGGACACAACCTGTTCCAGAGGCTCCAGCACCCCCTAGTGCAAGGCATGGCTGAGCCTCTCAGTCACAGATGGGTGCCTTGCCCCAGACTGGAATTATGGATAGAAACAGCTAAGACAATACGTAGCAATGAACAGAAAATTAAGGCTAGGTCATACTGTTATGCTATGCAGTATGAAAAAGTGAGACAATTGAATGTATCCCTAAAATAAGGATACTTCAGCATTCCTCGATGGGTTGCCCTCAGTTAGCAATTCTGATCATCAGAACAGTTGTAAGGACATTTACCAACTCAGAGGGCAAGCCTGACCTGCAAGGTCTTGATCATATTCTTCCTGCAGCTTTCTGCAGTGCCCCTACAATAGGCTTATGTTATCACACTAAAGGAAGGGATCATTTGACATATATCTTAATTTTCCTGTTCTGTGCAGCTAATAGCTTTTGTTGCACAGCGAAGCTAGACATACACAGGAGATACACAACAGCAAAAAACCCATGAAGTTTTTGTGACACAAAGGGGACAAGCACATTGCTGTACTTACAAGATTTGGCTGACATGGTGTCAGACATGCTTAGATATAGTAATGAAAATTTTGATATTCACATGGAACTACTGAAAAGAAATTGTAAAAGAGACTCTAGAGAAGCAAAGTATTACAGCATGTTGTTCCAGAGCACTGGGGTGAAACTAAAGCTTTCAGTGGGTTTGGGAGCTCATCATAAACAAGGAATACAAACATAATAATAATAATAATAATAATAATAATAATAATAATAATAATAATAATAATAATAATGGCCAGTCTTCGCGAACGAAGAACCGGGGAAGGTCTTTACACCTTCCAGCCTGCGCATTG
>JAWMRA010000078.1:73750198-73761114 GCA_035584735.1 Pseudotriccus pelzelni
TCCACCTGCCCGGGGAGTGTCCCTGGCTGGGATCGAACCCTTGGCCTCCGCTGTGAAGGTCCCGCAATCTAACCACTGGGCCAAAAAAAAAAAAAAAAACCAAAAAAAAACCATAATGCTTAGCCAATTATCTTCAGAGACTATTAAGTGAAGGGGGAGAATATGAGACTCAGGGAAAAGTGCTATATCTAAAGATAAGCAGAGCCATTTCCAGTAAATGTAGACTCAGCTCAACTACAACATGGCTCCCCTGCTCCAGCACAGACTCTACAGTCCACCACGCCTGATAAACACATGACTTTGAATGCCAGCTGTTCCATGGGTGCATTTAAAAGTAGAGAGATGCAGACTCTGGGCGGGATTCTAGAGAAACATAACTGGCTGATTTGCACGAGTGAAAAATCGTAGTTACATATAAATATTCTCCCTTGATAAGATCTTTTACTGCTTCCTAGGCTATTTAAATGAAAAAATTACACACTCTAAATTAAAACATTCTCTTCCTTGTACTTTTCAGATAACATCCCACATAATCATAAGAATAGCCCATGGAAGAACTTATTCCCTATTCCTTGAAATGTCTATGTTAGAAAAGAGAAATGTAATCCCTTCATAATTAACATTTCTTTTGGGTCAGTGAATTTAGGTAGCTTGCTTTTCCCTTTCTCCTGCATATGCCATGATGTTTCTTCACAGCAACGCTTTACAGAAAAATTTAGTAATTATATGTACTCACCTTCAGATAACCTAGTTCAACCACAGAATGACTGTTTCTAATTTTGCGATGTATTTAGTCTCTGCAGCTGGTAGAAGTCGTGGGATTAATATTATTTCAAACCAGGTGGTTTCAGGAAAACATCACAAGTATGCAAACTAACCTTTTGCTTCTGAAATGTAAAAAAAAAAATTTATTTTTCTGGAAGTTTACTATTCAAGCCCTACTGACATCACTGGAACTTCAGTAGGAGAATTAACCTGCAAGGAAGGAGCAACACTGATGGAAAAATGTGTGTAACTAAACAAGAGAGGTCTGCAAAAAGGCAGACCTTGATATTGAAGAACAACAGATGAAAGGATGAACATATTGGACCTAAATATTGCAAAGTTATTATTTAATATATATATATATATATATACAGAAATCCCAATAATGGAATCATCAAGAGGGAACAAAGACCTTGAAGTGAAATATTCTTTCACAAATCATGACAGTTCCCCTTGAACTAAGCTGATTTACAACACAAAACTAACAAAAAACCCAATAATCTGGAAAGCAAAACTGTCATACAATTTAAAAATAAGCCACAAGTTGACTAGAAACACAAAAGACTTCTGACAGTCTTTTAAATAGCTACAAGGAGAGCTTCACTCTTCAGAAATTGAAAACTTAAGAGTGAAAATGAAAAACACAAACCCCAAAAGATGCAGTTTCTGGATTTAGTACACGGGTTTTGCCTCCTTCATTTTATGACAGGAAGCTTACTTTTTAGGTAAAAGATGAATCAACACTGATATGCTTTGGAGACCATTTAACTCAATAACTGGGATGAAAGTTTCACGTACATTAAAGGATTAAATATGACAAAAGTAAATTCCACCCTAAATATATTTGCTATGTGGAATTTTATTTTCAGTCACACCTGCTATGTCATTAAAAAACAGGAGTATAATAAGAGATCTTAACTTTTCTGTGAAAATTATTTAAGCATCTGATTAGTCATGGAAGGAAAAAAAAAGTAACCCAGGCAAGTTTGCTGTAAAGATTTTAAGACTCTCCCAGTGAGGTGGGTTGCACGTGTGGAATAAATTTAAGTTAATGACTTTTCACAAGAGTAAAAGTTGTGATGCAACTTCATGGTGCAACAGAAATTTTTTTTTTCATCTAGTAGCATCTGTCAGAGTCCCTATATGTGTAATTGAGAGGCACAAAATATTTGACTATGTGGAAAATAATTACATCCAGTTCTAACAGTTCTTCATGGATTTCAAAAAATCAGCTTCTGCCTTCTTCCTCTTAAAAGAAGGCTTCTTAAAAGAACAGGGAACAATAACTTATGGATCTGAAAGCTATCTTCTGTTTACATGTATGCTATTGAATAGCTTCTTATTCCTGTTCTCTCCCAAATCTCAATTCCATATGAAACATAATGCACGTGAGCTAGCTCAGTCTTTGCTGATGTCCAGGAGAACTCACTCCCTGCCCGTCTGTCACACAAAAAGGGGAGATTTGCTCAAACCCTCAGTCTTTGATCAATCCATCAGTGCCCCAGGAAAGCTGAGACCCTTCTGCCTGACAAGTGTGTCAGCATCTTATTATGGGGACCCTTCTCCGAGCAGTTCACTAGATCGGAGGGCAGTTCAGCTGACTTGTTCAGTGTCACACTACAAGGAGAGAGACTCTTCCTGGGACTCCACACCTTTACCTATTGCCAGTGACTTTACCTATTGTCAGCACCCTTGAAGAACTCACATTAACAGTTTATAGAATAACACTCTTTTTTAATGAAATTGTGAGAGGTTAAGGTTCAGGATGTGTTGGTGATCATATCTGACTCCAAAAATGTACTCAAAGCAACATACTAATTCAAAGCAATATGCTATCAAGTCTCTGAAAGACTATTTTGAATTTTTGACTGTTAGAATTTTGTATTCTGTTCCTTAAAAGTGCACTAGCAGAGTGACAATGTGAGATGAAATAATTTCCCGGTTGCTATTCCTCATTTAATACTGACATGTATTCCAAAAAGCCAAAATATGTTACTTTGAAATAAGAACCACTAGTTTAGGAGGAATAAGTCTAATTATTTACCTAGGATGGAATTATGAAAACAAGTAATTTTCCATTATAGATGTGGAATAAAGGATCAGAAAGGGCTACCTCTCCACCGCCCCCCAGCCCCAAAATGACAAACAGTAACTTTTTGTTTGTTTGTTTCTTCATAATCTCAGAGACATAATTGTTTTAAGTAGAACATTATGGAGTTAAGCCTATTGGCATAAATATACAGGTAAACCTCAATTTTCTACTACTATTTCTAAACCAAATTTATTTAAAAAAAATTCTGGAAGAAGGATTTGGTGTAGTATGAACCTATATTTCCCTTGAGTTCCCAACAACAAAAATACAATATTTTTCTGTGTGGTTTCAAGGATGAGCTCTGTTCAGCCCTTAGGGTAACCTCTACTTTACTCTGAAGGAGAAAAAGATTTATCCTATTTCTACTCCACTAGCAAAAGCAGAGACTTGATTATCCCTCAGTATCATTTTCTGCTTTGAAATTGAAAAAGAAGAACACAATAAAAAGGAGACAACCGTGATATATTAATCGAAGGAAGGTGGAAAATTGGTATTTAGGGAGAAGAAAACAACTATGAACAAAAACAACAGAGCTGTAATGAGCTAGACATTAAAAAAAAAATTGAAAAATCAACAGACAGGCATTACCATAGCATAAATATACATTTATATAGTGGACTTTCACACTCACGGTCTGATAATCCAGATGTACTTGTGGCAAGAATATCTTTTTTCCCCTCAGTCAGTATAGTCTAGATTAACAATGTTAAGTAATAACAGAAAGTAATAGCTGCAGAAAAGTGCAGGAATGCACCAGCTGTAATCTGGTGGAGTATATTTAAAAACATAAGACCAAGAGAGGGCAAACCCACCTGGATATCAGTTAATATGTTTTTTTATCTCACTCCCTCAGAAATCAGAGTTTTGTGATTCCATCATATATATCTGCTTATTCATCATTTATTTGGATTAAATATTTTTCCCCAAAATAAAACTTGTGTAAAGTCAATAAATCAATTTCCAAAAATTCAAGAGCATGCAATTTTCTTATATGGCATCCAAACATTTCTATTTGAAAATGACTTCAAGGCAGTTCATGAAAGTTCTAGTTTGCATGCTCTGTGTCATGTGATGAAATCTTCACAACTACTTTGAGGTCTCCTGGTGCTTAGAAAGCTGAGGTATGGTACAGAATTTGTACAAGTACTCTTACAAGAATGCCCAGACAGACATGATGGACCAGAAAGGTATTTTTTTCCTTTACAGAAAAGTGTTATCCTAGATATAAAATGATATCTGATATCTCTCCATGAAAATACTGTTCATAGCTTAATGGAAAAAAACCCAAACACACCCATCCCCCAAAAAAAACCCAAACCCAAAAAAGCCCAAAGAACTACAACAAGAATAAGTAGCTCAAATTTCCTCCTACTGATATTAATGGGCACAATGAACTCCAGCTGGCACAGTATTGGGTTCTTTCAAGTGAAAAAAATTTCAGAATGTGTACTTTATAAATGACCTTTGTATCCAGACTGGTTATTTAAAGTTGATAGTCATATCTAGGGTTTCTGAAGAGCTATATCATCAGATGTGTGAAGCCTTTCCAGTCATTCTGTCTCTAATGATTTAAAAATAAATAAATAAATAAATAAATAAAAGTTTCCTGCCCTTACATCTGCAGACTTTTTTTTCTTTGTATGAGAGCATTATAGAAACCTATTTATCTATGCCCCCTGAAGGGAAACCAGCCAGGCACAAATGGTATTTTAAAGGATTACATAACAGTGCTTGCTATAGGCTGTTTAATAGCTATAAAACCCACTATGAAATCTTCTGACTTTTGGAGTTCTTTTATACAAAGACAGAGAATTTTACCCCTTTGTAAAACATTGCATTATTCAGCAAGATGAAACACAGAACATAATTCCTGTTGAATTAATGGTGAAGAACTATGAAGGGAAGGGAAATGGAAAAGGAAAAGGGAAAGAATAACTACTATCAGCTCTTATCTGGTATTTCCTATATCATCAGGAGGCTTTTCAAGCAACTTTTACCAAAGAAATTTTTCTATTACACATGCATTATTTCTTCCTTTCTTCCTTTCCTTCTGCTCACATTTCTTCATACAGACAACTCCTAATTCTGACAAAAACTGTACGTCATACAGGCTCCATTTAACTATTGGCTTTCACTAAATACTACCATGAACTTTCTTCACTATTATAAATGAAAAAATATAAATATAAAAATTATAAAATATAAATAGTAATAACATATCTCATTAGGCATCTTTATTAGGTCATATATCTGACTGCTCAACTTGTTTTTTGAATAGGTTTGAACACAAGTTGTGAATTAGATAAGCAAGATATACATTCACAACAGACTTAGATTTTAGTGTTATAAGTGGTTTTCACTCAACTCTTAATTTTACCTATTAACAATTTTACCATATGCCAGGCCCACTGGCTTTCAGCTGTATGTCTGAACTAACATCTATTCTGTCCTTTAGCTTAGCCCAGAACCTGTCTTCAGAAACCAAAGAGATGTGGTGAAAGCCCTAGACTTGTCTGAACAACCCTTTCCAAAGGCAAGACATTTTCTCACAGTTGACTCAGCTGCACCGGAACAAATCCCAGAGCACGACGGCACAAAGCAGCAGGGTTTTGCTCTCCTGGGCACACATGTACATTGGTTCAGGGACAGGAACACAGAGAAATCCTTGCTGTGGGAATACTTGTACTCAGGTTAGGCTGACTGGAACACTGATCCCAGTACTAATTAGCTCAGATGAGTCTGCAGTGGAGATATTCCCTATACAGATGCTCACACCATCAATGCCTTCCAAGCACTTTTTACATTTCTTCTCTGGGTCTAATGGGTATTGGATGGCCAATGGTCACAAAACTAATTCTGACTGCTGAGAATGAAACATTACAGAACATAAATATATGAATGGAATTGCACAAGGGAACAGAGTTTGAATGGAAAAAATAATGGCAAAAATATTAGCTTTTAACCTCTGGCTACCAAGAGGGACAGAATACATGAATAGAGAAGGTGGAAGCTTCACTACAAAGAATGGAGGGGCTGGGAAGCACCTGCCCAGAGCATTCAAAAGGATAACACAGACAGTAGATAGAAAGTTGTTTTTCTGTCCTAAAGTATGGAAAGAATATGTAATGAATCTGCTTAGTGGTGTAATCCATGAGAGACATTACAGATACTGCTTTTCTTTAAGAGGCATCCTGTTTTGCTCCATAGTTTTGTTCTCCATCTATCACATCAATTGTAGAGAGAAAAGATTCCTGGCATTTACCTACAGAACTCTTGTCATATTGTGATGGGGTGACCCTGACTGGAGACCAGTTTCTAGCAGCTTCTCACACAAGTCACACCTGTAGCTTCCCCGCTTCCCTGCCTCAACCTGCACTACCAGAACCTTGCCATACAAACCCAGTGCACATACCCTTATGACAGTCAGCTGCAAGCACCACCTCCTTCCACTATCTAATTTCTATGCAGGTCAAAACCTGTACAGGCTTTCTGCTCAACAAGAAATTTATTCAGTCATGTGGGCTTGGACCCTTCAACCACAGGTCTCAGATGTGCTAAACAAAGAAGATCTCTCCTAAATCTCACTCTACATAAAAGCTGTTGTTGTGGAAAATGAACTTCCTTGTGCTGGCCCAGCATATTGAGTTTCCATTATATAAATAAAAATCTGTCGCTGTCTGACACCAAATATTTTGTTCGTAATTTGCCCTTACCTTTATCTTATCTGATAATTCCTTCTGATAAAAACAGGAAATTCTCCACCTTTCATGTCAAACTCTAAGAGGATGCTGTGTTTTCCATTCACATCTAACTTGTAGATCCCTTGTCAAAAAAACCTACAAAAAATTTCAATCATGTCATATTCAATTTTTGGTGCTATTTGCTTTTTGCTTGCTTACTCATCTACTGTGTACTCTCCTTGCTGATTGTGCAGCTTTAGAGGTACTATAGTAGGAATCTTTGCAATTGCAGAATAAAGTTTGTGACCTTTTTTGTCAACATACTAGAGAGTGAGATGCTGTAATGAGATAATACCCTTCAATACAAGTAGTAGAAATTTAAGCAAAGCAAACATGAAGATGTTAATCTAAAACACAGATCCAGGCTTAGATTCTTTCTGTGCTAATTTACTACTTCAAGCTAATTATTACATTGTTGAGTACATTCTCTACCTCCTATTATAACACTAATGCTAAAAAACCTCCAAGAAACAAACAACAAAATGGTTGTTATTTTGAAGACATGAACACCTGCTTTCAAATTAGTCTCACAAGTCTCACTTGTCTGGAATGCCACTGTTTTTGATTAGTGCATATAGTCAAGGGTGTGTCATTTTAAGCTTTACTATAAGCTTAGTACCTAATAGAGAAATGAGACTAATTCTCCATTTTGAAGGACAGAATTTACCTGCATAGCACCCAGATGCAGAAACAGATTTCTATTGGGTGAACACAGTTAAATGAGTTAGGAAGGAGAACGTAGTCCGAACATGAGAGAAGTACTGCCATGATGTCACACTATAATACTGAGTGTCTGAAAAATCACACAGTAATTCTGAGCTTACTGAAAGATGGAGCTGCATGTTGCCACTGAAGAATGGGACAACTGTACTGAACAAACAGGGACTACTGTTCTAATTTAATGGAAATCAAAAAAGAATAAAAGCCTTCTTAGCACATTGCACAGTTTTAAAGATTGTGCCCTCTGCTCCCTGAATATTATTAGCTGGGCACAACACAGAACATGATCTTGATAGACCTTGATCAAATTAGTAGAGGCTACTACCCCTATTACTAGTGGTAATAGAAACTCTTTAGGCAAATGTCCTCATTAGTGAAGTTAATGGAACTTTTGTCACTGTATTCTGCTGGACCAGGATTGCACTGTCAGAATTAAGGCCAAAAGTAGGAGGTCCTGCTCTAGTTACAGTGGTTACAATGAATATCCCTGATACGTACTTGATATCAGAGCCTTGATGAAGCCATTCTTCACCTTCAAATTGTCAGTGACTGCTAAAACTTTGACTCCAAAATATCTTTGGGATTAAGGGATTTTTATTTTTTTTTAATTATTTTTAATAGGACTTGGCAACTGATGGGAAGAAAAAAACATGGTAAATTTTACATCACTAATTTTCTCTTTCTTCAGCTACCACTATGTATACCCTGCTGGGAGGTATGCTCAGGAAGGTGTGCAAATGAGTCAGGCAAACCAAGCATGTTGAGCAGTCTGTTTTAATGAAGCATTCAAATTACCTTTTAAGGAAAGAAATCAAAGAACAGAAGTGCAGATACAGTCTTAACTATGTTTTTTGTCAAAGGTCATGCATTGTTTAGTGGCTGTAAAAATATATGTAAAATGAAAAGGTGCCAGGGAACCTGACTTGTTTTTTACTCCTCCATAAAGGAAGACTGGATTCCTGGGAAGGAACTCCAGAGTACAAAAGGGAATTTAGGAATTTCAAACCTGGAATAAGAAATATTGCCTGACAGTTCTCAATGGCCAACACAATTTCTTCTACCTGACCTCAGTTCATCTGGCTATAAGATCTGTAAGGGGTAAGCGCTCAAAATCTTCAAATATATCTCCAATTTGTCCTTCTGCTGATTATTTCTCCGAGGGAAAAACGTGACCACTGTTGAGGTAAGCATTAGAGCCAATGTTAATAGTTTAATTTCAGAAGTGTTCAGAATCCAGAAGTAGTTACATATTTGATTGTTATCGCCTACTGAGCGATTCTATTAACATTCACACCCAGGTTTTGCATAAAGTAATACCAATAGCGTAGAGGATGAAATAAGAGAAGTGAAATCTGTGGAACTGTAGCACTGTTCTAGGCATATTCAGAAAAAAAAATCTTAGGGCTTACTTAAGTTTCTGCAAGAAAAGTGCATTTTAGTTTCATATCAGCTTTTATCCTGCTTTCCTGTGTTTGTGGATTTTGCTCTGGTGTCCACTGCCTGCTTCCAAACAGTTATCCTTAAAAACGGAGGTCTCCACCTAACTAGAGATTTAAAAATGGATGTTTAACTAAGGCATGTTTATAAATTTTTTCTGCAAAGCTTTTTTAAAAAAGATGTTCAGCTTCACCAAGATGTTCAGCTTCAGAGAAGAGCAACCAGGCTGGTGAAGGGACTTGAACACATGTCCTGTGAGGAGAGGCTGAGGGAGCTGGGGTTGTTTAGCCTGGAGAAGAGAAGGCTCAGGGGTGACCTCATCGCTCTCTACAACTCCCTGAGAGGAGGTTGTAGCCAGGTGGGGGTTGGTCTCTTCTCCCAGGCAATCAGCAGTAGGACAAGAAGGCAGAGACTCAAGCTCTGCCAGGGGAGGTTTAGGTTGAATATTGGAAAGAAGTTCTTTACAGAGAGAGTGATCAGTCATTGGAATGGCCTGCCCAGAGAGGTGGTGGATTCACTGTCTCTGGAGGTGTTTAAGATGAGGCTGGATGTAGCACTGAGTGCCGTGATGTAGTAATCACAGTGAGGTTGGATCAAGGGTTGGACTTGATGATCTCGGAGGTTTCTTCCAACCCAGTTAATTCTATGATTTTGTGATTCTATGATTCTATGATACATGAAGACAATCTTTATTGGCACAAGGAAAGATACTGTGGGGAATCTGCAGAACAACTTTGCCATCCAGGATGTGACAGCATGTTTGGGTTGAAAGCATGGTCAGCCCATGGCACCTTAAAGATGCATTTTGTCTTTCTCAGTACAAATACTTCTCCTCCTTAAAGGGGTTGGAAAGCAAAGCAGAAATTGGATGAATGAGGCAGTAGGCTCCCAAAGTAAAAAATTGTGCAGACTTTTTTAGTGATGTGTTAAGTTAATAAACGCACTCCTGGTTAGTCATATTTTTCTCACATCTACATGTATCATAAATTCTAAAAAGGATCCTGACAACATTTATTTTAGTGTTTTGCATATCTACATCAGACTGATACTTCTTCAAACTACAGTAGCTTGAAGACCTGATACCAAGTTTACTATCCTCTCCTTCTCTGGAGGCATAATTGTAAGTGTTTAACCAGGCTATAGTTTTTTAAGCTTGCTGCTACCTGCAGCTCTGAAGGTAACCAGAGAAGAATGCCCTGGATTTTAAGGAGTAACAATGTAAAGATTGAACTGGAAGTAATCCAGTCTTTTCTGTAGCTCAGTTAAAGGGCCTCCACGTAGGAGCTGTCATTTGTACCAAATTACATATAATTGTTCATTATGAATTTTCAGTGCAGGCTACAGTTTGCTAGGAACTCAGCTGAGACCACCACCACTCAGCTGAGATCAAACTTAAATTTAAGTTTGGCTTGGCTTGTGTCCAGTACTCTTCTCACTAGACTACAAACTCCTTGGAGCCTTTTTTTTTTTTCACTCTCAAAATATCTGAATCCCAAACCAGAAACTTCCACATAACAAATGGAATCAGTTTTATGCTTCTTGCTTTGTGCTTCCCATACAGGGCACTCAATGGGATAAGGCTTTGTGATATGCTGTGAAATCACACTGTCACCTGTTTAGCTAATATGAATTTCTATATGCCCCTAAACTTGTTTGAAGGAAGAAGAAAAACCAAAATAACCTATTACTTAATAATAGTTACAACCCCGTGTTTCTTTTTCCCTTTACCTTCATGACAGTAGCAATTATTTAAGTAATTGATAAATTTTTAATTACGAAAGAATCCTGAAAAATAATATACAACCTTATTTTTAATTCTCATTTTATTTTTGCTTCATTTAGAATGAAAACTGCATCATAGAACATAGAACTACAGGATTATCACTTAGGTTGCTGTCAGAAAAGAAGCAATAAGAACTTCAGGCTGAAGGTTGTTCAGATGTTACATTTACATTCGGGAGCACTAGCAGACTTTATAAGTTTCTCTGAAGTTATATGATATAACAACATCTATATTATCTAGGGTGCATAGCTCTTTCTGAGATCATGCAAAGTAAATGACTGAGTATCACAAAAACAGTGAGGGTGTGTGCTGGTTTAAAAGTTAACCAGCAGGGGAAATGAACTCAACTCAAAAGAGAGATTATAAGTCAGAATAACAA
>JAWMRA010000078.1:73761214-73786895 GCA_035584735.1 Pseudotriccus pelzelni
TACAACTCCCTGAGAGGAGGTTGTAGCCAGGTGGGGGTTGGTCTCTTCTCCCAGGCAATCAGCAGTAGGACAAGAGGGCACTGGCTTAATATCTACCAGGGGAGGTTTAGGCTGGATATTAAGAAGAAATTCTTTACAAACAGGGTAATCAGGCATTGGAATGGGCTGCCCAGAGAGGTGGTGGATTCTCCATCCCTGGAGGTTTTTAAGATGAGACTGGATGTGGTACTTAGTGCCATGGTCTAGTAACCACAGCAGTGTTGGATCAAGGGTTGGATGTGATGATCTCAGAGGTCTTTTCCAACCGGGTTGATTCTATGGTTCTATGATTCTGTGATCAGCAGTAGACAAATCTCACACCTAGAGCTTTTAAATCTCCTGTCTCACACTCAAGTGTGAAAGAAAGTGAATGACAAGAACCAAAAAGTTTACCCAAATGTAATCTCCTCCCACTTTTCAGAAGTAATGAGAAGAGTGCAGGATACTTTCCACACTTAAACAAATTAAAAACCTAATTGTGTTATACAGAGGAAGAGAAAGTGGCAATTCTTTACTAATTACTGTGTGGAAAATCCAAACACATTACACTCTGCTGTCATGTTAATCCTGATGAGAAAGTTATCAACCCTATTTCTTATATATATTGCAGAATGCAACTTCAGCATATTCATAGAGATAGACTTATTCTTTATTCATTTTCATGCTGTAGCACCATTGTGGGTTAACCCCAATAGGTAGCTGAGCCCCATCCTGCTGCTCACTCACTCCCCCGCAGTCAGATCAGGCAGAGAAGGGGAAGGATGGCAGTGAGAAAACTTGCAAGTTGCGATAAAACCATTTTATAGGGAAAACAAAACCTGCACGCACAAGCAAAGCAATATAAGGAATTAATTCACTACTTTCTTTTGGCTGGGAGGTGTTCAGCCATCTCAAGGAAAACAGGGCTCCATTATGTGTAATGATCGCTTGGGAAGGCATATGCCATAACTCTATGAGTGTATCACCCTCCTACATTTCACCAGATTTTATTGCTGAGCATGATGCGGAATATCTCTTTGTTTGTTTGGAGTCAGCAGTCCTGTTTGTGTCCAACTTCTTATGTACCTACTGCTCAGTGGTGGGGCATTCTGAGAAACAGAAAAGGCCTTGACAGTGTTTAAACACTATTCACAGTCTTTGCATTCCCATGTTCACAATACTTTTTCAGCCACCAACCCAAAACATCGTACTGTTGCAGCTGGTATGAAGTAAATTATCTCAGCCAAGGCCAGTACAAGCACCGTGCTGTTACAGGGAATTTAAAATTTCCCCCGAAGTAGTTACAGTGCAGTTAAAAAAACTCTCAGTATTGACAGAGGAACCATCTGAAAGGTTAAGAGATAGATCCTAACACTTTAATTGGTTAGTAATTCAATTTGCTTTCACTGTAGCCATTGGCAACCAACATACTTCAGGGCACTGTCAGCTTGTCCCACTTCTACTACTGTGGAGTCACCTTTGGACAGCTCAGGGACAGAGGAGACTCACAGCAAACCGGTTCAGTCCTTAAGCCTTACTACCTACAAAATCATACTTCTGCCTTCCTGACTACATGCAGTTATTTGGCTCTTAATTCTTTCCTGACCAGAGTAATATGACTACAAAAGGAGAGGAGAATAATTTCTTAGGCCTGTAGGAAGAACAGACACTGTTAAAAGTTCCCTTCTCTCTGGCTGAAAATACAGTGTACAGGAGAGGAAGGAAACAGGGACTGCTTTCACCTGTTGCACTGTCTGGCAACTTTCAGTTCATTCTTTCTTCACGCAATGTTTTTTCCCTTCAAAAGCAAAAGAATAAGGAAAGTGTGGCTACATGCTTCAGTACACACTCAGGGAAAGAAGAGCACACTTTTATGATTATTTCACTTAGAGAAATATAGTAATTATTTTCTTTTCATTTGATGCATACAGTTGGGAGGCAGCAATTTGTTTACAAAGTGAATTGCACATAATGTATATTGTGATCAGCAGTGGTAATAAGTTCTTTGTAGAACAAACTAATCTATGACCTGAGAAATAAAAATGCATGGGATGACAGCAGGGCCTTTGAAAGCATAGGCACAAAGAGCCAGGCGTGTAAACTAATTACTGATTAGGCATTAAAGGCATCCATCCTTGAGACCTGGAGCTTGTTTGGGGTGTAAAACTGGAATAAAGTCATAACCAAGGGAGGAAAAGAGTATTCATTCATTCATTTAGAATAACAAGAGAATTGAATCAGCTGGAATGAAAAGGAGGCTCTTGTTATCTGGCCTGAGAGGGAATCCACATGATATGAGCACAGTGTCTGTGGACCTTTCCCTTATGCCCCCAGGCAGCATGGGCACCCACTGCTGGGCAGGGATTGCCGCTGGATCACTCTGACCTACTGTTGCTTATATCGTTACTACAGCTTACCCAAAGTAGGAAAAGCAATGATGGCCATTATGAAACAGTGTTGGACTGAGCATTAATTTCTAGTTGTAATTTATGTACATAACTATGCATACTTGAACTAGCCATATGGGGGTTAACTAGTAAATCTTAGTTAAAGGATCCATGTGGATTGAAAATTCTCTATCCTATGCATATACTTTTTTGGGTTGAATGCTGCATTGTAACCTAGTCTAGAACTCAGATGCAACAAAGCAGAAACATTTTTCTCTTGTACTTCACAAAGACTCACTGTGCTAAAGCAATGTTCTTATTAGCTAGCAATGCCTCTGAAAAGGATGGCTGGGGGACAGCACTGCTCCCACAAAGCCATTGAGCCAAGCATCAGCATCCAGATAAATAGTTTCACATGTACTTGTTAAGATTTCGTAATATAAATGACACTATGCAAGGAACTGCTGTGGGCTTAATTTTCTGAAAGTAGTCTGCTACTAAACAGATATCATTTGATCCTGGGATACTTAGCACCAGCTTGTTATTAACTGAAAGGGGAAAAGTGGATTTCTTAAACCCTACAACCTATGGTAAGGATCACTAACTCAACAAATAGAAGAAAAAGTAGAAACACCACCAGAGAAGTGATATGCATTCACACTAAGTTCTGTGTGTTTAGTTCAGCTGCGGCTTTGTACAACACCTGGCAGCTCTCATCCTATTACATCCCATGGTGAACAATAGAAGAATATGTGGGGAAAAATAGAAATAGAGTTTATTATCAAGAGTTCTTGTGCAAAGCCATAAATCTCTTGATATATTTCCCACACTCCATAATTATTTTTATTCCTCTTTTCATGTGTATTTAATGTGGTAATGCTTTCAGCCATAGCTTTGAAGGAGTACACAAGACAGAAGTACTTCCAGCATCTCTAAAGCTCACATCCCAGAAGCATCAAGATCTTTGTGTTACCAGCTACATTCAAACTGCCTCTCAATTTTAACTTGTATATATTTGTTAGGACATTACATTTGTTTAAAAACTAGGTGTGGTGACCAAGTGGGTTAGGATTTTTAATTTTTGCACAGCTTTCCAGCTGAATTTGTTTAGTATGAGACAAGGTTTTTAATAAACTCTCTTTCATGAAGAGCACTTGCAGTTTGTTCTAAATAGACTTTGTAACCAAATTTTAATAAAACACATACAGGAAAATTACAACTGTTAAATATAAAATATTTAAAATGTTATTTCATGAGGAAGTATAAGAGATTGGAATTAATACAATGAACTAACAGATTTAATTCCTGCAGAGTTTCACATTTATTAAAAAAGTCCAATACATTAATACAGCCATGTGAGATATTCATAGAAACATCCTCAGTGCATTCCTAAAGTATTGATATAGCACTTTATTAGACAGACAAGACATGCAGAAGCCCATAAATATGTTTTTGTTTGTTTGCACTTATATCCACATTTGTGATATGTTTTCAAAAGATAGCAGTAGCAATTTAAATTAGAAAAATAAATAACAAAAAGTATAAAAACGCAGGAAAAACACAGCCTTTTAAATGGAAATTCCATCCAATTTTTACTTTGTTCCTTCTTGCTTTAAGATTAATAATCTTGTCTTCTACATCTATCTTATGTATCTCTTCACCTAGGTATAACTTAAAAGGATAAGCTAATAAATCAAATTTTAAAAACAGCAAAGTAGGTGAAGAATTTTTTGGATTTAGTATCTCACCAGTAGGAATTTTGGCTGTTCTAAATGCTATTATTTGAGCTGTTTTACTGTGTAATACAAAGATTCAACCCTTGGTTCCACAATAAATTGTAATATTGCAGCAAGTTGTGTAGCCAGGGTATCCCTCATAAATTATTCCAAATTTCACCCTATTTCAAACTACACAAAGAAAAATGGACCTAAAAGTAAGGAAAAAGTTTACCTTTTTAATTATACTGTACTGCTAAAAAATTTTCAGTTTAACATATTCAAATCAAATTATACTTTGTGATTTGTAGATCTTGTCATAGTTGGAGTTGCTTCAAAATACCTAATTGACATCAGGAATTTGGGGGTTTGTGATGCATGGTCTTCAAGGTGCATTTTTCTTGCGAGTGAAATCACTGTGTTGCTGCCAAGCTTTTCAAATCTTCAAATCTGACTCTGTCTTGAAGTCACAGAACAGTAGCATGAATCAAGAGAATTATCACAGCTACATACCTCCTGCAAGTAACTATTACAGGAAAGGATTCCCGTTTCCTGCTTTGTTTTCTTACTTCAAAGAAATCACTGTCCATGATTTTTTTTAGTTGCTGCAGGAGCAGAGTGGCGAAGATATACAGTTCCATGTAGAAAACTCAGACAAAAAGTAACTTAAGATAAAAAGCATCCAACTCTGATTTTGATGACTCATTTATTCAAATGCAAGCAAACAAACAAACCCACACAGATGGGACATCAGTTCTTTTTTTCTCACTTATTTGAGAAGCTGTTTTCAGAATTCAATTCTAGGTAGTCAAGTCACCACTGCAGTTATTTTCTATACAAAATATAAAAGTTACTAAATCCTCTGCAAATAAATATTCATCAGCAGAAATTATAAGCTACAGCCTGAAGTGGACAATCTATGGGCAATCACATGATTAGTTAGCACAGTACCACCGACTAGTAACTTCCAAAGGCAACACCTTGCAACCATTTGACCCACTGTCTGATTTGGGTTACTGCCAAATGGATAAATCCCCATTCTAATAGATGGAATTATATTACATTTTAAAGATAGTAAATTCCTTGGTGAATAGAACTGTGTCTATTGTGAATATCTGTACAGGAGTTACATTTCCAAGGTTTTTTTACTTTGAGTTTTTGCATAAGCAGTATTGGAATAATTATGTGATGTTTTGGAATTCACCTGTAAAATCTTCATTCAGGAAAGATACAACCCTCCTGTTGAAAACGTCTCAAAGTGGAGTGCCAAAAACTAATCCCAATACGGAAATTCTAATAAACCCACAGTTTACTCTGATGTTTCATCTCCCAGAGACATGTGGAGCTGTAAGTGGCATCTGTAACTGTCTAACATCTAATTAAGCAGACATAAGTCTGTTAGAACTTATGTGAGATGTTAATTTATCAAGAAATGAATAGAAGCAGCTCTAGAGAGCTGTGGCTAGATATATCACTGATTTATTGGACTAAAAATCTACACTAAGCACTGGAATTAAACATAAACACTGCAGTTAAAAAAAAAAAAAAAGAAAAGAAAAAAAAGGAATGAGATTGTGGTGGAAAGTGGCTGTCACCTACTTAAAAAACAAAGACTAAATGTAAAGAGGAAAACATAATAATAAAAAAAATATGTAAGACAAATTATAGCACATTTCTCTCCTCACCTTTATAGATTTTAATCTGTTCTTCGAATATATTTTTTTCTTTTGGTATAAACCAATTGGCAGTTTCTGCCAACATCTTGGACCTGAAAGTCAGCAACAGCAACAGCAGCAACTTTTCAATAAATGACGTTTTCTCTTTGAAATAAAACATGAGTCTAAGCATTTTCTCTTTTCTCAAACACACACAAAAATATCTTAAATGATTATTAAATTATCTACACAGCACAACAGTGTGCAGTATACAAATTAGATTTTTTCCAGATACCTTATTTTCTAAACTAACACACTGAAAAGCTAAATGAAATGAAGATCTTTTCAGAAGCAAAATGGGTATCTTTTGGAACTCAGTATATTCTTGAAGAGCAAAAAGTCTTGCTTTTAGAGTCCACAGTTCATAAATGGATTTTTCTCTCCATCTCAAGTCCATTCTACAAAGGCAAGCTTGGTGGAAAAAACACAAAACAAAGAAAAACCAAAGCAACAGATAAAAATACTTCATTTGTTAGTTTTAAAAGTTATAAAATGGACAAGAATGTTCTCACAGAGAAAATTTCCTTTGTAACATTAACTACAGAAGCCTTGCCAGGTCTTCCTAGGAACATGGAGCAAAATAACACATTTTGTAGGACAGGAATTCAGTGGCTGTAGGAAAATAAACACATTAGATATATGTTTATATGATAGTTAGATTAATGGATATGAATAAAGCAGAGGTCACAAGCTGGTTGAATCCCTCTTGCAAACATAAAAATATCACAGTTTAAGCATAAACTTTGCTGAATGGGACTAGTGACATGATGAACTTTTAGCTGAGCTTCAGTCCTTCCTGTACATATTAAATTTCCTTCCAGGTTATTTGCATTTAGGGAATAGTATTTTCTGGCACATTAAACTGTCATGGTCTCTTCCAGAGGGAATAAAAAGGAATGGTTTTGGTTTGCACACCAAAATTGGGCAGGGCAAGACCTCTTCAAGAATTTCATAGGAAAAATATCATCTTATTTGCAACAGCTATAAGTAACTTTCAGAGATCCAGGTTAAGTCTGTATACAAAATTTCAAATGTAATCACCTCTGTAACAGATATACAATTGCTTGGAACACTAGCTGAAATGCATAGGTCAGTGGAGTTAAGGGGCTGGAATTCAATTCACAAATGTGTTCTAACCTCACAGCATGTTAGTTGAATGCATATACTCAACAAATCATTACAACTGACATCAACTATAACATTAAATATGTGTGATGAACATTAAAAAAAACCAAACCAAAACACTTTACAAGTACATCCAAATAATCCTTTGAGATAGCAGTAAGAGATATGACAAAGCCCATCAGCAGATCAAAAAGACATATATGAACCTATCAGAGTTGCCCAAAAACTAAAACTGAAAAGGCTGCACCTCATAAAATAGAACTTGACAAAACACTTGTTTTGTTTCTCAACAAAATACTAAATCTAGCCCCAAAAAGCTGCTAGAACAGTTAAAGGATCTAAAACAAGCATGTCAAAGACATAGTACTATTGATTGCACCTACTCTTGTTAGAGATAAGAAAAGGAAGATGAATCAGAGAAAACTTAACAAAAATCCTTCCACTCATATGCAGAATATGTTTCTGTTTTGATCCAGACACTAAATTCCCAGAAAATTCTTTTATGTACCCATTCCTTCTCGTTCCTGTTCTCACAGGTCTTGCCCCTTCACAACACGTGAATGTAGCTTTAGTTTCTCATCCTTAGCTGTGAAGAATTAGTCTTTCTTCTACCCTGCCTTGTACCTCTTGGTTCTCTTTCTGTGGAGATCACATATTTACTTTTAGCACAACACAGTCAGTTGTGCTCCATGCTCAGTCTCAGGAATCCTTCACAGAGTATCACAACAGAGAAATGGAACAGAAAGAACCATGACTGCTAGAGCTCACTTTCCAACTTGCTTGATTCATCCACATAGTGCACAGGACAGAACGACACCATCACTCATTTTAAGATCTGACATTTTATAGTTTCCCTTAACTCACCCAGAAAGCCACTAAGAGGGAGGAGTTCTTTCTCTTTACTAATACAATGTCTCTTACAGGGCTGATACGCTGTCACTGCCACAAGTTCCCACTGTGACCTTGGACACTGTTCCTGGCAAAGAACTACCACAATTATTAGCTTTGACACTCACAGCTCTTGACCTGTCTGTAATATCCAATATGACTTCAAAATATAAAAGAAAGTAAGGTTCTTATCTAGAAGAAAATATTACCTGAAGTGTTAAATTTTCTTTTATTGTAATAAGAGATTTGATGCCTTTGTTTCTCATTTTCAGCAGGTGGAAGCTGAGCCTAACCATACTCTTCACTTCGATACTTAACATACATTCACACAAATTTAGACACACTTCCAAAAGACTGAAGGATTTGCCATAACTATCTCATTACAATTCACTGTCTTATTATGGAACAGTTAGAACACTGGAACACTAGCCCAGCTGAAAAGAAACATAAATTTTACAAATTATTGATAAAATATCACTTAAAAAATAGAAAGAAAAGAAAAAAGCAAAAAAGAAAATATGCTGACAAATACTAAAGTCGAGCCAGTTTGTATCATACATATGAAACTCAACATTCTGATTTTATTCAGCATAAGAACGTGGAAAGTCCAAACAGTAGAAGTAAAATTTACATGTCAATTGCTATCCTTTAAAGTAAAGCCTTGTGAGATGTAAAGTGTTAATGTTAATATTTCCGTTTATCTTTGCATCCTTGGAGAAATTTTAAGAGAAATCTTAGTGTTATGATGGTGAAATTTCTATTTAAACATGGCATTTATGGTTGCTAGACAGTAAGACCATATGTACATAATGCGGTAAAAGTTATGAATTATAAAACTGCTAAAAGTTTCTGAAAGCAAAATAGTTGTGTGACATTCAAATTCATTACTGCATTGGCAATTACTCTCATAAGTATTTAGAAAAGTTTGTAGCAAAAGAGAATCATCATAGTACCTGAGTCAATATTTTATATTCATTGCAAAAACATGTAGAATGAGGAGCTATGAATATCACTGGCATTTTGACTGTCTTTTAACCCTGCTGATTAAAGCACTTGGAACTGAATTTTGCTGGCTTACCAGCAAAAATGCAAAAATGTTTGCTGATGCATCCCCTAAGCCCAAAGGGAACATTGGTAGCACTTTGGATATAATGCTGTAACCCCTATTCATGCACACAATGGGAATTCCTTGCACTGCGGGTTATGATTATATGCAATAAGGACTGAAAATATAACACACAGAGACTGCAGATCCAGGTTCTTTTCCCAAACTAGATTTTTAAAAATTCTTTAAATTGACAGTTATGTAGAGAGAAAGAAAATTGAACTCTCTAAGGATGGGAGTGATACCGTGATTGTTGTTTAAGAGTAGAATTATCATTAAGAAAGGGTGTTAGATACCTCAGTTTGCCTAAAATAGACACTATTTTTAATTGTCCAGACGAGGGTATCAATAAGAGGTCTTTAAATTAATGGAATACATCTTGTAGGATTACCTCCCTTCACTTATACTTGTCCTTAAGAAATAACTTAATTAGACAGAAAGAATGAGAAGTTCAATCATTGCTAATTAGATTATTAGTTAGTAATAAACAACACTAACATAAATCTCAATCTGCTGTTTCAAATTTGGTGTTTTATCTAATTCTTTCTCAAATCCGTGGCTCTGCAGATGAATACTTCCATTCCCCATGCATACATTTACAAAACCTAAAGAGATAGTATGTACTTTCTGGATTCTACACTGACACAACTCCAGGCAATGTGGGTTTAAGAGAGGAGACAAAGAAGCAGCAATACCTTCTCCCTCTTTTGAGATTAAAAAGAATCTTCGAGCATGACCAGAACAAGTGAAAACATTTTACTCTGGTTGTCCTTGAGTATGTAGCACACCAATAGTACCTGCCAGGAGGAAGATCTTTGAGTTTCATGGCTACTCTCCTTCCACAGTACTACAGTTACAGGAATCCAAAGGAGAATAACAGTTGCTAAACTACTCTCTGCTTTTAGGAAAGAGGGACACTGTATCAGCAGAATAACACTTCTTGCCAGGATTCAAAGGAAAAGAGATATACCGATGTGTATTTGAATAAATATAAAAAAGCCTTCTCTGGTTATTCGAAAGCTAGTTTGGCATGACTCTTGTTTTGGTGAAAGGTTTTTGCCCAGGTCTTTGTCTTCACCCTTTTTTCGTGTGCTGAGGCAATTCAAAATCTCTTCACCACTTGGTGGTAACTTGGATGCCAGTTTCTGCTTAACAGCTCTGTTCTCAACAGTCCTCTGCAGATGGGCATTTTTTTAAAGGAAAATATCATGAAAGAATAGGGTCGAGCAGATGATACTTTCTCAAGCTTTGTTTTCTTAGTCTTTCTTTAAACCACTGTAGAAGTAACAAAATTCTGTAGATGAAAATGACCATAAATGAACAAAATAAATACATAAGATATTTTGTCCTCTAGAAAACTTGTATTTTTCCATCTGTACCATAGAAATAGCTTTATTTTCTATGGCATGACTTAAGGACATGAAGTTGATTAAGGTCTTGGAGCATCTGTCACACGTGGAGAGGCTGAATGAGCTGGGATTGCTTAATATCAGAAAGAGAAGGTTCAAGGAGGATCTCTATGCATTTACGCACTCCAGAAAGAAGTGAGACTCATGGTACCCAGTCAAAGGAAAAGAAGTAGCAAACTGAAATAACAGAGAACTGCATCTAACCCTCTTTTGCCATGGTGATCAAATACTAGAACAGCTTGACCAAAGAATTTGTGGAGTCACCATTCTTAGATACATAGCAAACCTAACAAGACAAAGTTCTGAACTACAAACTCTTGTTGATCCTGCTGTAGGGGGTTTCTGTACCCAGGTTTTGGTAGTGTGGAGGGTTGGGCGGGGGCTACCAGGGTGGCTTCTGTTAGAAGCTGTTAGAAGCTTCCCCTGTCTAGTGAAGCCAATGCTAGCTGGCTCCAGGATGGGTTTCCTGTTGCTGGCTGAGGCTAGGCTAGTCAAGAGTGATACTAACGCCTCCATGATAACATATTTAAGAATAGAAAGTTATTGCAGAGGGAAGAATTCCAACCAGGGAGGAGCAAAGTGAGAACATGGGAACAACATGGTAGACAGCAAGGTCAGTGCAGAAGGAGGGGCAGGAGGTGCTCCAGGAGCCGGATTTGAGATTCCCCTGCAGCCCGTGGTGCAGCCCGTGGGGCAGCTGTGCCCCTGCAGCCCATGGGGGACCATTGGGGTGCAGAGACCCCCCTGCAGCCCATGCAGGAGCCCATGCTGGAGCAGGTGGATGCAGGAAGGAGGCTGTGACTCTGTGGGAGGCCCAAGATGGAGCAGGGTCCTGCCAGTCTGTGGAGAGAGGAGCCCACACTGGATCGGGCTTTTCCTGGGTAGGACCTGTGGCCCCTATGGGAGCCGGTACAGCTCACTGGTGAAGGACTGCAGTTTCATGAAGAACTGTTGCCTGTGGGATGGACTCATGCTGGAGAGGTTCATCAAGGACCCCACAGGGGGAAACTGCACAGGAGCAGGGGAAGGACTCCTGTGTCTGAACAGCGGTAGAAACAGCAACTGACTGTAACCCCCATTCCCCTGCACCACTGGTGGGGGGAGGTAGAAGGAGAACATGGAAGGAAGGAGTGGTTGGGAGAAGGTGCTTTTAAGATTATTTTACTTCTCACTCTTTTGCTCTGACCCTGTTAGTTATAAATTCAATTATTAACCCCACTTTGAGTCTGTTTTGCCCGTGATGGTGATCAGTAAGTGACCTCTCCCAGCTGTTATCTTAACTCATGAATCCTTCACTGGTTTTTTTCTCTCCTCTGTCCAGTTGCAGAGGGGAGTGAGAGAGTGGCTGTAGTGAGTACCTGGCATCCAGCCACGGTCAACTCACTATACCCTGCCTAGGAGCAGGGGCAAGGATTAGATGAGTTGTTTTCCAGAGATCCCTGCATACCTCAGCCATTTTGTGACTTTGCAAAACATGTTTGAAGATGCTTCCAGAGTAGCAACTTACAAGTGAAAAACAAACTAAATAAATTTAGTTGCAGAAGGCTGGTATAGTATCTTACTTTTCTGTACTTTTCTGTCAAAAATATGTTTGCTACAGTCAAAAATACACTTTATAAATATTTCATAGTAGCATATTCTATTACTCTGTTCATTATTGTGATGGTGTTTGGAGAAAGAGCTGGTTATAGTCACATTTTTTGTGACTTCTTAAATTATGCATCCACCAAAATCTATGTTAGAGTACAGAAATTGTAAAGGAATGAAGAAAACAATGTTTGTTTTCTTTTGATAATCCAAAAAGGTATTTGAAAGGGCTAGCCAGTTCCGTGGGAAAAGTAAGGCACAATGAAATTACATTTTGGCTTCTGTTTGTACATGAAAAAAGTAAAAATGTCACTTTGGCTAAGTTAAAAATGGTTTCGCGTATTGTAAAAATGTTATCAAATCAGAAGAATGAAAAAAAGGTCAAGTTCATGACTGGATGCTTCACTGCATCTGTTTCTACATGGACTTGCCATTTTATTGAAAATATCAAGCACATAGATCAAGGTTCCATAGAAGTGAATTACTAGACCTGATAAGAAAAAAACATCTTAAAAAGTTTGAAGGTTGTTGCAGCACAGGTTAATTGTTTCATTATCCATGAAAAAGGGCAAAAACACTCCAAACATTTTCTCCTGAAAAAGCATTGTTGACAGCACTGAAAAACAGGAGAGTTGAAAGCCACACAGGGGTAAAGAGAAATACTCAGAAAAAACCAAAAACAATATAGAGCAGTGTCAAATACAGTAGTTGTTTACAAATATCAACCCTTTGGCTTGGGATGTTTAATTAGTGTATCCAGATCTCATTTGATTTTGCTTCTTTGGCTTTTTTTTCCTGGCAATATGGCCTGAAGTCAGTGCAAATTAAGTACTCTGAGTGCCCCATGAGATTGGGCTCATAATTATTTCTCACCTTAACATCATCTAGTTCAGTCAAAAGAACTAGAACATGAGAAAGAGAAGAGCATGTTTTAAACAGTCTCATTTGAATGCATTAAAAGTTGTTAATGGGCATGCCTAAAGTGTCAAACATCTGGCTCAGAAGTTGTTTATAACATATGCTCGCTATGTGTTCTATCAGAAGCACATTTTGAAATAAGAAAAAAGTTAATTAGTTTGTCAAGGACTTTTCTGTATACTAAGACTCAGACTACACAAATATTTAAAAATCAGGAAATTTTTGTAAGAGTTGTGCTCTTACAGGAATGTAAGAGCATTTTTGGGGGGAAGTAATTATTATTAATAATAATTATTATTATTATTATAAACTGCAGCGAGTTATCATATAGCACAGAATTTAGTAATGACTAAATGCATGTAAGGGAAGTTTAAATTGTGCATTTCTGCTTCTTAGATCAATAGATCTTGTAAGCAGTGCTTTGTGCATACCTTATCATTTTGGTACACAAATGATTCTCCAGCACTTCTTATAGTAGTGCATGTTCTGCTGCAGCTACTATAAATTTGAACACATTTTCTATTCCTTTTTTCCTTCAAAAAGTATATAACTAATACAAAATGCTGGGTATACTACCAAGATTAAACATGAATGGAGGACATCAACCTTGTGTTTTAAAGGGTGGAAGATAATAAACTTTTACTTTGCTTCATGAAAACCAACAAAGAACCTCCACTATTCCATTCCAAGTTATTCCAAATGGGAATGGCATGGGATTTGTCCCTTGGGAATAAAAAGGCCAAAACTGCAAAGGGTACCTCCTTAAACAAGATGCACTAACAACAGAACATGAGGGTGAAATTCAGTTCATCTGTTAAAATCTCTCCGAAACAAACATATCCACATCAGATACAGTGCTAGGAAAAGAAATAGAAGAAATGCAGTGTATTAGATGTGGAGTTTTAGTCTCTGCAAGGACATACTAGTGAAATTTGGTGTATTGTTGTTGAAAACACTGCTGTTTTTTGCTAGTTTTCAAGATGACACAGGTAACCATGCTACATCATAGCACACGTGCACAGAACTCCACCCACAGTCCACAAAATGGCATCCAAAGACTAGCAGCAAGATTATCCCACCACATCCCAGCTGATGAGGAACAGCACTGTCATTTGCTAAATCTTGGTTTGATAACCTGAATAACTGTTTTACAGGAAGAGAGTAAGGGGTTTTTTATACCTGATAGTCTGGGTTTATCAAAATGAGGACAAAACCATGGAAACAAGAACAAAGTTCTTTCTTCAAGAGCAAAATACACTTTAAGTTGCAGGAAACTTGTTGCGAGAATTAAAGATGCAATGCATTCCTGCATCAATCACAGAAGCACGCAACTTGATGACAGAAGTTTGCATTGCTTGAATACTTAAGGTAGGATAAGAAGGGACTAACACTGAGAGCTTACGATCCACTAAAGTCATTGGGAATCTAAGACAGAACAGCTTACAGGATCAACTCACCACAATTCATATGAATTGCAAGTGTCAATGACAATATTATTGGTTACCTCTTCATCTTCTTCAGTTGAATTGGGTCTCCAAAGGGAAAGGATGTACTATTACATGAATTTGGTGATTAGTGGACACCTAGTATTTTTGGCCCATAAGGTTTCAACATTGCAGTACAAAGACTTAGCAATCACATGGTTTTGCTAAAGTTGCTGAGCTGGAAAGCTGCCAGTCTGGAGGGCTGCTCATAAACAATTATCAGAACCTTTATTAAATGAGCGCTACAAAAATGGAAAAAAAAATAGCCCAACACACACCTTCACACAACAAAGCTGTAAGCAACTTAGGCCATGCAATTGAAAAGCTCTGTTGAGGAATTAACAAAACAGAGGCCAGATCACTTAGTGGAGTTTCTTTTGTGCATGCATGTGGGCACGCATGTGCATACACATAATTAAAAAACTATGTTACTTAATGAAAACATGGGGAGTGCTTCCCTGAGACTCTCTTAAATTAGTGTGAGGAAAAAAAATGAGTGGATAGAACCCTGGAACCATTTTGAAAATACAAATATTTCCAGGCTTTGTTTCCTTCTACACAATTTCTTCTATATACCAGACTGCAGAAAACATTAACTCCTTTTGTTGCAAGAAACATCTAGGTGAGAGAGAAGGCAAATTCTTCACCATTATTTCTTCTTTTCCTAAAGAAACAATGAACAAAATATTAAAAATCTTGCCAAGCACATGAGCTAGAAGGTATTTGCTAACACCTTCTTCTGAGAAAAACCCTAATGCAAACCCCAAACTAGCTAAAAGACCCCAACAAACAACATGCAGTTTATCCCAACTTTATGAGTTTCTGTCAAAACCTATGATATATTTCTTACATTACAGAGAGTAATGTATGTACAGAAAATTACTTAGATTTCATTTTACCTCAGTCAACATTAATCTTTAAGGTCTCTGTATAAATCAATAATGGACTGTTATTAGAATAAAAATTTCTCAAGTTACTAGATGCAAAGTTTTGTTAGAAATAAAAATACTTTTTTTTCTTAGAAATAAAAAGATGGAAGTCAACAGTAAAAATAAACCTTGAAGTCAACAGTAAAAATAAATCAGATTGGTAGACCTTTCCATGATTTACAACTAAAAATTAATTGAGACCACCAACACTATACATAAGAATCAAGTGAAAAGAAAATTAGTGTTGACTAACAGCTTTTGCTGTATGGTGTCCAAGGTGGAGAGCTGGAGTCCCTTTATAGTGAAGGAAGGTCAGATCCTCTGCAGGACACTTCAGACCCTCAAGCCAGAAACCTGCCTCATTCTGTACTGACAGCATATGAAGCTGTGTTGCCTCCTTCAGGGTACTACACTGGATAGAGAGTAACAATACTTTCTAGCAGTGAGGAGGTGAAGTAGTTCAAGGACATAAATACACCAGTATTTAAAGTATGGATAGATTCATCCTGTGAATTTGTGAAAATTGAGCTGTATTTATAGGGAGGAAGAAAACAGTTCTCCTAATTCATGAACCTGCATGTTATCTAGCTACTAATCAAGAAATGAAAGGAAAGTCACTTTGTTTTACCACTAGTATTTCAGCACCTATCCCTGAAGGCTGTGCTATGTCTTATGAAAGACATATTATTAAACATAACTCATAGAACCAAAGAATAAGTCAGATGCTTTGAAAGTATCCAGTCCTAAATCTGCCAAATGGAATCTGCCAAAGCTCAAAATGTCCTTCTAGATAAACGAAAAAGAATGTCCCATTCCTAGTCATCTTCTGTCATTGGTTCCCTGAATTTGAATTGAAACTGAAAACTTCCCTTCAAATGTTTGAAAAAATTATTTCTTATGAAGCAATATAGATCATTGCACTAGAGTTTATAGAAGGTATTGCTTACACAGTGACAGATTAGTTGACAAACTGGTGCAAAGCAGATTGACATTTCTCTGATGAAATAAGGGAATACAATAGCCATGCAAAGCATGAAAGCACTATGCTTGCAAGCACTAGGCAGTTATTAATGTATTTGAAGATGATGTTATATGATACTACAACCACTATTTTCTTTGACAAACATCAAATGAGACTGCTATGTAATAGAATTTTTATCTTAAATCACTAATTTCACTTCAGTCTAGATAAAATAATATTTTACTTGAGAGAAAACTCTGGAGGACTTTCTTATTCTGCTGGTTTTTGCCCAATTTTTGAATTTAGTGAAACAAACTTAATTTACAACAGGCAAAGTCTGTAACAATACAGAGAAGGAAAGGAGAATAATCTATATTTTAAAATAGAAATAATTCTGTATTTGGTAATGACATCAAAGAACATCTTATCGCCGCAGGAGCAAGACATAAAGCTCTGATTTGTTCTTTTGAAGAAGTTTGCAATGTAATGACTTCCATTAAAAGACAGAAAAATCAGTGCAGCATAAAATATCTACTAATAGCTATATTCTCTTCTTAATCTCTTGCTTTAAATCAAATCTCAGTCTCCCAAGAAACTACTGCTTTACTGTAAATACAAAATATATGCAATAAATGTTCTAGCTTATAGCCCTTGATTATAGTCTACTGAGTTTTCTGGGGAGCCAAAAAATAATGGGAGGGTTGTTCTATTTCACAAGCTAATAATCAAATTTAAGCAATAATTTATCAAACAACTCAGTTTTCAGGATGAATGGCTTTCACTAACATGAGTAGTCATTTTCTAGTTGGATAACTACTGGCACAAATAAAACGATATTATTTTAAATAATATTCCACTGAGTTATTTTCTTCCGTCTTAGTTTAAAACAGATGCCACTCTTTTATTTCTTAAGCTTGTAGCTGAAAAATGAAAACAGAGGAAAGAAACGCTGAAGCTCAAAGTCCTCAAGGAAACAATAACAAATGGTTTGGGATCCACGCTGCTCGTAAGTTTTTATTTTATGGAAATTTACATGTTTAGATACTCATTCACAACAGCAGAAGAATAGAAAACATGTTCCCATATCAGTTCACTTCCTTCTAGGGCTTTAGTTTCAAGTCTGAGCTATACCTTATACAAATGAACCAAAACATGACACCTTTTGAAACTAAATCCAGCATTCCCCATTTATCCTAGAAAGGTAACTTCCTTGTTCATCATGATATCAATTATCTTTAATCTTTTCAATATATCAGGTTCTTAAAAAGCCAACAGCAGTTCTATGGGGAAAAAACCAAAACCACATCTATATTTCTGCATAAGAGTAAAATGATCACATAGTATATACCATGCGCTTCACAGAAAACACACTCCCATATGTAGTCATTAAACAGAAAAGACATTCACCTTCTTAATTTCTTAGTTTCTTAATTAATCATCGTAATTTCCTGTCCAATTTCCTTCTCATGCTGACAATTCCTATTTATTAAACTAATTTTCTTTCCTAATATGAGTGCTGTGAAATAGATACTCTTACATTATTTGCCTCCAAAAGAATTGAGTAAAATTTTCAGTATGGAGTGCATATCAGACGGCATGCAGGAGGTTCTGAACACACACAATATATGAGATTGCTGTAGTTAAAAACAAAAAATTCAACATGCAAATCACATCTTCTTGATGTTAAGAAAGTTGTTTGGGTGTTTTTAGTTGTTTTGTGCTTTTTGCTTTGTTTTATTTGTTTGTTTGTGTGCAGATTTTGATTTTTTAAGATAAAGAATGTACAAAATTGTTCATACCACAGAACATCACAGTACTTCCCCAACACATGAAGAAATACTTTAAAAATGCCACTCTAAATAAAATATCTAAAAAGCTTTTCATTCTCCTTAAAGGAAACTTGGCCTAACATTGTTTATGTCGCTAAGATAACTTGCAAAAATAAGATTAAAAATTACAAAGATTCTTTTATATGTAGAAAATGCTAAGATAAAACTTTTTTTGGATTTTAGTTAAGCTTTCAGTATGGTCTCTCACAGTATCCTTATGGACAAAGTGTTATGGTAAATGAGGTTACAGTAGGCAGGTGGCTTGTCACTAGTGGAGTTCCACAGGGCTACGTCTTAGGACCAGCTCTCTGTCTTAATTGGCAGTGGTTATGGCACCAAGCCTTCCAGAGCAAAAGAAGCAATGCTCTCAGACACATGATGTGTTTTCTGGGGTTGTCCTATGCAGAGCCAGGATTTGGATCCTGTGGGTCTCTTCCAATTCAGAATATTCCATGGCTCTGCACTAGCTTATGAGTTACGCAAATGAGCTCTGTAACAAAAAACCCATTGATGAATTATTTTAAGCCAAATTCAATGCTAGTGACCCTGCAAATGGTGTGAAAGTTCGTTTCCACTTTTTAATTGTTCCAGTGTAGGGTTCTTTTAGCCTCATAGACCTACTCATAATGAGCTTCCATTTCATATTCACCATGTCACTTGGAAGGAAAGATCAACAAAACAACGGAACATGTTTTTGGCGCCTCAGCATTCTAAACAACCATCTCTAAGTTTTCAATCTGGTTTTATATCACAGTATAGTAAGACAATATTTGTAGTGATAAACTGTCCATGCATAGAACTACCTTTGTGATTATAGCAAACTTCAGCATTTTATCACTAATAATACTGATTTATTGCTTCCAGTACTCTCTGGGTGAAGCAATTCATGTAAGAATTCTAATGTCACTTCCCAATGTTTTAATCAGCTGTAAAATAGAAATAATAAATTATGTTGTCTTGCAGGTTATAAGATTACGTTTGTCCAGTGGTCCATGAAAACTTCTAAGCAATATATTTGGTTCATACTTTTTGTTAACCATTTACCTCACTTATAATACTTGTTAAGTATTAATACAGGAGAACAAGGCTCTGTTTCCTTTACTGAGCAAAAACCTAGTTATAGCTGTATAAAAATTAAACAGATATAATTAATGCAAACACAAGTTGAATTTTATCAATTAAACAATTTACTCTTCCTTATTCTGAAAAGAATTTGTGGTCCTGAATTTCATCAAGACTGATATTTTGTTACTGTTTTGCTCATCTTAATTTTCCCAACATTCCAGGAACAATTGCCCAACAGAAAGATGAGAAAGATAAGAGGTTTCAATACTTACAAACCAATGAACATCTAACATCGCAAACCTATTGACCTTAACAAACTTTTTGTCTTAGGACAGCTTTTCCATCCACTTCAGAGTACTCATTAGTGAGTATTTACTAAATCATGTACCCTGCTAATACTATTGTTTATAGGGACTATAAGGACAAAAATCAGAAAACCAGAACACTTTTAATAGAGACGTGAAGATTAGGAAAACACCATAAAACAGTAGTAAAATATGTGAAATTTCATATTACTTTCAAGCAGTAGCTGTTCAGAGGCATAGAAGTCATATTCTAACAGCATCATCCACTTAAGACAGATCTTTAATTCTCCTCTACTCTTTTTAGGATACCATTCCAACTTTAGTCACAGCACTTTGCTCAACTGGTGCTATTCGACAGATTTTTTCACTGTGACAGTTTTTCCCAGCAAGTCATTCCACTGTAATTTTTCTAACTTACATGTTTGATCTGTTCAATCAAAAAGCTTCTCCTCCCATATCTAGTGCGACAGTCTTAACTAGGTTTCCTTAATAGAGACAACTACATGCAGCACCAACATTATGAGGACACAACAATATAATTACGTGAGAGAGGGAATGATTTTTTTTAAGGCTACAGATGCTAAGTCTATTTTCAGTGCACGCAAATACACTAAAGTGAAGCTTTTATCTGCAGAAATGACAATGTATATTGAAAACCATTCCTGCACTGCCAGGCCATTTAAAGAATTTAGCATTAAAATTTGTTGCATCATGCACTCTAAGTACTGCATCTACTTAAACTAAACATTTGACTAGACTGTACAAAAATACTTCTGAATTAAACATGATAACCAGTTTATTCCCATCTTTTCAGTTACAGAAAAAATTTTTCCACACTATAAAAGTCAAAGATTATCTCTAGTAAATGTATTTTATAAATTTGCATACGGTCTACTATATGCTTTAAAACTGCTTGATAACCTTGTTCATAATGAACTATGAACAATAAAAATATTGTCAACAGCAGATTACCAAGACATTTCCACTGTATTACATGACAAAGCCTGCATTTACTTTTGTCTTCAAGTGACATTGGTGTGTCAAGATGATTTTGAATTAATTGCATCAGAGAAAAATACGGCCAAAAACTATGCACAGGTTCTTATTCAGTAGACTTAAAAGGCTTCCTAATGGTAGCTCATATTTTCCCTATATATGGTAAATATTTAAAGCTACCAAAAATTCCCCACATCAACACACAGGAGAGTTTAGATTTATAATTTTGAAGTAAATTTCTTGATGCTCTGTGATGAACTTTACTAGTCTGATTCAATAGTGAGTGAGGACTGATAAAGTTTGGTTCCTATCATACACAAGAACTCCAAATTATTATTTTGAAACATTTCTAAATACCATAGAAACTACAAAACAAACCACTTTGCCTCCCCTGATCTTCAGGACACAGGTTCCCCTGCTGGACCGTAGCCCTGGCTCTGCAGATCTGTTATGGTTGGACTCCTCCTTGTTTCAGCTGTACCCCTAGCTGAGGAGCCATGGAAGATACCATCATGCTAATAGCAGCTGTACTGCAAACAAAGGCATTAGTAAAAATATCTTCTCTACACTCTCGGATTAGCTCACCAGCCCACTGATAGTATGCCTTGACATCATTTAGGTCCTTGTATCAGGAGGAAATACAAAGAAAGATTGGCTTGATTCCCCAGAATTATACAGTTGTTCTATCTTTTAGGTAGTAGAGTTCCCAGGTTTTCCTTTATTACTGATTTCTTCCCCTTAGGCTCTGACTCATGCACACCCAATGACCTTTCTTTATTTTAAGTTTTGTGAAGGAGCTCTTTCTCACAGCCTCTAAGTACCATATAAAAAGTTGGGTTATTTCATTTACTCCAGAGATTAGATACTCTTTTCAGTCTCCAACATTACTGAACTCCAGATGACATTTACAAGGCATGGATAAGTTTCTATCCCACAAGCGTAACTGAAAAAGTTACTTGATCATAGACCCAGACTTCCAGGGACAGATCTAACTTCTTCAACACTACTGCTTTCAAGGTACTGACCTTTCCAAATTCTTCTAAGTCAATGGAAACTGTTACCAGTTGATCCTCAAAATACAGCAGCACTACTGCTCACTCTAATAAATACAACTGCAAGCAAAAAGATGCATAGTGTTGTACAAATTTTTAATGGATAGTTAGAGCCACAGACAAACCTACATAAATATATATATATATATATACACACTCTGGCTACTGTTCATGAATGCTTTGGGAATACATTGAAATAAAGGATGAAAACTACTCACGTAGACTTCCAAGTACTTGGACGTGACTTGCTCTGAATAGTCTGCACTGTATCTGGGATTCTGTTCCTGTATTTGGAACTTACATTTTGCAGGTTTTGAGAATATAGAATGAAATGACACACCTTGAATTTCGTTAATACAACTATGTTTGCTAAGCGGTTTAATAAGCATATGCCGAATATAGTTACATTCCCATCAGGAAATGTAAAACACTATTTAAAACAGTGAAATTACCATAATTGAAAGAACACAGATGCTCTTTAATAATCTAGTAGATTGCACCCTCAATGGAAATGCTCATTAATTCTATTTTAAGACAGTGTGATTCACCTGTATGTCAGATAATTATCATTGAAAGCTAGGTTAGCAGAAAGGTTGCATATTCAGGTTTGACAACTCCATCACAGGATATGCAACATTTTCCATTTGATGGCTATATGCCTATTCACTTATTTCCCCCACATCACGTAATTTATAAGCAGAGGGAAAAAAATAAAATTGTCAGTAGCATTAAATTCCTCTTCCACAAAAAAGAAAATCTCTTCTCAGAGTCAGATTGATAATTAATACAGTATCATCTGCAATCCAAATGAGGAGGCTATGATCCCCATAACTAGATTTCCCAAATCCAAAACTGACTTACCTCAGTAGCAATATGTAAGTGTTGCTAAAATGCTGCAAACTCAAGGAACAGAAGAGTAGTAAGTATGTAGAGAGCAGCATACAAGAGTAGAACTACAACCAGGATTGTCACTGAGATCATCCATGCTGTTTTGTACAGGTTTAACACATGACTCTTTAGTAGTCAAGAGTCTAATGCAACATAGTGTAAGTCCCTGTTTTAACATTGTTTAGGCAATTACTAAATTTCTTCCAGAGGCATCATTTGACTTATATATGGTTTTCATATCTGTGATTAAAAAATGTTCAAGTAACACCTTAGTTGTTTACAGAAATTTGTAAGAACTCCTCAAGCAAACTTATTGGAAGGGGTAGCTCAAACTCATTCAAGATGACCAAGCATTTTTCAAATATTAAATCTTCTTCTAACTTGCTTTTGCTTTTCTATATTTCCAATTTTCTGAAAGGAATATCTTAAGCCTGCTTAAGAGATGTAGATATATGCAAACCACTTAACAAACAGTGAGTATTCCACTCCACACACAGACACTGTTTGTTGTAATTTACTAAAGCAAGTTAATTGTAAACACAGAAGAAACAAAATTTTCCTAAGTTTGTTTTGGCAATTCTTTTTATAATTTTAAATTATACTTTAAAATGTCTTTTCTGTAGAAGTAGGGCTACAAACCCCTGAACTTGAACATGTTCACAGCTTTTTTTTTTGCCTGTAGTTAACATATGTTTTTACACATGAATAGGATATCTCCATTACCAAGGACAGCAAGACTCATTCATCCGCTATTTCAACAATACGAGTATATGTAATACTGTACTTAACAAACCTTGCCTTAAACACTCCTAGAAAAGCTGCTCAGGTTGTCTCAAAACTACTTCACACATTCCCACATTTACAAGGACATGTAATGATAGGACAAAGGGGAATGGCTTTACACTGAAAGAGGGGAGGTTTATGTTAGACATTAGGAAGAGATTCTTTACCATTAATGTAGTGAGGCACTGGAACAGTGCCTGAAATAATTCAAGGCCAGGTGGGAAGGGGCCCTGTCTAAGGGAAGGTGTCCCAGTCCACAGCAGGGGGGTTGGAACTAGATGATATTTAGGGTCCCTTGCAATCCTAACCATCCTGTGATTCCCATATGTCAGTTCAACAAAGGTGGGTTTATACGAGTTTATGCTTTTCTCTCCTAGATCACTGTTCCTTGCTGGTGTCGAAACGAAAGAGAATATCTCTTGAAGGTCAGACATTCAATACACTCTCACAGATTATCTCCGCAGCCTTCTAATGAATCCAGGATAATCCAAAGATTATTCAGGAAATAAAAGCTTGTTTCATTGAGCTCTGACTATTCTTTATCCTCCCCTATAAATTATATTGGCCTGTAGCAACTTAACAAAGGACCCAAGCACACTCAGAATGGAATAAGAATAAGCCTTCTGCATAGCTCAGTCTAATACAGAGCTGGGGATCCTATCATGAAAGCCTTTGCTATAGAAACTCAGTGATATTTTACAGCTGGCTTATCATTATAAGTACTCCCTTTAATTTTTATTATAAAAGAGTATTTTTGTTCAGGCATTTCACAAGGTTAATGCTATGCTTAAAAGGTATAAGCTATCCAGATTTATTAAATGTGAAAAGACAAAAAATACAGTACAGTTTTATCACTTACACATTACCCTTTCAGGTAAAATTAGAAGTAAAATTCAAGATGAGGTTTAACATATTCAGAAGCCATAACCTCACTGATTCTGTGAACAGCTGGAAACAGGACTCTGGAAAGTTGTTGGTAGAGGGTTTAAGTTGTTTTATTTTAATCTTTGCAGTAGTACACTAAAACAAAAAGAAGGATAAAAGAGAAATATCTGGTCTTTACGTAGTAAAACCAAATAAGAAAGAAAATAAGATGGTTCTATTTTATGCTTTCATGATCACATTCAAGACATCTATAATAACTTATAATGGGTTATGAGCCTGACTGAAGATATCTGTGGCAGTTGAATGTTTCAAAATTCAACAGAAACCAAATGAAGGGAAAAAGAGGAAAAAAAAGAGAAAAAATTTTTCCTCTAGCAAAATAAAGATATTTGCTAAGATGTAATAAAGACAGGAACTGCAGAAAAATGCAAAAAAATCGATGAAAATGAACCCCAATTCAAAGCCAAAAACCCAACCACAAAAACTTGAAGAGCAAGTAATATTAAAGAACAAAAGCTTACACAAAATCCCAAGAGTTTTCCACTAGCTTCTAAAGGTTCATATAATATCCATGTTAAGGCTGGGGAAACTGCAATACTATACGTGAAAATAGAATATGTACTAAAGGTATATCAATTAATAAAACACTTCAAAAGTATAGAGCATTATCATTAGTTTCAATCAAATGAAAACATTTAAATTAAAAACTGAATTCTAGAAAAATTGTGTCATTGTCATTCATGGTGTAAAAATACAGTACAGAATTACATGCCTAAAGTGAGTGTCCTTTTGATACCTTCTAGTTTATTAAATATGTTATAAGATGTAAAAAGAGGGACTGAGCCAATTTTCCTAGTATTCAGAACAAAGAAATAGCTGTTTTCAGTTTCTTTCAGTGACCATGCATAGCCTAAGCACATTTTGGTAAAGTTAAGAGGAACCAGAGAGCATATTATACTCTAAGGAAAAAAACATGCCTCTAGAGTTGCTCAAATACAGCTGAGCATCAGCAACCAGTCTGTAAGCTATTTCCAAACATGTAAATTTTTTTTCAGCATCATATCTGAGATACAGAAGGGTAAAAAAAACCACCAAAAACCAAAACACAGGAAAGTCTCATCTGAAATAAAGAAACCTAAATTGTTGTAACTTTTATTGCATTTATCTCTTAAAGATGCAATGTTAAAAATATTTAGAACTGCTATAAATCTTTGTAGCCTGAAATCTCTTTCTGAGTCTCTTTGTTTCCAGAAGCAATATATTCAGAATCCATATGTGGGGAATTATAGCCAGCAATACTCCTCCTGCTGTAGCAGCAGGAAGAGAGGGTGCGGGGTGGGGGGAGGGGGGGTAGGGAACCAACAACAACCCAACCAAAGAAACCAAAACAAGAAAATCTCCAAGACACAAACAAACTGAAGACCCTTTTTTTTTTTTTTCTTTTTCCCCTTGAGCCTCACAGATGAAATTCGTCATTTCCATCATTTAAATAGGAACGTAAGACAGAGTGGGAGCCCCTGGTGGTCTAGTGGTTAGAATGCGGCGCTTTCACCGCCAAGTCCCGGGTTCGATTCCCAGCCAGGGACACTCCCCGGGCAGGTGGAGCTCGTTAGCCCTGTAAGGCAATCCACCTACGT
>JAWMRA010000078.1:73786995-73797178 GCA_035584735.1 Pseudotriccus pelzelni
CCCCGGGCAGGTGGAGCTCGTTAGCCCTGTAAGGCAATCCACCTACGTTCTAAGGACCTCACTGCCACCGTCCAAGCTCGCTTGACCCCGGCAGATAAACCTTAGGATTAAAGGGTGGGTTCAGTTCCGCGCACACTGTGTCTCACCTAAAAAAAAAAAATCCACTGCGCAGGCTTGAAGGCGTAAAGACCTTCCCCAGATCTTCATTCGCGAAGATTGGCCATTATTATTATTATTAAGACAGAATGAGAACACATGTGCAAATAGCTAGGGTAAAGGACAGATCAGTTTTGAAGTACTACTTCAGTGTAAGTACCCTAGAAAGGATTTTAATTAAAAATCAAAAACTCTTGTTTCCAAACACAATACCATTGATGAGTGCAAAACTTTCTATTAAATGCCTCTACATAAACACATACCTGAAAAATTGCTACTGATCAAAGAGATTATAAATTTGTATTTAAAAAAAAACCCAACAACAAACAAGTGCTTAGATTTGTCTAAAATGAAGTGCACTTCATATCTTGTAGGCTTCTAGCTAATTCGTATGTGGTCATGAGTTCTAGCAAAACTAACAGAAATAGAAACAATTCTTTTACTCCCAATCCTACTTTGGTAAAGCAAATGTAAAATTTACCAGTGGATATTAGGATGAAGCTGAAATAGCTTTTGTTCTGCTTATTACATATATTTTGGTATATTGGGTTAATTTTATATTTCCTGGTTTGTTAACAATGTTATCTCTTTATTAGTGTAGCTAATTTGCAAAGCAGACACAAATGTGAAGGCACAGCTGGATTCTCAAAAAAAGCCAAAAAAAACAAAAAACCCCATATACAAGAACTTAGTCTTTCAGAAAAAGAAACTCTCCTTATGAAAGGGACCTTTGCAATAATACCATGACCTCGTGGGCTCATTAAAAGAATATTTCTCTTTTTCTTGACAAAAGGTATGAACTTTACAAGAAGTAGCAGAAGACTCAGCAGAGACAAAACCACCAGCTTAATATCTCACAGAGATATTAAACTGTGTCATCATTAAGATCCCTTAATATTGTTTGTAACTCAAAATGAAACTTGACAAAAGTAGTTACAGGTTTTTCTTTATAAATGCATTTCCTCCTTTTACAGCGGAATTCAGCAATTCCCAACAGAGTTTTACCCCTGAAGACTTCTTGGCTCTCCCTAGCCAAATTTTATTTTGTTGTTGTTGTAGTGGTATCTTTAGCCAAGTTTTACTGACTGTACTGACCATTACTGTACTTCAGTATACCAGATCCTGGTTAGATAGCAGTGCGCCTTTCCTCAATAAGCTTAAATTGTGAATTTGATCCATTTTAATACATCTCTCAAGATAACCTCATCTGTATGAACATAAATAGTGTTACTGAGATGGCAAGGCTGATATAACTGCGACTTTTGGTATAGCTTTGTACACTGAAAAATGTTTGAAATCCAATCCTCATGCTCAAATACTCCATAAGGGCACCTGCAACACTGTTTGTCAGAACCCTGAAAGGATCGTGAAAGCATAAAAAAACAGAAGTGAAGGGGGCAGCACGCAACACTGACATCCTTTCTATCAGTACAGATGAAGAAAAAAGTCAAAAAGGCCATCAGACATAAAAACCAACTAACTGTAATTTTGCCTGACTATCTATTCTTCTTGCCTCCAAAGTTTAAAAAGATAATTTTCATATAGAACCATCTTTTCTTATAAAATCTCCTTGGTGAGGGCTGCACACAACCACATAAGTTCACCCAATGTATTTTGAGACTAAAGGTCCACTAAAACAAACAAGAAGAAAATAGTTAATTACATCCATCTGTGTGCTTTTTGGTGTTACACCTCTGTTAAGACTTCTGTTAATATCAATTGTAATCATAGCAATTATAATAATAATAAAAGCTCAATTTCAGACATCTATTGTCTAATAATCTTGAAACTTGCCGTTTCAGGTTGTTTGTTTCCAGAAGAAAGTTAACAACTCGTATGTTCTCAGCTATGGAATGACTGAATCACAAGGTGGTTGGGCAATCATGTTCTTCCCACAAAACAGAAAGCTTACATACTCATGAAACACCAGGATCTGCTAAAATTCATGGTGAAACTAAATAAATGCATTGTGCAAGAACTCTATGCCAATGGATTTCTAGCACCTCAGGGTATATACCACAACATAGTGTAGACCTCTTAGATAATGGGTAGCTAATAGAATAAATGCATTTAATATGACATTACTCATTAAACAGTTTTCTACTATGTGTTCGTTTTTCACATAGTAATTATCAGCAACTATAAAAAGGAGAATTACAGAAAAGTGAATTTAAATTGCACTGCATGGAACAAAATGCTAATTCACTGCTATAAACAAACAGGAGATCTCTAAATAAATTAGCTTTTTCTGTTATATAGAGGAAAACTACCACTATGTATGGAAGAGAAGACCAAGATCTCATGTTCAAACCATTCTATAAATAAGTGACCTCTTCAATTTTAGAAAGACTGACAAGAAAAGATGAACCAAAATGTGGACTATAACAGAGTGATGACAAATTTAAATAGAAATAGTAACCTCTGATGAGTGTTGTATTGTATAAATTAGATGATCTAACAGTGCTGAGAATGAAAAGAAGTAAAATTTCGTATACGTAGGAATGTAAAAACTACACACAGTGCTGCTTCAGGCTATCTTCAAATAACTTCATACAATCAACAACATTTTGGTATTATTAATTAAGAAATTTAGTCATTCTACTATGTATTAATGAATCACTGTTTTCTGACTATCAAAACCAATAGTTCCTTAGCAACTTTTAAAGTAGACGTAGGGAAAGGACATAGAAGGTGTCCTTTATTGCAATAATAATTTCAAATGCTGCTCAGTGTCTCTTTCTATGAATTTTTAAGAGGAATCATGGAAGAAAAATGCAAATAAGAAGGCTGTTGCATGACAGAGAGGCAAGAAAGCCTACAATGAATAAAGTACTTAAACATACATATAACTTCAGGCAGATGCTTAGACTAGATTTTTCAGAGTTTCCTCCAAAACCAAGTTAGACACAGGCTGTATAGTTGTATGATTTTTATTTGGTAAACAGATAAAAGCATGCTATTAACAGTTACGGCTACTAGTAACATATACTATAAAGTGTGCACAAAATTTACAAACTGCTAGTGCACATGGTTAGTCTTTAAAGATTGATTCTCAAATTATAAAAATGACAATTATTCAATCTACTGATAATGTTTTTTTCAAAGACTCTCCTGACCCTTCTCCATAACGATCAGGTTCAAAGGAGAATTAGGTATGATCAAAGGAAATGCCAGTAAGGGTGCTGTTGTGGTAGGAGATAGATACAGACCACCCATCAGGATGAGAAAGCATAAAATGTCTTCTTTAAATAATTTAAGATCTCTAAATCATAGACCCTGACTCTCAGGATGGATTTTCATCTTCCTGCAATGTACTGGAATGGCAACACAGCTAGAGCCAAGTAGCTGAGCAGATCAGGGCTAACTCCTTGATGCAAGCAATGGATAAGACAATTGCACAGTGGATTCACTAAGCGTTATAAACTGACTAGGAAGATAATAATTGATGCCAGCTTTGGATGTAGTGACTGTGAAATGGAAAAGGTCAAGATCCACAGGTGAGGCAAGTGAAGGTAGCAGATCCAGGAGTCTAGAAGAGGAGAATTTAATAATCAAGAAGTTAGCATGAGTGACCCAATGAGAGGTGGCTCTGGAGGACAAAGGAGCTTGTAAAACCTGGGATGTCTTTAAGAGCAATTTTTTAGTTCAGGAATGGTCTCTCACAATAACCAGAAAACGAAACAGATTAGCATATCAGTTTAACAGGGAATTCATGACTGTATTTCAAAGGAAAAACACAGTACACAGGACAGGGAAGCAGGAACAAGCTACAAAGGAGAACTACGGTAATATTGCTCACACAATCAGGAACAGTGTGAGGAAAGCTAAGGCCCACCTAGAGCTGATACAAATGATATCAAACGCAACTAGAGCTTCAAGTGCTATATTAACAGCAAAAGCCTGTCAAAGGAAATCATGGCTGTATTACTCTATAAAGCAGTTGGCTGCAGTGAGAGTAGATACAAATAAGGCTGAACTAGTTATCTGGCTTGCAACTAACAAGATCTGCCAGGCCTCTGTGCATTGTGAAAGCGTACAAGGAAGAGAGGAACTGCCAGCAGTGGGTAAGGTCCATGTGTGGGAATTCAAGGCAGAGAAGTTCTCACAGCCTGACGTACTTCTTATAAGTGTGCCAGAGAGCTGAATAATTTCACAGAGAGGCCATTACCATATTGGAAAAGCAGTGAAGATCAGGGAAAGTCAGCAGTGACTGAACGAGCAACAATCAAGCATTGCTGAGCAATAATCAACAGTATGCCCTGGGTGGTATTCATAGACGTGCAGCCAGGATATCAAAGGAAGAAATTATTCCCCTCTACTCAGCACTCATGAGAGCATATCTACTAACTGCTTTCAGTTCTGGACCCCCTAGCACAGAAAACTCCCTACAGATCAACAGAAATCCCCTACAGTGATCAGGAGCTGGAGTATTTATCCTGTGAAGTGTGGCTGAGGGAGTGCAGTTTGTTCAGCATAGAAGGCTTCAGGGTGACCTAACAGTGGTCTGCCCATACCTGTGTGCAGAACACTGAAAAGATGGAGGCTGCCTCTTCATGGCAGTGCCTGATGGAAGGACAAGAGTCATGACTGGTAAGGTGTGGACGTAAGAGAAAAAAATGTCACCTGAGGAAAGTGGAGTAGGTTGCCCAGAGAGGCTGTGTAGTCTGTCCTTGGGGTTTTGCAAGACTCAGCTGGATAAAGCCCTGAGCATCAGGGTCTGATCTTGTAGGAGACCTTGCTTTGCACGGGAGGTTGGACTGGAGAACTTTTGAGTCCTTTTGAGTTGAAATTATTCTGTGATTCTATTACAGGAAGAAATATGTTTGATAAAGACTTTACAGACAGAACACTGTGCAAATAAAACTGTTTTCCCAATTTTAAAAGTTTATGTATACACTGCTGGATGAAAGTGGTTCTGGTCAACTCCACAACTGTGCAAAGAAATCAAATCTGAAGAGTCAGAGCTCTAAAGAAGTATCTTTTGAAGTAATGAACTGCAATGGGAGAAAGTGAATAATTGCATATAATAATTAGAATTGTGATATAACTTTTTAAAAGTTCAATAGATATAATAAACAGCTTATGAACAGCTTGTAAGAGATGATCACAATTGCCATAATTGTTGTGGTTTTCAATCAGAGACTTTTGGATCGGACACCTAAGCATCCACTTCCTCAAACAGATGCAATTTTTCTAATACTAAATCTAAAACTCAGTCAATGACTGGATAAATCATTCATTCCTCCTCCTTGAAGACATTGTACAACACTGTACTATTGTGTCAGTTGAGACATTTAATAGTATAGCAAATACCGTTAAGACTTTTCTAAGCTTTCAGGAAAAGCTGTAACTATCATTTCAAAAGGCACTGATGGTGAACTGTTAAGGACATCTAAATAACTTCTCCTAATAACACGAATTTTTAAGATCTTGCTAGAATGACAGTGATGAAACTCTCAGTGAAATCAGAATTATTTGTACACTATTAGTGGTGAACTACTCCAAGAGAAGAGAAGAGACTGGAAAAATAGGCAAAAAATGTAAGGTATCATGAAAGAAATAATTGATTGAATATTACTGAAGACATATGAACACAATAATAAGGTGGAAAAAAGTCTATAACTGAAAGACAATTCATCAAATGCACAGTTAGCCAAGCGTATATCGCTTATCTGGAGCACGTATGACAAGAAGAGCCTGGTAGTGGCTGGGTATAGGACATGCCACTGCTCTGTGGATTTGCAAAAGACAGGAAAGGTTTGATGGAAGAAGCACTAGCCAAGCATCTAAAGCCTGTGTGTTTGGAACTAACAAACCTCAAGTTTCAGCATCAGTTCCTTCTACAAATGTGCTGGGGTTTTGAAGTTGTTAACTCATTTGTCTACCATTGGTTTCTGTGTTGCCATAGTTATTATGTTGTCTCCTTGCATTGGCTAGCCGAATGGCCAATCCCCTCCTTTCCCCAGCAGCCCTTATAAGTTGCGGGAGATTTGAATAAACCTCTCCTCTTCGCTGCTGGATTCCCTGCGTGCTGCGCGGTCCCTGCCACGAGGGACGGGCGGCGGGGGGGTGATCTCAGCCCTGAAAACCTTCACAGAGCGGCCGGCAGTGACCCCCCAGAAACCCCTTGAACTGCAACACAAATGTGATTGGTTTTTGTTTACAGACAACATTTTAACATTTAAACATTTAAATTGGCATTTTTAAATCCTAGGAAAGATATCTGCCTGTCAGAAGAGAAAAAGAATAAGCAAACTATCCGAGTTCATGATTTCTCTACTCTATTCTAACCTGACAAGTAAACTCACCTGGAACAGAGAGAGCTGCAGCAGAAATAACGTATGAATAGGTAAATGTAAAGGGAAGCACAAGGGAAATGTGCACATGTAAGTGATGTACAAATGAAATGATAAGCCCTGACCTGATTAGGTGGGCACTGTGGGATTATCATAGCTTGTAAAATCAGCAGCTCAGTACTCAGAGGCAGTCAAAAACCCAAACAAAACACTAGAAATTATTAGGAAAGGCATATAGAATGAAACAAAAATATTATGTTGTTATTTAAGTCCTCCAAAGTAAGATCTAATAAGACAGGAAAAGGTCCAGAGCACGTTGGTAAGAACATTCAGTGGCATTGGACTCTTCCTGTATGAAAAACAACAGACTGGCTTGGCATCTGCAAAAGACTCTTGTCTCTCGAAAGGAGAGATAGAGATAAAAGAGGACTATAAAATCAAACTGACATGGACAAAATAGACATGGAGAAATTGTCTCTTCCAATATAAGAACTGGGGGCATAAAATGAAACTAGTATAAGCCAGTTTCATAACAAAGAAGGCAGTTGCTCAGCCAGTGCAAGAGTGCCACAAGATGTTGCGAATGTTGAGTTTACAGAGCCTTCAGGGTAAACTGAAACATTGCATGGAAGCAGAACACTCTGAAACCACATTTAGTAAAAAGTCTTGTGAGCCAAAACCAGCTCAAAATTGAGAATAGTTCAAATGAAAAGCATTATATGCCCTGTCCTTATTATTAAACATTTGCTCCATAAGCTCTGATGGGCACCAGTCAGTAAGCTAGAGGAATCTTTGGTCTGACCCACAACAACCTTTATTCTCTTAAATTAATGTCATTTTCTGAACCTCAACTAATGCATCTCCTTTGTGTTCTTAAACTGTAGTCAAACATAATCAACATTGACTATTTAAAGTTCACATTATATCTGCCATGTGAAAATCTCCTGCATTAATGAAATGAAATGAGAAATCTCCATGCACCCCCAGCTCAGAAATTACTGTTTTACCAGATACATTTTCTAATGAGTGTGGGATTGACAGAGTATACTTTTTGAACCTTCAGTTTTTTCCTGCTCAAACACAATGGAATTTATATAATGTTCATATATATACCAAAGTATAGTTCCTTACCTGAAAGGGTTTGCCAGCTGAAGGAAGATATACAGCAAGTATGGCCACGTATACGAAAGAAATCTCTTACTGCACAGAGAAATAAAGCATATAGGTAACAGAAGACCTAATGTATAGCAAAGCAGATGACCTATTCAAGCTGAACCATATGCTTGAATATATTCAATTTCAATTTCAAGCCACTGTATCATGAAAAGTGTCCTTTTTTTTTTTTTAATTTCTTCTCCTCAAGAGGTTCGTGATGTTCATCAATGAGGGATTTTATACAAATACATCTATCTGTAGCCTGTTAAAGTTACTTCTTCATAAAGATCACAGCAGGAATTAATTTCATTATCTGTGACAAATAAATTTCCTTATGATAACAGTATGTTTCCTGAGCCCTGCTAAGCACTATCAAAACCTGAACTGCCATTTTTCCCATACATACCTTATAGAGGAATATCTGAATTTTACTGGACTAATTCTCAGCAGGTTTCTCCCTATCTGGCCCAGAAAAGATGGAAAGAAGAGTATGATGATGCAGGGAGTGTAAGGACTTTTTCCATTCCAATATAACATGTGATCTGAAAATAATCAGTTAATAGTGACCATATATACATTGTTTGTACAGTTTTGTTTGCAGTTTTCTTAGTGCAGAGAGTGCTCAAACAGGCACTGTGATTTGGTACAGATGAAAAACACAGAATGGTTAGGGTTGGAAGAGACCTCTGGAGATCAACTGACTCCCCCTGCTAAAGCGGGGTCTCCCAGAACAAGTTACACAGGATTGCATCCAGGTGGGTTTTGAATATCTACAGAGAAGGACATTCCACAACCTCTCTGGGCAGTCTGTTCCAATACTTCAGCACTGTCAAAGCAAAGTCATTGCTCGTGTTCAGATGGATCTTTCATTGTTTCAATTTGTGTCCATTGTCCCTTGTCTTGTTGCTGGGAGATACCTATAAGTGAGATATAACATAAATGATCTAGATACATTATACAAAGTATTTCAGAAATGTCTCTGTAACTTTGATTATAAAAGATACTCTAGTCCCTGGAAATCAAATTTCAAGGTACATGGCTAATTTGATTGACCTGTCAGATATATGGAATCTTGCCTTAAATAAAGACCATTACTGATACACACAGCAGAAAGGTAAAGTTTACTATAAGAAGATAAACTAAATTGCACTAACTATGGTTGACTGAGTTCAAATTGAATATCCATTTAGGGATTCAGGTTAAAGGGATACCTACTTTTACATGGGCATGAATAATCAAAGTATCAAGAGGAAAAAAAAAAAGAAAAAAAGGAGTATGGGAAAACAGAGCATTAATATCTGTGACAAGACTTTTTAAAATAGCTCCTAATCCAAGTTTGACCTGCAAACATTTTTATTTGTTTTTCCAATGGAAAAATTGCACTACTTGTCTAAACCACAGAGATCTAAAATGCATTATGGTCCTAGCAGCTGCGTGGAAACAGGAAGTCTGTCAGAAAAGAGAGACTGTATAGACACTCATTCTTAAAAGAGTCTGAGTTTGCACAACAGTTTCACTTCAGACATCAAGTACCCAGGCAGGAACGAGCAGAATTGCCCTAAAACCTGTTTTATACAACATTACATCTTATAACACACTAGGAGATCTAGTCATACTTTGTTTCTAAAAAATAGTGGGCCTAGCAGGTTTCATCAATTATGGTAGAGTTTCTTAGTTATAGATATGAATTAATTTTAAGATTTTGAAGGTCTTGCTGTAAAACCATAAAATCCCAATAGCACATAGTTCTGTCACTAAAATCTTAGAAGGTGTGGATAAATATCTTTAACCTTGAAGAAAAAGGAGGAAAAACAAGAATATTTTTCCTTCCTGAGGATGTTTCATCTCCCTCAATGCTGAATACAAACATAAAAAGGATAAAGATACTCCAGGGTAGACAAGGATTTTACAAGAAGAATATTGTCACAGTCTCTTTTTTTTTTCTACTACACTGTATGGTGTGGTGTTATGAAGAATTACCTGAGCAAAGTTACAACATCCTTCCTCAGGTATCAAAAGTAATACATAATATAGCTGTGCTTGTGTGGAGGTGTGTATAGTAATTCACCAGGCTTCTCAGTGGCATAGATCTATATCGTTGGTGACTGCAGTTGAATGCCTGGAAGGAGTGTTTGCTTTAGTAGTTCACTGACCCCACTAACCATTAGACAGTACTTGCCAGCTGTTTGGGAACAGATAAGACATCCACTGATGCCCAGTGACTTTCGCAATTTTGTGAGATGTATGAATTGCCTCATTTCATTAGTGCATTAAGATCACACTTCTTTCCAAAGGCATTCACAGTGCTTAGGAAATGGGTGCACAGAGACCTGAAGATTAGGGACTTAATATGTTATAAAATAATGCGTTTCAAATGTCAAATGAAAAGATGTGTTTTCACTTGGCAGCATTAGACCTGTAAAAAACAGGTCCCTTCCAACCCAAATTCTTCAGTGATGCTATGATGATGACACAGCATTTACCTGTGGCAGCTGAAGCTGAGGAATGAGAAAGAATCAAGAGATGGCTAAGGAGACCTCAAGTAACTTGGACATTCCACGGTTTTGGCAGAGCTG
>JAWMRA010000078.1:73797278-73807641 GCA_035584735.1 Pseudotriccus pelzelni
TCCCTCCTGTTCTTCCCATTAGCTAGCCCCTGTTGTCAATCCCATACTCCTCCTAATTTTCTAGCACCTTCCACACCTGACCCTATATAAGCTGGTGTGTTACCTTAATGAAGAGGATAGCACTTCACCCTCTACTGTGTACGAACCCCTGTGTGCTGTCGTGTTCTTTTCCCCAGTCGGACTGTGGCATTTACCGTATTCTATTCCTGTTATATTCTTTTTGGTTTTCATATCTGAATTCAAAACAAACAGTCTTTTGTAATAACATATGCACAAATAAGAAATTCTGCAGACTTACCATATGTTAATTAACAAATCACCTCTTTAAATCTACCAGGTCACCTTTGATACCAGTGACCAAAAGAGAAAATATTTTTTAATTAAAAAAGAGATTAATAATATACAGAATTTTATTTGACCTAAGACAGCATAGAAATGCTAATTTTATATATATATATATATAAAATAAATAACGAATATTCCAAGTCAAATGGAAAACAAAGCTGCAATTTTACTATTAAAATTAAAAGACCAATAAAAACAGGACAAGTTAACACTGATAAAGGTTTTTATTCTGCTTACAGACAGAGATGAAAAATATCTAGGGAATTAAATGCTATGCAAGCAAAACAGTGGAAAAAAATATGCACTGGTAATTTTAACGAATCACAGAATAGAGCAATATACCTTGAGAGGTCATCCAGCTCATGTGCTTCCTGAAGACATGATTGTGAGAAAAAGAAGAGAAAAATCACTCCAAAATTTCTGAAAACTATGAAGATTGACTTGCATGATCAACTCTGTTGAATAAAAGACAAAATTATCAAGGTTAACAGTGCTGAGAGAACAAACAGCAAAGCTGAAGAAGAAAGGTGCCAAAGATTTTTATAAATTATATTTTTCCCAGCATCTGGAACTAATATCTTATTTTTGGCAGCGTCTGACTGGATATCAAGTATCACTGAAAATAGCACGTCACAGCTCTGATAGGAAAGCTATTGCTTTTTTTCTTTTCCCTGTGCACTGTGCAGGTAGGAATATTTGATTTCATACTTCATTTGCAAATTGCTGTGGGGATTCCAGAAAGGCAATTTGACTTTACAAAATTGATGAATGAGAAAAAAATACTGCTGGTTTTGTGTCTGTTGCTTTTGGAAGCTGCGCGCCTGGGATTTTGGCACACTGGGCATTGCTAATGATTCATTGTCACAGTGCTGCAGTGAAAATGCTGAAGCTTTTTTTAATCCTCATGGAACTTGTTCATCAGAATGCATGAACTGTTTACATTTTACAGGGGTTTTTTCACTGTTCACCCTTATGAACAGCAAAAAAAACACACACTACAAAATTAACCTTTTAAATCTAATAAAGTTTTTAAATTAAAATGTTCAAGCAGTGGAACCTAAGAAAGCATAAAATGCAGGCTGACTAAGCGAAACAAACAGGACTGCAAGGGGGAGTGTGATGTGCAGCTGCTGCTGCAACAGGCATAGAGAGCTGGTTTCCAGAGCACTGTACCCAGCACTAATGTGAAAGGACTAGACACGCTAGTCCACTTTGGTTTTCAGTGATTTTAAAGGAGCAATGTTAGATCTAAGTTGAGAAGGAACTTATAAGATTATCTGATCTGTTACATCCACAAGACCTGGACCCAAATCCAGTTATATTTTGTTTGAACTGTAGTGATCGTCATTTAGCACACTAAATAAAACTGACTTCCATAAAAAAGTCAGTGAAGTATAAAGCAATCATTCACAATTCCAAAAAGCAAAAATCATAGGCATCCTACACCAAAAAATGTTACTCAAAGGTTTCCATGTGCTAAAAATACTGAGAGAATTTTTCAAAGCAGAGAGAGAAATATTATTTTATATAAAAGGATGTGTGGTTTTACCATTTTACTATATAGTTACTAATCTGTGTTCTACAGACACTAATATACAGGAATTGATGAAAATAATAAAATGAAAATTAAATATCTGATAGATGTCTATTCCTTCAACCATAAGCTGAATGAATAAATTTTAAAGCTAATAAAGCCATGGAGAAAGAGACTAGTGGTGATCATTATGAAGTTGCTATTGCTGCTTCCAGCTCAGAGTAAGCTGATATGGTCTTGCTTGGTGAAATGAGGCATCTGCATGTCAGGAGGCAGATGCTCCTGAGACTACTGTTTTTCAGTCACATCAAGATAAGAAAGGAACTTCCCTTTTATGCATTCTTGGGAAATTCCATTGCAGGGACCTGAACACTTGCTGTGATCCCATGGATTAGCCAGGATAAAGAAAGGAATCCTTTCCACAGGACATATGGACTACTCCTTAGACTCCATGGAATGGAATCAGAAAATTGGAGGGTTAATATCATAAACCTGTATAAACTCAGACACACTGTACCTCAGTCCCAGTATGTAGCATTTAGGACTTCATTGACAGAAGGGAACAAGGCAACGTGCTCAACAACTGGGGCTGAGCTTTCACTGAAGGCTTTGTCAGGTTAACCTGTCTTGCTGCCTAACAGAGGGACAGACCAGATGCTTCCTGATCACATTTCCACCCCCATCCCCATTAAATCTGCAGTTTGACTGGGAAGATATCTGGGAGGAAAAAAAAAATCCTTCATCATTTACTGTTTAAAATGTATGCCTGTTTTTTCAACACATATGTCTCTAATTGAAGTCTTCTTACAATGCCAAAAGAAAATTATCACATTACTTCTCAAAAGTTTTGGTATTTATTTTAAGTTTGGACACTATCTTGATACAAAATATAGGAAACGCTTAAAAATTATTACATGCAAAGATATCCATGATAAGATATATCTGCACTAGCATTAATATCTACTATTTTGTGATCCTTGTAATAAACAAAAAAATGAGTAAATATCACACATTCTTGCTGCATAAACACTTAATTAACAAATACATTAAAAAAAATGAATAGGCAAATATTCTTCAGGCTTCAGATATCAAAAAAAACCTGTTAATTCAAACTTGATTTATCCAAGACAACACTACCTTCAATATTAGAAGGTGAAACCGGTGGAAAAATACATGTCCTCACTCAAATATTTTGCAAGGTTTCTGTTAAGTCATAAGGCAGCAGACACCAAACAGAACACCCCAAGACACAAAAGTGCGGTGTCCTCATTTATTTTGCTTCATTCACCATCACCCACCCCCTTTTTGTCTCCAAAAAGCTACTAAAAATCTCACAAATATGCAAGAATAAGTATGTGCTGTGAGTATGTATTGTGTTTTTGTGGCCAGGTTTTGGTAGCAGGGGGCTACAGGGGTGGTTTCTGTGAGAGGGTGGTAGAACCCTCCCCCATGTCCAGCAGAGAGCCAAAGCCAGCCGGCTCCAAGACGGACCTGCTGCTGGCCAAGGCGGAGCACATCAGCAACATGGTAGCAATGCTGGGATAAAGCATTTAGGAAAGGGGGGGGAAAACTGCACAACAGCAGTTGCAGTTGGAGAGGGGAGCGAGAGGAGTAAAGCTGCAGACACCAAGGCCAGCAAAGAAGGAGGCAAAAGAGGTGCTCCAGACGCCAGAGCAGAGATTCCCTCCCCTGCAGCCTGTGGTGAAGGCCAGGTAAGGCAGTTGTCTCCCTGCAGCCCGTGAATGTCCGCAGAGGAGCAGAAGTCCACTTGCAGCCCATGGAGCAGGTGAATGCCTGAAGGAGGCTGCGACCCTGTGGTAAACCTGTGCTACAGCAGGCTCCTGGCAGCCCTTGGGGATCTGAGAAGAGGGGAGCTCCTGCTGGAGCAGGTTTTCTGGCAGGACTTGAAACCCTGCGGAGGACACACACTGGAGCAGGGGAAGAATGTGAGGAGGAAGGCATGGCAGAGACAACATGTGCTGGACTGACTACAATCCCTGCAACTCACCACTACCTGGGGAGGACATAGAGAAAATCAGGAGTGATGTTTAGCTCAGAAGGAAGGGAGAGGTGGGGGAAAGCTGTTTTAAGATTTGGTTTTATTTCTCATTCTACCCTGATTTGATTTGCAATAAATTAAATTAATTTGTCTGAGTCAAGTCTATTTTGCCCATCATGGTAATTGCTGAGTGATCTTTCCCTGTCCACATCTCACTCTACAAAGTGATTTTGACAATATTTTCCTTCCCTGTCCATATCTCACTCTACAAAGTGATTTTGACAATATTTTCCTCCCCCTGCCCACTGAGGAAGAGAGTGATAAAGCAGCTTTTTGGACATCTGACATCCAACCAAGGTCAACCCACAACAGAGTGAAAACTAAGTTCCACTTTTAATGACAGGTTAATATGACTGGAACAAATCCTTCATATAAATCCTGAATTTGCATTTCCAGGAACAAATGTTTCATGTGCATAAGAACTCAAGCAATAACTGTTACCGACTAGTACCACACCAATTCCCAGTGCTCAGTAGCTGAGAAAAAGGAGCATTCAGCTTCAAAAGTCACCTCAACCAGGCATCAAGCACGATTCCCACTTCAAAGTATGACAGAACCAAGAATTAAATTAAAATAAAAACACCATCCAGTGATGCGTATCAACTCACACATGCAATATTTTCCCCCAGACATAGCAGCAGCAGCTCACACTCCTGACTAGCAGAGCAAATAACAAACCCCCTTAATGCTCAGTAGGCCAGACTGGCACCTGAAATGTCAACATAGAAGTTTCTGGGAAGAACAAATCTAAGAAAGTAATAAAAATGCTGCAGAACCCCACCATGATATTAGCACCAAAATAGACTAATTTAGCACAACCAAATGTGCACAATTAAATCAGACCAAATGCAGACTGACCTATCTCAAAATGGGTGAAGACATAACCACACAGAAAATGCTGGCTAAATACCTTGTTCCCCTTTCTTTGCATAAATACAAGTTTATATACCTTAATATTGCATTTCATCATGAATCACATTGAATAACCTACACTTGTAAACCAAACAGGAGAGACGTATGGTAGTCCAGTTTCCTCTCCTTTGGGAAACTGGGTGGACATGTAGCATTTTCATCTTCAGTTTTTTCACTATTAAATAGGCTGGACACAAGAAATTTCACGTCCCAAGAAATTCTAATCTTTCGCACTGGATTTTATCCTTAAACAGAAAAACAGATGCCATGTGAAATTCAACAATAATCAAAGTTTCAGAAAAAGTGTTTTACATAAGTCTGTTTCTGCTAATTAATTACTTTTACTTGATTTATTCCACAGTACTTAAACCAAGTTGCAGGAATTATTAAAATAAATGCCTGCAAAAGTAATTCCACACTGTAATATTAAAATGCCTGTAGTATTTGACTATATAATAGAATCAGCTGGATTGGAAATGACCTTCATGATCATCAAGTCCAACCCTTGATCCAAACTGCTGTGGTTACTAGACCATGGCACTATATTTGACTATTTTTTTTTTCAATTTCTGCCCTCTCAATTCTGTTTTCTGCAGCACAAAAAAACCCAACAAACAAAAACCTAAGCTAAAACAAACAAACAAACAAACAAACAAAAAGCCTCCACCAAAGACATAACAGTTTTTAAATACTTTTTTATTTTTAATTTGCATATTGCAGGATAACTTACTAATGTCAGTGAAGAAAGGGAAGTATATACAAATCTTCATTAAAAAAAAAGTTCTTAAATTTCAGGGAAAAAAGTAGTTATTACTGAGTTACAACTCAGTGTTTGGCACTGATATTATTCATTACAAAAGTATTAAAAGGCTCTTGTCTGAACTTGATATTACTATAAGTACATACAGCTCTGAATATGGCTTTAATTAAATAATTTGTGGCAATTTTAAACCATAGCCGTTAATTTAAAGTAGAAAGCATGATTCATCAGAGTTCTACAAATTATTAAAATTCTTACGTGTAGAAATACTGCTCTGGCTCACCAGTGTGTAATGACTTTATAATCCATTGTGTAATCTAGAAGAGTGTCTTTTTTTAAAATTTTAAAATTAAGAAGTGCTGCTATGGTGTACAGTACATGTTAATTAGCAACCATAGTTTTTCACATCAAAGGTAGCAACAGCTGCATTTTTGAATGAACTGAGGAAAAGAAGCATTTGGATTAAATAATCCAGCAAAATTCTCTACCTGTTGAATCTTTGTTTCCCTGACTGTTTCTTTTATTTTGTTCTATTTGGGCTGTATTTCCTGCCTGCTTATATATGCTGAACTTCAAAACTTTGCAAGAGAAGTTTATTTTATTCACTTTTCATCAAAGTTCTTTTTAGCTAGATTTTTGGAAATCTTATTGTCTTTGAAAAAGTGACCAGGAAAGACCTTAATATACACAAAACAGAAAATGTAGATCTCAAAACATGTTTTTTGTTTTATTGTGGTTTTTTTCCCAACAGAAGCCCAAACTGAAATATGTCATCACATTTGTTAAGTAATTGAAATAGGTAATAACAATTGTTTCTGCACTATGTTGAAATTCAGATTTAGATCTGTTAAAAGACAGAAAATGCAGCCAGAGAATTGCATAGCCTTTTCTGTCTGTGTCCTTTGAAGGTAAAACTTGCAGAGCAGGGTGGGAGGGGGTGGGGAAATAACATTTGTTTTTTGTTTGGTTACCTTAGAGTGTTCTAATAATTTGGAGAAATCTACAATAAATAATTTGTAAAAGCAAACAATTTGCAAAAGTTTGTTCTCAATGCCCACTTCAAATCCTATTTAGAAAACTAACTACACACTGCAAATCAAAGTTCAGTACCCAAAACACTCTGAATACTCATGAGTTATAAATGCCTAGTCTAGTCTAGCCTATATTTCTCGAGTATAAGCCTTTTCCATATCTTCCCTCCCCACTACCGTGCTTCCCTAAATTTTAGTAAGAGCAAACTGTACAAAGTATAAATCCTCTGGAAAAGCATGAAATTATACAATGGCTTAATGATTTTCTCTGCTCTGATCTCTGTTGCCTTCCTGATAATCCCGAACAATTGTTTTGAGACTGCCAATGATGAGCAGCTTACATTTTTGAGGCTCATTCCTTCCTAACTGAAATCTTCCATCTGACTACAGTGATTGGGCATCTGTTAGGTTGGTCCACTCTATTTGTCATCAGTATCCCTTTAAATTTATATACACTGAATTCCATTATATTACCTTGTCACTAAATCTTGTAAGAATTTTCTACAGTTCATCACAGTTGGCCCTTGTCTCACAACCAAGGTTTCATTTTAGACAGATTCACAAAAGTCTTCTGCAGCACACAAGTTGCAATGCACTTCACATAATCTATGGGATGCAGTGTTATTCACACAGTCCTTCAGTGTCCAAAACACCCCATGCTTCAAGTCTCACTTAGTTTATAAAGCATCCAGTAGCTTATAAAGAGCCTTGAGGGGTGAGCAAAGTGGATAGAGTAATGAAATGGTTTGATCTATTTGCATTCAGGAAGGACCTCCAGAACTCAAGAAACAGCATAATAATTTTCAGTCCCCTACATGGTGTGTAAGATTGGATCAGATCTTACCTAACCAGGCTGTTATTTGTAACAGATTTTATTTTCACATACATAACGTATGCTGTAGCTGCTGGTAATAAATTGCACATTAGGTGACTAGTGACATAATGAGTCATAGTATTTGTACTCGGGATTGTCATGGAAAGCTGGAATAGATATTCACTGTCATTGTAGGGATTCTTTTTGCTTATGTTGGTTTCATGCAGTTTCCCTTTTTGAAATGGAACAGAGACACAGTGATTTTTGATTGAATCTGCAGGGACATTGAATATAAACTCGTCACAGCTATTGTTATAGAGAGGTCCTATAACTGAAACTCTCAGACATGTTGCATTTTTTCTCCAGGGTACTTTCAGTGTGGCTGAATTTATGGTGTTCATAAATTTATATATAAGCTAGTCAGTTTTCAATATAAAAAGCCCTAGATCTTAAATCAAATTAAGTGCATCTCTATTGTATATTCCTTCTTTATAATAGAGGCATTTCCAGTCTCTGAAGAATCTGAATTCCTGCTTACTACACCCTCAACAACCAGGCATTAAAAAAGTCTGCCTTTCTTCCAGTTTCCAAAATGGCACAGAATACTGTGAGAATTTCAGAGAATGCTACTACAGGTGTCATGGTTTTCAAGAACCTTCCTAAACCCCCCTATTATGCTTTCGTAGTAAAATGACTTGTGGCATGAGGTGTAGACAAGGGGGAAAGTCATGGATGCCAACTATCTTGACTGTAATAAAGCTTTCAGCACTCTTTCCCACATAAAGGTCTGGATGGTTGAGCTGCTAGATGGACAAATAAAAAGGTGAATGACTGGACTCAGAGGATCACTGTTAATTAGCTGCACTGTAACTGGAAGCTTGTAACAAGTGAAACGCCGCTTTATGCTATACTGGGTTCTGTACTGAAACCAAAGCATTTGACCAAAATTAAGCATCATTCATTGTAACTAAGTAAGTCTGGGAGACCTTCTCTGTTAATGAATGCCCAAAAGAAGAAAAGAGAATATGAAATGAAGAAACTTGCTTGGCATTTTATGTAAGTGTTCCCATACCTGCTTTTCTCAGATCTTTTTCTTTTACCCTTTAATTATTTGAATTACATGTACTTTTCTGTGCTTGTAGATTTCTCTCTTGATGCTACCTATAATTTCCAGTTTCTCATTCAAGTCTCTCCTCACCCTATTGCTTTCTAAAAAAAAAAAAAAAGTATAATTTGAATCCTTCTTTTAGTTTGAGATAAAATTTCAGTAAAATAGTTAGAAAAATGAGCCCATAGCAAAATGATCAATATATGAGGTTTTCTACTAGTATCATGCAGTTCAATCACACAGTTTTGTTGTTTATTACTATAACCTGTATTTCTCATTTGATTTAATTATAATTTCCCATGGCAAGACTGTGTTCAGATTTATTGATCATATAATTATCTTGATGCTGACAAATAGTTATATTGATAAAACTTAAAATGTGGCAGCCTTTTACTGCAGAAAGACTCTCAGCTATCTCCATAACACTGGACTAAATGCAAGGAAGTTCTTCCTGAACAAAAATAAAAGTCTAGTTTCATAATTTGCTGATTTGAGAATATGTGTTCATACTTGCGTAAATTTCTGCTAGCTACATTTGCATTTTAAAATATAAATAAACCTTATAAAAAAGAGAAATTGTTCCATTTTCAAGGATTTTAAAAGGTGCAAGACAATAGAGTGCTTTACTGAAACCTTCTCTTTTCTGGGTATTTTTCCATAGTACATTCTGAAAACCCCTCTTGATTTTTACACAGTTTTAGTGACCAAGCACATGGCTGTACTTACTTGTCAGTTTGATGTTTGTGCATTTGACAGGTTATCTGTCTTCTTCTCTGATAAAAACATTTGCAACAAAGTACCTGCAAGGCTTTCACCTAAGTCTTTGAGGAAAGTAAAAACCCCAAGACTAGTAAAGCAGACCTTTCAGAATTATATTGCATATTGTAGTGTTTGTTTGTTGAACCTTCTGCTCTCCCCACAACTAGTAAGTACATCTATTTTCCAGTTTGCTATATTAATAATAAATCATGTTCAATTTTATCCTGCATAGTGGGTAGTAATATGTAGCTACTGTACTAGCTCCCCAAGTAATTTCAAGCTGTGGCACACAATTCAGCAACACTTGCAATTTCACAATAAACCTGCACAGTACAGCAGAGATTATTTCTTATATCTGCTGTGATACAGGAGAAGAAGAAATATTCTCAACCCTATTAGAAATAGGACTTAGTATGTTTCTAACTTTTAGATGAATTGGATTACATATTATTTTGAAAAAAATTACAGAAAATTTAGAAGATTAAAAGACAAGATCAAAATAATTTTACTGACATTTTCTAGATATGGTAGCACAACAGAATAAAGTGCCATTGGTCACAAGAAAACAAACAGAAACTAGTTGTCTCTCATTGAAATGAAGTGGCAAAACACTGTGGTCATATTGCTGTGGTAATGAAGCCACAGCAGCACAAAAGGTCCTGCTCAGCTGGTAGGGCAAGGAAAAATCAAGGCCAGCAAGCCTACAGCATGTCTTTGGTAAAGGTGAAGCAAGGGCCCAAGGCTCGGGACTTGCAAAGGTGGCAGCAAGGCTCCTTTGCCTCCTCCACATATGTCATAGGTTAGTTCTTGGAATTTTACCTTTCCCCTTGCTTTTGTGAGCGTGGGGGGAAGGGATCAGATAGCTGAGTAACCGAATGGCCGAATACAAAAGGCCTGGCCGGGTACATTGTCTGTGTTTAACGACGGTACTTTGTCTCCAAGGAAACCGGGCTCTGTAAGCTGATAGAAGGTTTAAGGTGGTACTTAGGGGCTGGGGGAGTGGTGTGGGCGGAGTGGACTGGCGCACTAGGAGCTGGAGGA
>JAWMRA010000078.1:73807741-73819994 GCA_035584735.1 Pseudotriccus pelzelni
ACTTTTTAATAAAGGGCTGTTATTCCTTTCCTGGACATAATTCAATCTTACCTGTGTCTCATTTAAACTGAGACAACATAGCTGTGCACAGAGCTTCCAATAGGTCCTTGGAGAGGGTGTGGGAGAAGGAGTTACAGAGCAAAGCCTCCTGGTGCAGTGCAGGGCTAATGGTTGATTTCTATTCAGATGTTTAATTTAGATGAGCTGTTCTAACTAGCTAGTCTCCAGTTTCATGCATGCTTGAGTCTTTTGCCCATGAGCTGCAGTCTTGGACCAACTTGAGGAGGGCTAATCTCCTCTGGGAGCTGGTGCTTTCTGCTGCCTTCTGTGCTGCCTCCAGCTATACCTATTCATCAGCATAAAGGTGTTGAAAACATACACTTGTTGGGAACAATTCCTTTTTCAGTAAGGTTTGGCAATTATATAATGAGCTAAATGTGACATTTCATACCTATATGAAAAGTTAACTAAATAATTTCTGGTGAATTCTATTTAAATGAAAAGCTGAAAATATTTCTGTTAGGATATTTTGCAAATATATTTTTTCAAAAATATTCAAATTCAATCCTTAAATTGTTTTTGTTTGACAACGTGTAAGCTTTTAAGGACAAAAAATAAAATATAAATTTGAAACCGGTTCAATTTTTTATTTCAACTAAAAAAAAAACCTCTTTCCCCCCAAGAAAACCTGATATTTCTTTCTCTTCAACTATATCCTAATTAACCCTTTGAATAAAAAGAACCTATTACTGCATATCTTTACCTGTATACAAGATAGGACTCCATATTTCAAGAAATACATGTAAGTAAAAATCTCTCCCTATTCTTTCATGTCCTTAACATCCATGCTGTTACACAGTCAGCATTTCACAGCTGAAGCAGTCTGTCTCTTTTCTCTACAAATGCAGAGTCTACTTATATTAAATAACTTTAAACCAGTGCTGCTGGCTGCAGTTTTCATGACTAAGACGGTACCAAACACATATGCTGTGAACATCAGAGAGTGATTATCTGTTGTGTAGGAACTCAAAGTAATCAAACAGATAATTATAATGGCCCTTGCAAACTTTCAGTCTTAAGAGTTTCAAAATAAAATCTGCATAAATTTTGATGATGTTTCTTAATCACATCCATTTCATGACATTGTGAACAATTAAAACACATATTATAATGTAAAGAACAGATTCTATATAAAGCATTTCTGTTGCTGAAGACAGTATGGGAAATTTTTAAGGCCTCACTAAGAGTATTTCATTTTTTTTTAAATAATATTTTTTAAAGCAATCATAACAGACTTGTATCATTAGCCTTGCATGCTAAGGTTCGGTTTTATTTTGCACATTACCTGAGATTCCCTGAAAATTTTGTCTTCAACATTGCCCTTATAAATTAAAAGATCAGCTAAATAAACTGGGTTTTTAATGATAAAGTATGCTAAATTATTTTATTTTTTGTTGCACTTTCCTAGCAGATTAGAAATCCAAATCCAATTCAAATTTCAGCAGAAAGTTTTTTTTTCTGCTCAGTAATCACCCCTCTCTGTTTAAATATAAAATTTTATCTTTTTAAAATCCTATAGACTTCAATATCAGTGGAAAAATCACATAAAGTTTTCATAAATAAATGTATTTAGAGTGTTCAGGCTTTGATTGTTGATCAAATAGCACAAAGAATGCAATATCCTCACACTGTATTGAGCAAGTTCAATCAATATACTTTAGTTGCATATAATGTAATTTTATTTTTTTAACTATTAGGGGAATAAAGGAGAAATCTAATATATGTCTAGATTAGTGACAAAATTTATTCTGAAATGTTTGATAAAAAACTTACAGTGTTTGTATTTTTCTGCAGTGCCTTTTAACTCCCAAAGTACTTTTCTTCAGGAGGTTTTATGGAACTCTAGATTAATCTTATTGGTTTTAGGCTTCAGTGATTAAAGTAGGAAATACTGCCCAGTTACTCAACAGCTGAGCTTATATGAATGTGTTGACATCTCTACACCTGAGTAAGGATTTCTAATTTATAATATGTTTTTGCTCATAGTTACCAAGTCGAAGACATGTTTAGCTCTATGGAAGTGATTACAACTTTCAAACTATTGTATATAAGCTATGGTTATCTTCAAAATAACTCCAGGGCCATCTGCCTGTTTTAAAGATGAGGAAGTAAGAAACAAGGAATTACAGAGATTTTCTCAAGATCCCACATAAACCTATCTCAGAGCGCATAACACATTCAGTTCCCCTGTATTTCCATTTTGCATCACAACCTTGCAAATAGGCTTCCTACTGCTGATGGAGATAAAACTGTAAGGTTTTGAGAAGAAAAATTCTTCAAGGTCTGGAATATAGTCCTGCACAGACAAAAGCTAGAAACAAATACTCATTTACAAACAAACAAACAAACAAACAAACTGGAGGGAGAAGAGGGGGAGAAAGAACAAAGGGCAAGCCTCATAATTTAGTTTAGAAAGGAACATTTTCAGAAACAAATATTCAGTCTGTAAAATCATGACAAACAAAGTTGAAAAATTTAGCTTAATCAAGTGATTTTCCACAAATGAAATTCAAAAAAGGACAAGCTACTTTGTCCTCAGAAGACACATAAGGCAGACGATCCTCAGGCCAGAGCATCTCTTATAAGGACATCGAGAAAGTCCTGCTAACTCACAGCTCCTTATAGAGGATACTTCTGCTGAGCCTCGCTGTCCAGAGGAGACATCCCCATGGTCAGATATAGGAGAAAAGCATCCAGGTACACTTAGGAAATATTCGTATTCTGCCCTGAATTCAGGCTGCAGTCTGTGGAAGTTCACTCTCTGTTTTAAGCATCTTATTTTTCTGCTAAGTCTAGCCTCTATGCTTTTCATACTTGGAAAAATTAAGTGTTCTTGAAGAGTGAGATTGATCAGGTTCCCTGAAGTTGCTTAATATCCAAAGCAAAATTATGCTTTGAAATAGCAATAACTATGTGTTTGCATCAAACACGGAATACTGTAGTACTGACTTGCCTCAGACAACCTATAAATTACCACACTGCCATCAGAGACTCAGTGGAAAAGCCTGTAAAAAAAGCTTCCCAAAGCAGGGATGCTCTGAAGACACCCCACTCTATGGCTGGCCACACACAGGCAGAGGTGCCTAGGCTGTCAGCCACACCAGGGTGTCAGCAAAAGGCAGCACCAGGAAGAAAATATAGACAAAGCTGCACTCAGAACAGCTGTCAAAATAGGACTTGGATTGCTTAATTTTTTTGTTTTGATTTTTTTTAAGATGTTTTTGTTTTAAGTGTAAGATCATGCCTATGATTTCCAGCTGCCCCTTCGAGTGATGCTAAGATTTTGTGATGTTTTTTCTGAGGTCAATGCTGGATACTGAGTTTCCCCCAAACAAACATTAAGAACTGTATACTTATTAGCAAGGAAGTAAAAATAAGTATATAGAGCAAATGTGATGACGTACACTCATATCTGTACCAATAACACATATTAAACCTCACAGGCTGGTAACACTGGTTTTTATAACACACTATTAACATTAATGAGATTTACTAATATAAAATATTTGAAACTAACAAAATAGCAGCATTAAAATCAAGATATATTTCTGAACTGTTTTCCTAGCTGCCTTTAATCTGATTACTGAAAAACATGTAGTTTTCATCTATGTTTATATTTTCAAGGTTTAAAAATAAGATCTTAAAATCAAGCTTTCTTTAGCATGCTGCTTTATCCCCAGCACTGTCGAACATACAAACAAATAAATGAGTTAAGGGGCACCCAATCACAATTTGAACATATTGACAATGCAAAACTGAGATGACAATTTTTTTTCTATTAGGTTAAAACATAAAATCTGATAGGATCCTTATGCCACTAAGGTCTTAAATTGTACCAAATGTACGCACAAAGGTATCAGCAATTAAGTGGTAGAAGCTCTAAACTCAGTCTTCCAGGATACATCACTGACAATAACAAACATATCTTTGATGACAACTACATAATTATCCTAACAGGATAAATGTTAATACCTAGCTAATGACCAAGTATCTGAAAATACAATATCATTGTACAGTTATTACATGTATAACCTTTTTTAAAAATTTCAAGCATGCATGATGAACATGATCTTCAGATTAAAAGAATAAAATCACTCACCGAGAACGTTCAAGAGGCTTCACATTCTAATTGAAATTTTGCATTTTTTTCTGTTCACTTATTTTCCCCAACAGGCTCTGAAATAAAACTGGATAGTTATAATTGAATTGCAACCCCCATTTGCATAATTACTTTTCAATGTAGCGTACAGTAATATAGTAAATTTCAAGCATCCAATATGTGACAGGATAACTTAAAAGAAGCAGACTGAGATTGAGGGATTGGGGAAGATGTAAAGTCTATTTCCTGACCTGATGGAACTCAGAAAAGAATGCTGTTATGTAAAACATTTTGAAAATAATCACCAATGAGCCTGAATCTTACAAAAGATGTCTTGCAGAAATAATAAATACAGGAAAACTGCATTCATGAAAAAGTATGACAGTAAAAAAGTGACCATATGACTATGCCTATCAGGAGGGATATGTAAGTCCTGCTAAGGAAGAGAGTCTCAAGACATGAATCCTACTTAGTCTTAAGAAAAAACACTTAGAATGAGGAAAACAGAATACCATTCTGTAAACTTGCATTGGAAAGACAGGGTTGAAATACAGAACCAATGGAAATGCTATGCTAGATTTCTCTAATCTAGAAGAGGCAAAGAGCTTGATTCTGAGGAACTTAAGAGAAAATGCATTAGAAATTTCTTTCATTGGCTTTGGTAGATCAACAGAATAAACACTTTTTTTTTGCAATTATAAAGGAATCCATTCTAGGTAGGAAGAGCCACTGTCTAATCCTAGGAAACATCAGCATCCTGGCACTTAGATGATGATAATTATCACTGAAATTCAAGTGATGTATTTTGCTGGTGTCAGAAATAAATGTACTCCAAAAAATTATTTATCTATTATGGAGTTAGATATTGCTGTTTTGGTAGCGTTTAAAATACTGATCTGTCAGGTCACTTGAAGCACACTCACTAGATTGACATTCAACAGCACTACATGTTGCCAGTGGATAGTTCTTATTACCAATCATTATCAGTATGTATTTAAAGCAACTATTCATTCCAAATGGATTTTAGAGCCAGAAAATATAATGCTTCTTGATGGACTCTGATGTGAAGAGTGTAATTCCAGTGATATCCTAATCTCAAGCTATCAGTGTCAGGACATTTGTCTGTATATCATTTATTGTAGTGTGCAATAGCTGATATCTGTGGGACTGCTAAAAGTCCAAGAGGTACATTTGGATGACGGATGACACGGCCCACACATCAATTCCAAAGAGTGGCTCTTCAGCTGCAATATAAGGGTGCACGTCAGGTACTGCTGCAGCAACAGAAAACAGCAATGCTAATGGTCGTGAGTGCTTGCAATTGCATTGTCTGGAGGAAATGCCCCTGACCAGTCTGAGTTTCTGAACACTACTGACATACGACTGACAAGTGTTCACCTTACTTGAGCTATACATTCTAACTGTGCTCCCTGCTCAAGTATGGAGGAATGAAAGATTATCCCGTAATTGGAGGATATTCCATGAAAGGGCATGCTTTCTATATTGTGCTTAGGTCTTTTCTTCCAGTATATAGATTTATACATGAATTCACATCTCTAGGGAGTAAATAATCTAACTAGATAATATTTAACTATAGCCAAATTTGAAGGGTCAACTTCCTGCACCAATGGGTCATGAGACCATGTGAACCTGAAACAGAAGAGTACTTTGTCAGTGTGTGGTGACTGGTGTATACAGAGAAGATGAATCTGATCTGAATCCTAGCTGCTGCAGGCTTCAGTAGTGCTTCTAGGAGTTCTATCTGCTGATTGTACTAGATGCCAGAGAACTCAGGATTCCTATGGCTTTGTTCATGCAATTCCCTGTTTCAGGAAAAAAAAAAAAAGACTCATCCTTTATCAATCAGTTGCCAAGATAGGGAGGTAGCTTCAACATCTGACAGTTATTACTTTACTCAGTGTATTCATTTGTTCAGGCATCTTTCATATCATGCAGCAAAACTCTGCTATCAGGTTATATACAATGTTCCTGGTGGCCAGTCAGTCCCACAAAATGAGGGAAAGCTGGTCTCCTCCTCTTCTGAGAATTGGCTGAGCCACATTTTTATCAAATTGCTGTATTCAGGTTCACTGCTTTTTCCTTGGTGTCTCACAGATTATTATCTTCTCTTGAATCCTTGAGCTGCTGTCACCATCTCAGCAATTTCAGTTCTGTCTGCATTCTTCCATTTATTGTTGAGCATGGCTATAGCTCATGTCCCTTCTCATGTCTTAGCAACAGACTTCATAATAAAATTGAGTCAAGATCACATCACTGTGTTGCATCAAATGAGGTCTGAGGTGACAGGTTGAAGGTTACAGCATGCTATCACTGCAGCTAGGAATGTCACTGAAAAACTGCTCATTAAATAGATTCAGTGCCATGTGAAAACCAAAGGCCAGAAGTGAGAATGGATAATGATCCCGATCTATTGTGAATCTAAGCCACTTACAGTACAAAGAGCTGGTAGAGACCTGGAAATAAACTTCGAATTCAGGAATGGGAACCAGCCTTTTTTTTTCAGGAACAAGAGGATTATCCCCACCAAGTCACTATCCTGCAATTCAGTTTTTCAGAACATGTGGTTGAGGTTTCTCAAATCTGAAAGGGATCTTTAATATTCGAGAAGTAATTAGTATAAAGAGTTATACTGAAAACAATGTTATGGACTGCTATTTGCAAAAAAAGCCCAGCTCCACATCTCTTGTGTAAAACTAAGATTTAGTTATTATAACTGAAATCCTAACTAACCAATAAATTACAGCAGTCCAGATCTAATTATAGAAAAAGAAAAATTAAAGAAAATTTTAAAAAATGCTATTCTATTAAACAGTACAAATAAAAATAATAGTTTAAACTACACACATATCCAAATGGCTACCTCTTTTTTCAGTGTTGTAGTAAATGTTTTGCTTTCCTGACAGGCCTAAGGTTGATGTCTTCAGTCTGGAATATTAGGGGTAAGGGGATGGGTAAAGCCAAAGTCCTTAGTCCTTTCTGGGAGGTTAATGTTTATTTAACATTTTGATGGTTTCCTCCTCCTCCTCACTCTAGGATCTGTTTGAAATAATTCTTATTTATTTTCTAACACATTTTGAACCTTGTTTTCTTCACTGTCAGAAAGTTCATGTTGCATTAAAATTTATCATTTGTTCAAGACTTCTCTATGTTAAATACTTGTTCTTCATTGGTACTTGTTCTTCGTTGTTACCCATCTAATTTAGTCCTGCTCCCAGATCTGAATTTTTGACTGATCTTTAGTGAAAATTTTACATTCTCAAGTTCTCCCCTGTAAGCATGGGTCCTTTTTCTTATGATCTTAGACCTGTACACCCCTGCACTACTTCCCTAATTTAAGACCTCTGCTGTTATTTTAAGCAGTTATACAGCTACATCACTATGTTGTAAATATTTACTTTTACATGGAACTACTCATTACTAATATATATCTAAAACCTGTGGCTGTACCATGCAAAACTAAGCAAAAGTAAAACTATATTTTATTTGTTGGGCTACGAGTCACAAAGGGCTTTTCACTGTCTTTTCTGTTGGCTTGCCCATGAGAGCTTCAGCAGGAAATAAACTTCAGCTAAAGCCAGTGAAGGGGTCATGAGAGAGGACAGAGTGAGAGAAATAGACATTGTTAACATACCCCATTGATAAGAGGTATGAACTATAACAGCCACTTGGAAATAAGAATGAAGAAGAAATGGTCTCGGAAGTGAGTGTGATAGTGACAATGGAGAAAGCACAGTGACATTTAGCAACAGGGATGACATAGTCTCTCACCCTCCTCCTGGGGAGGCGAATAGGGAGCAGGAGCAGATGCTGCTGATGTGGCAAAGTTAACAATGCTTGGCCACTAGTTCCTTTGTTTGGACAGATATTCTAGATGTGGTCTTTCAAATTATTATTATGAATATAGTAATAAATTTTAAAAAATGGAGAAAGATATCAGGTTGGTAAAACAAGATTTCCCCTTTATAAATCCTAGTCCCAATCACCTTCTTGCCCATCATTTTAGAGACTGAGGTGAGTCTCACTGGTCTGTAGTTCCCCAGGTTCTCATCCTTGTCCTTCTTGTAGATAGAAGTGAGGGTTGCTTTCTTCCCATCTTAAGGAACTTTTCATGATCACTGTGACATGCCAGAGACAATTGAGAAAGGCCTTGTAATTACATCATCCATCTCCCTTGGCACTTTGGGTGCTTCCTGTCACACCCCATGCACTTATGCAAGTGCAATTAGTTTAAGTGTTCCTTAACTGGATCCTCTTCCCCCACCTATTTTTTCTTGCTCCAGACTGATGCAAAGAAGATATTGCAAACATCAGCCTCTTCCATGTCCTTTGGCACTGTGGCTCTTGCCTCACACAACAGCAATTTTCCCTGGTTTTCCTTTTGCTGTTAATGTACTGGCAGAAGTCCTTCATGTTACTCTCCGTGTCTCTCATGAGATTTAATTTCAGTTTGTGGAGTATTTAGCTGAGCAAGGACACATGGTGGACAATCCATACAATGTGCTGTAATGAAAATAGGCCTCAGTTAGGCCTCAGTTAGGCTTTAATCTTAACTAGGAAGGTTATTCTCGGTCAACGTAAAATCGTGAGTCATGCTGATAAGGGGCTTCGTGCAGAAAAACAAGAAGATGGATGAAAACAGAGGAGGAGTTTAAGGAGGAGACAATGTTCTCATAGCTCGTGGACACCTGTAATAATCCAATTAAAAGTGCATTTGTAATGCATGCTTAGCGCGTGAACAGCTGTATGTAACCAATGGCGTGGGAGAGAGCACGCACCGGGAGGTAGTGATAGTATATAAGAAAGTCAATTGTGTAAATAAAGTGAACCTGGCATGATCAAATTGGTCGTTTGTGCTTGGTCCTGAACTCCGCCAACATCAGTTGTGCTTTGGCTGTCCTAAGGTGGTGGTGTTGTGACTAATCACCTTGAAGAACAAGTTTGCAGAAGCAGAGCCTTTTTTTGTTCCCTACCCTCACAGCATTTGGAAGTGAGGGAAGGTTGGTCATGTGTAGAAAAAAAGTACTTGGGAAACTGATTTTCTGATTTGACGCAGTACAGCTTTTGTCACCTTCTCAATAAGTCGGAGTGAGTAACCTGTGTGTGAACTCCAAAAAATATGGTGCCCTTGTAAGATGAGGTGTTTCTAGAAGTTGCTTTAACAGCAAGCTCTTTGTAAAAGATACAGTTTAGTGCAATGAACATTTTGTGAAAGAAACAATAGAAAGGAAAAAAAATCTAATGTGGTGCTTCAAATCAGAAATATCTGTTGTACAAAATGACCAGAAAGGCAGATTCTGCCCAAACTGGGAGGATAGATCAAACTGACAGGAAAAAAATATGATAGCAATAATTGTTATAAGTCTCCAGGGCTCAATAAGGAAACTGGTCAGATATTTGAAACTGACTTATGAAGAAAGAAGTTAAAACATTTATCATAGCAAATTTCATTTAGTTCGACAGTCAGAAGCACATATGAAATGTGGAAATGTTAAGAGATGGAACATAATTTACTCTCTTCGCCATCCAGAAGAGTGTGCAAAACAAGGAATTCAAACTTGGTTTTAGTGATAGGGAAACACAGGGATATTTTTGTATAATAAACCAAAGTTTGCAAATCTGCATTTTAATATTAATTGAAGCTTTAGTTTTATGAAATGCTGGTCACTATTCAGGGCTTTCAAATGAGAAACTGATTTATAAGACCAGATATATCATTCATATATAACAAAGCTTTCATTGTAAGATGGTGCTTTATATCAAAATCAGGAAAAAATACATAAATATAGTAAAGGGCTTACACAGAAATTATAATTTGTTTTTCACTGAAAGAAATGTCCACTTCAATTCATGACAGGATTACTAAAGTAATTTTATTTATGAATGAAATGCCTATGCCTGTAAATACTGTACTAACAATTTCTTTCAAAAGCTTGGTAAAAAATCAATTTATACTATAAAAACAAAACAAAAACCCCAGCCATGAAAAGACTCAGTAGTAGACAATCCAATCTTGGGAAAACCACTGTCAGACCACAGAAGTAGTATGATTTCTCCCAGGATGATTTCTCTCCATGCTCCTACTGAGAACCTGTAATTAGTATTTTTAAATAGAATTCTGAACATTTTAAAAAAGGGGCCAGCTGCCTTTTGTCACTCCTACTTACACTAACCAACAGTGAAGGTGCTGAATCCAACTAAAATCTTATCATACAAGGTCAGATATGAAAGAATAGTGAAAGAATGAAGAAAGCAGGCAGGTATTAGATCTCAGGAAAAAAAGAGAGAGAAAACGTACAGGAACAAACAGTAGTGAAAGAATTTGGAGAAAGTGAAACTTACATGATACTTTCAGAGTAGGCAAACATGAAAACAATACAATAGTAAAGGAGCTTGAAGATGTAAAGGTTAAAAAGGAGAGGAAAAAAGCAAACACCAGGAAAATTAACAAGTAATGAGAAAAAAAGATACACTCTGGACTACTTAAAAAAAAAAGATTGCAGAGGAAACAACCTGAAAAGCTTGTTCTCAAAATCAAAAATTGCTGAGGAAAGAAGGAAATATAGGCATACAGAAGATGCAGTAGGTGTAGGCTTTGGAACAAAATTTTTTGCCAGAAACCTAAAAGGCTAAGGTGCTACAAAGTAGATTCCAATAAAATTATTATAACATTAAAAAAGAAGAAAGGATGGTAAGGTGAAAGTGGGGAAAATATTGAAATTCATCTAAGAGAAAATAATACAAGAGCTGGTTCTGCAATGGGAAGAAAGAATATGTATGATTTATGTTCAGTGGGAAAATTCTAGGAATGACATTAGAAAAGCCATAAATAAGCTTCTGTGTAGAAAACTAAATTTGATGCACTTGTGTTAATTCCCAGATTCAAGTTGTTTGAGTCTTCCCAGGCATTGAGTTCCATCTTGATTTAGTTGTATAATTCAGCATCGTAAGAAAATGGAAGGAACCAGACCCACCTACAGTGATTGAATAGTGAAGCCAGACAAGGGGCAATTGGAAAAAAAAAAAATCTAAAATACAAAATAGGGACAAATTATTTCGGATGTTTGATCAGCTCATCTATTTCCAACCAATATTCAAGGATAAAAGAAGCTGCAAGTTTTTCCACACAAAAGACTACTGACAGAAAAAAAAAAAAAAAAGAAAAATAGATAAACAGATTTTGTAAAAAAAAACCAAACAAACCAAAAACAACTCATCATTTTATTGGTAGTAGTTGTGGTTTTGTTTGTACAAGAATTTAATTTTATTTCAGTTCATGCAGAAAAAAACCCAGAGAATCATAGAATCATTAAGGTTGGAAAAGACCTCCAAGGTAAAGTCCAACCTTTGACCAAACACCAACCTGTCAGCTAAATCATAGCACCATGTCCAGTCTTTTCTTGAACACTTCCAGGAACGGCGATTCCACCACCTCCCTGGGCAGCCCATTCCAATGCTTAACCATCCTTTCAGTGAAAAAATTCTTCCTGATGTCCACCCTGAGCCTCCTCTGCTGCACTTTGATGCTGTCCTCTTGTCCTGTTGCTAGCTGCCTGGAAGAAAAGGTTCCTACCCCACTGCAGCCTCCTTTCAGGTAATTCTAGATAAAGTCTCCCCTGACAACATAACACAACGTAATGAAACTGAAATTTTTTAAAGTTTTATGCTCAGTTTCTAATTTAAATGCTAACATGGTTATTCAATGAAACATTCCAATCTCTTGCAAAATCTACTTGTGGAAAACTGGTCCTTCTTAAAAGCTGTTTTGCACAATGTGATTTCTATTAATGGTTAATAATTATTTAATAATAAAATTCCTCCTTAGGGAAAAAATATTAATCCTATTATATAGGTGAAACACAAGTAAGTAACTGGGCAGCTTAATGAATCTTTCTTAATACTCTCAGATTATCATAGAATCATAGAATTAACTGAGTTGGAAAAGACCTCTGAGATCATCAAGTCCAGCCCCTGATCCAACCCCACTGTGATTACTAGGTCATGGCACTCAGTGCCACATCCAGCCTCATCTTAAACACCTCCAGGGACAGTGAATCCACCACCTCTCTGGGCAGG
>JAWMRA010000078.1:73820094-73849284 GCA_035584735.1 Pseudotriccus pelzelni
ATGGATCCCATCTGGTCCCATGGACTTGTGTGGATCCAGGTGGCTCAGTAAGTCACTGACTATTTCCTCCTGGAACACAGGGGGGCTATTTGGCTTCTTGCTCTTGTCTACCAGCTCCAGAGGCCAGTTGTCGTGAGGGCCACCTGTCCTACTGGTGAAAACTGATGTGATATAGGAAACTTCTGTGTGATATAGGGAACTTTCACTCAAAATCCATGATGTCATTAAAAATTCAGATCTTGAGCTTTGAAAGGCTCAGTAAAAAAGAAAGAAACCCCACCATATATTTTTAATTACCCACTGAAATTTGTCAAAGTACTCTAGGTAACCTACTAGTAGTTGTAGGAATACGGTTATGCATCAGATAATGTGTTTCTATATCATACTGTTTCATAACTCCTCTTTAATAAAGGATAGCTGTGTTATCTGTTATTATTAAAAAATAACCGTGTTATTTTTTCTTACCTGTATGTTAACAAAACACTGTTATTACCATGCCTAATTTAATATCTGTTTTAATCAAAAGTCTTTGTTCAGTGTATTTTCCATGTCTATGCAATGTGATGTACTCAGACCTTTATATTTTAACAGCATGCGACTTACTGTACCTCAGGTGAACCCATCCCTGGATGGTTTACATGGCAGCTGCATTTTTATTTATTACCATGTTACAGTGTTCAAAGGGTGGCTGCAAAGGAGATGGACACTTCATTTTTACAAGGAGTCACATGTAAATGAAGAGGAGTACGAGACACTACTGGGGTGATTCGTTTTAGACAGAAAAGGAAAATTTTTCGCAATGAGAACAATTAGCCATTGGAATAATCTTCCCAGGGAAGTGGTGGATTCCCCAGTATAGCACACTTCTACAATTCACCTGGACAGGCTGCTGGGCCGTCTTGTCTGGTCTGTGCTTTTGTCAAGAAAGGTTGGACCAGATGGTCCTTGAGGCCCCCTTGCCACCCCGGTATTCTATTATTCTAAGATTAATGAAGTCCTATTCACACTTAAATAAACAAAAAAAAAATCTACTTATATTTCTTGGCAGGTTAATTCGTAACACTGGACAGTAACGTACACCAGTTAACATTTTAAAATGTCAAGTCGATCTGTTTAATTTCATTAGGACCTTCGCAGATAGGACTATATAATTTTGACCTTCTGAATGGTCATATTAATATTTAAGACAAATCTACATATATCAAACTATGTAGAATATTTGTTGTAAAGTTCAAAATATTTAGAATCATTTCTTGCAAGATTAGATAAGAACATGCAAAAAGCAGAAAGAAGATGGAGAACTGCATATTCAGCTAATTGCTAATTACCATAAATACAGAGCTTTCAATCTGAATTTGAAATCACAAAAAAGCATTTATCTGTTGTGCCAAAAATATACATACAAGGATGAAACCAAAAATAAACTGAAACCAAAATTGTTACAAAGAGCTATTACATTACTCCATGTGATCTATTAAAATAATCCAAACTCTTCACATGAGGTGTTTTAAGGATTGCCTTTTGCAAAACAAACCATTAATATCAATATGCATTCTTAATTTCTCTATTTTCCCATGAAATTAAACTGCAACAAATACTGTGGAATTTTTAATGGGTTTATTCATCCTCAAGTTTCCAAAGAATGTTAGACAGGTTTTGAAATTTACAGGGATGGGGAAATAGATAGATGAAGCAATTCATTGAAAGCTGAAGAAAAAATTAAATTGAAAATGAAAAGGCAATACATCATAAATATTCTATTGCTAATGTTCACAAAGAAGTCTACTTGTACCTAATAATGCATGCATCATCCCAGTGGTCATGGAATTTCCCATAAGCTTTCACTTCTCCTTTTGCTCTAAAATAAAATTTTAGAAACACACTTTTTTTCTTCACAACGCAGTATATGTGAAAATATATGAAGGTGTACTTAGTATATATGCAGCACATGTGAACATAGAATGTGTCCATCTTGTGAAAAATTCAGTCCACTATTGTATTGTGCAAGTTTTGGCTGGGATAGGGTTAATTTTCTTCACAGTGGCTGGTATGGGGCTGTGTTTTGGATTTGTGCTGAACACAGGGTTGAAAATAGAGATGGTTTTGTTATTACTGAGCAGTGCTTACACAGAGCCAAGGCCATTTCTGCTTTCCATACTGCCACAATGGCAAGGAAGCAGGGGGTGCATGGGAGGCTGGGAGAAGACACAGCTGGGACAAGTGATCCAGAAGCGACCAAAGGGATATTCCAGACAGAATGACAGACAGAGTTGACCTCATGCTCAATGTATAAAGTAGGGGAAGAAGAAGAAAGAGGGAAGATGTTTGGAGTGATGGTGTTTGTCTTCCCACTGTTAGATGTGATGGGGCCCAGGTCTCCTGGACACGGCTGAACACCTGCCTGCCCATGGGAAACAGTGAACAAATTCTTTGTTTTTCTCTGCTTGTGTATGCGACTTTTGCTTTTCCTCTTAAACTGTCTTTATCTCAACACACAAGTTTTCTGGCTTTTACCCTTCTGATTCTTGATCTTGATTCATGATCCTTCTGGTGGGATTGAACAAACGGCTATGTTGGGCTTGGCTGCCAGCTGGGGTTAAACCATGGCATACACATACTGTGCAAGCCTCATCATTAGTTATCTTTTTATCTTGTTGTATGGTATCCTCAAAGGCTATAAGATTTATTCTGGATATTTTACACACTAACAAAAAAAGTCCTTACCCTAAATTCATTTTGATGTAAAGACCAAGAAAAAGTAGAGTAGGGAGAATAAGTATAAAATCATTTGCCCGTTCACAGAGCTGCAAGTTAAAGATGTATTGCGGCACATATCCACACACTCATATATCATTCCAGGGGATTACCTGTCCTAATACCTGTTATTGGAAAAATTATCTTTCCTTAAAAGGTGTAAAACTGTTCACCTGGTTTGTGTTTCCATTTCTGAAAATTTTCCTTCCACCTTGGCAGATTGATTCTGAAAAGCAGATTAAATGTAGATCATAGTGACTATATCTGCGCCTACAACTGCCTGTACTTCCCATGAATTTGGTTAAAACCAGAATGATTCTCTGATCCCTAGAACCCCCATTTCACTCCATTCCGTTTAAAATCCAATGTAATCTTCAAACACAGGAAAAGTGTCTAAAAAGAATGTTTCATCCTCATTTTTTATACAAAATAATGGCAATTCCAATCTGGCCAGTCCAAAGAAAACACACACTACAAATGATAGCATCTTAATTAGATCTTTTAGAAATAACATTTACACTGGAAAATTTCTATGCTCACATTATGTTTAAGAGGATCTACTGAGGCATTCAGATTTGTAAAGTGACATACTAAGTAGTCAAGTTAAACAGTATTTCCAGTGATGTTTACTCATTTCTTATCTTCTTCTTGATTTCTCCTATAGGATAAAAACTTTGGGGACTGAGCAGGTCTTCAATTTTACTTTGTATTTGCATCATTCAATACGCACAGCCAGACCTTACTATTTTTCACACTGCAAGACCAAGAATAGAATTAATAGTTACCTATTGGGCTTTTTTATAGTACTGCTTATTGTTTTATCTAGACAATAATTTAAGGAGTTTAATATTCACAACACATCCATTAAGCAAGAAGGGATTATTGTTCACACTTCACAGATGGGGTCTTTTTGTACTTAGTTGAAAATACTTTATTTGAATGCCAGAAAGATTGAATTCCAAATTCAGAAAGTATAGATTTTTTCAGAATTATTGGTCAGTCACAGGTCTCATTCTCAATGGAAACTGTGACTGCTCCATACCTATGCTAATTAGATTCCAGGTATTTATGTCAAGAAAGGTTTTCACTATGTTCTTGCTCAAGTCAGAGAAAAAGTCTGCTTAAATGATGCAGGATTGAGTTTAAAACAAGGGAAGTAAATACTTTCTCCCTGTATTAAATCAGGATTTAAGCAATTTCTTTTAACATTTAGTGGAATTACAGAATAATTTAAATTGGAAGGGACCACTGGAAACCATTTAGTGTAATTCCTGGCTTGGTTGTCCAAGGCCTTGTTCCATCAAGTCCATCTCCATGAACGGACAGTCCACTGTCTTTGCTATCAACCTATTCTATAAATTTGATTACCTTCATGTATATCTAACGTAAATTTCCCTTGCTGCAACTTGTGTTCATTGCATCTTGTTCTGTTACCCTGCACTTCCAAGAAACACACCCTGGCTCTGACATAGAACACTTCTAGAAAAATGTTATGTTACCATTTGATGAACAGCAAAGAAGGGGATGAAAAACTTCAAATAAGCTCTGAAGCTGTTTTGCAGATGAAATGAACTGCTTTATATCTGTTGTGTGAATTCTGACATTGGCTGACTCATGGTAAAAAACTGAGAAGAGATTTAAATAGCCTGAGAAAACAAAATTGCAATTCATCTGATTACATATCAAAAGATTTCAAAAGGCAAATATGCAGTAACTAGATGAGACCAAATTTACCTTTCCAAGCTGTGAGACCTGGTAAACTAGAATACAAGATCAGGAGCCAACAGGAATGTGTTACCAGTGTAGCCAGAATAGAGAATAAAAATAGTTGTCTCTCAGCAGGGGAGCATATATTAATCATATATTTATGTCATGAAGGTGAAGGGGTTTTAATTATTAATTATTGTATTAGTTAGACACTGGTTTGATTTCAAAATGACTATGGTTCAAGTTCATTTTAGCTATAATGACTATAGTTGCAATAACACAATATCTAAAAAATCACAAAACAATATAAAGAATAGTTCTTTAGGAGTCAATAGTCATGAAATACATTATTATTTTACAACTCAAACTATTGTCAGAAATAACCACTGAAGTAGCCATATGAGAACTTTATCTTGGGAATAGAAAGTTTTAATTTAAACAATTTGTTCTATACTAGAAGAAAATTCCAGTGGGAATATAATTTTTAGATAATTGCTAAGGCAAATTATGTGGAATGGGACATTTTAAATTTTATTATTAAAATTCATGAAAAAAAAATCTTTGCATAATTACTATTTTCCAAACATGGAAATTCCCTTTCATGAACAACAAAAACAAAAAAACAAACAAAACCCCAAACCAAACAAAAACAAACAAACAAAAAAACCCAACACAACAAAGATTTTACAGTAAGTATGTTTCTGAAAAAAAAATGTATAAAATGAATACTGATTTGCAAAGTGAACTGTCACATGACATTGCTAGTACGAGAGGCCAACGACACATTCATTTTCAGCCTTATGAAACAAAATCTTGGAATACGTAATCTCTGTGAAATTACTTTGACCTCCAATGCTTTTAGCTAATCTGCATGAACAGATTAATTTTAGAAACATGTGCTTAGTAATGGAAGAGCATAAAGCATTCTAACTTTAATTAATCTCGAGTAACTAACTACACACTTGTGGTAGGTTGACCTTACCTGGAGGCAAGCTGCCAATCAAGCTGCTCAATCACTCACCCTTCTCAGCTGGACAGAGGAGAGAAAAAAATCTTGTCGTTTCACATAAGGCAGTTTACTAAAGCAAAAGGAAAAGTTTGTGCAAGCACAGGCAAAGAAAAAAAACGCAAAGATTTTATCCTCCACTTTGCATGAGCAAGCGATGTCTGGCCATTTCCTGGGAAGCAGGGCTCCAGCACACACAGTGTTTGCTCTGGAAAGCAAGGATTGTAAATGATCAATGCCCCCACTTCTTCCACCTTTTCTTAGCTTTTATATCTGAGTTGATATCACATGGTATAGACTATCCCTTTGGTCAGTTTAGGTCATTTGACATAGTTGTGCCCCCTCCCAAGATTTTGCCCACCCTGTTTACTAATTGGTAGTGGAATGTCAGAGAGAGATTTCTAAGTTGCATGAAGTCATTCATTTCATAGTTCCTCTTGGGCATGCACCATCTACCTCTAAGTTCTCAGCGGAAAATTCCATTAGAAAGGTAGCATAATCAAATACCTTCCAACTTTCTTTAGAGTGTCCAAACTAGTCCTACCTACTTGCATGCTATTCTTTTCATTTAGTTAAACAGTTTCCTTATCCTTCACCTGCAATTTAATAGCAGAAGACTTTTCATAGTCTGATGCATTACTGGTATAATATGCCACAGTCTGATATGTTAATAAAACATGTATTTGTAATCTTATTCTGCTGACAGAAGGTAGAACATGGGGCAATAAGAACACTGGATTTATCCCATAGAATTTTTATTAACACATATCTATATTCATATATATATATGCACACAGTTGTGTTCTGTGAACCTCTTATTTTAAGAATTCATATCCCAAAAGTCATTCATAGATTTCCACACCAAAATATTCTAGTGCCTTCTTGTATTAATACTTCCCAGTATCTGTGTAAATGTTTTACACTGACTAAGGCTGCGTTCTTGCAGGGACCCTGAGGGGAGACCTCATTGTCATCTACAGCTTCCTCACATGGGGAAGCAGAGGGGCAGGCACTGTTCTCTTCTCTCTGATGACCTGTGATAGAATCTGAGAGAATGGCATAAAGTTGTCAGGGGGCATTTAGGTTAGATATTAGGAAGAAGTTCTTCACCCAGAGGGTGGTTGAACACATGGAACAGGCTCCCCAGGGAAGTGGTCACAGCACCAAGCCTGACAGAGTTCAACTGTTTGGACAACACTCTCAGGCACATGGTGTGACTCTTGGGGTAGTGCGGGGCCAGGATTTGGACTCAATAATCCTTGTGTGTCCCTTCCAACTCAAGATGTTACATGAGTTGATGATTCTCACACTGCTTGTGACATCATCACAGTGATGGCCTAGATAGTACACAAAATCCTCCTTATTATGCACCTCAAGGTCCCAGTCTTCAGTCAATTCTATTGTTATTCCTCTCTAAGGGCTATAATGCTCGGTCTTATGCCATTTGTACTATCATAATTATTCAAACTATTTAGTTCTTTCTAGCTGATACTATTATCTCCCTGCTTTGTTAAAGCTTCTTACCTTTGTGCCTGCAGGCATCTTTAGCCCACTTCTACTTTTCCTACTGTGAAGATTTTAAACTGAAAATACACTTCCCAAAGAGTAAATTTTTAAAACATATTTAGTAAGAACCTTCCCCATTATTTTCCATTTAGTTACAAACTCTTATTGTCTCATATAGCCAGTTCTTAAAAATGGGACTTGCACAGAAACTGAGTAAATGTTAATCCTTCAATTTAATCCAGTACTTCACATTTGATACCATACTTCCATTTGACACAGATGCATTATGGATGATGAGATTGAATCTCTTTAATTTAGCTTGGTAAAAACCAGAGGAAACGGTAGAAGGGGGAAATCTGACATGATGCCACTGGTATATTGGATTTGTACCATTAACTTCCACAACCTCAAAGATTTGAGGTTAAATTTATATATTCCAGCCAATCCAACAAGATCCCAACAATACAGAACTGTGGTGTAAAATCCATAATGGCCTCTTCTACTTCAATATGAATGCATCCCTATCTTATATTAAACACTAGATTAAAGAACACCTAAAAGCATTAATCTCCCTTTCCAGTGGAAAAAAAATAAAATTTCCATTTTAGCTCATCCAATCTTTTAAAATAGTCCTTTGTATAAATTTGGTTATCTTTTGATGCCTTGTTCCATTTAATATCTTCTTAATGTTGTGTAATTGACCAAAGAAAGCATCAAAGTAAGTCACTTCACTGACTGAATTAATTTCTGCAGATAATACAGTTCAATTTCTTTCACTGTTATCACTATTGTCAGTAGTTATCTATGCCAACAAAATGCATATGATTTATTTTCTTATTTTTACTTCAGAAGGCAGCGAAGCGATATTGAATATTCAGAATTTAATTTTTTATGTAATGCATTGCAACTTAATGCATCAACAAAGAAGAGAAAGCTACACTTAATCATTGCCAGTGCTATTTTTACCCAGTTGTTAATGTGTTAACTCAACTTGGTCAAAACACTTGTTGATTCTTACCGTGAGAGTTTGCTCTTTCCATCAGGAGCAGTTCTACAATCTCAAACAAATTCAAGAGAAATGGTGAAGTTGTATGTGGGTAAATCTGAGCTGTAGGTAAACTGAAAAATCCAAATAGAAAGACTATTACTATCCATAAGCTTTCCATTTTACTTAGTGAATGCTTAAATATATTTAGGATGTCCAAAATACTTCATCAGTTTTCTCTGGAAAAAAATCCACATCACTTGCATCTTCACATTTCTCTACTGGGCCTGTAAACAGAACTTAGTGAAGGCATGACCTACTCTTTCCACTTGTTCTTGGACGCTGCCAACATGAACAGCTTTAGATTTTGAAATAGTTTTGTTCTGTACTTGCTACTTTACAGGACTTTGGTGTATGTTACTCTGCAGTCCATTCTTTTTTTTTTTTTTAATACTTTTTGTGAGTGTTTTTGACAGCTTGCACCAGGGTCAAAAATCATTATTTGAGCAAAGGTGTTCAGTTAAACTACTGCCAGTTCTCAGCTTTGCATAATGCAGCTTGGTATAGCTCATTATAACACTCTAGATTCTTTCTTCTAGTAAACTTCAGACCAAAGACTCCATCCTAAAATTAATATTTATTCTTTTGGTGGCTTAGATTAGGCCAAGTGACATTTTAATGTAGACTACATTCTTCTTTCTCCCTGAGATTTATTTTTGAAAACTTTTCAAAAAACCCTTTCAGAGACTTTGACAAGACCTGTTCTTTGCAAATCCATCTTGGCAACCGATTATCTTCATTCCCAATTATTTTTCAAACGTCTGGTCTTAATATCACTGTGGATTATAAGCCTTCTCTAATATTGAAGTTCTCAGCCCATAATTAAAAAGGAAAACCTTTTGCTTTTTACCACTTTTTATTTTTCCAAAATACAAATTCCAGGAGGTTATAAATTAAAGAAAAGAAAAAAAATGGTTTATGGTTCATTATATTAAAACCTTCAATAACTAAACTACATACTCAAAATGTTGCAGACATATTAAAGCTGAAAATGCTAACATATGAATTAGAACTTAAATGTCAACAAGTGGGACTCTTTCACATGAGAGGATGAGATGGAAGCCATGGGTGATCCCAACTCAGATAGTGCCCTCACCAGTCAGGACACCATAGTGCAATGTCCAAAAGCTGTGGGCAGAGCAAGGTGCAGGTAACAGGCTGCAGTGACAGTCCCAGATAAATCAAAGCAATCAATTGGGTCCAGAGTCCACCTAGTGAATCTAGCCAGGAGATGGGGCCAGAAACATGACTGGAATCAAGACTACAACATAGGTCTAAGGCTCATCCAGAGACAAAACATGAGAGAGCACACCTCCAGCACAGTTCTGACAAGGAGGGATGTCTGGCCTGACCTGAAGTAGCACCCTGGGCCCACAGGCAGAGTGTGAGGGGTGGATCCGGAGGAGGCTGCTCAGGACAGTTGAGGTGTCATGATGTACTCAGGGTCCTGAAACTTAACTAAGAGACTTTTCCTAGGGTCTATATCTTTTTTGGTATTGCGGCCGAAGTTTTCTACTATTCTGAGTTCAGTTAAGATTTGCATTAAACTAAAAGCTTAAACATAATAAGTCTTGTACCTCAAAACCAAATTTTGAAAATATAAATACAAAAAAAAATAAAATATATACATGTAGGTACATGAGTTTCTCTTGATCTCATTCACCAAATTTTTCTACAAAGGAAGTTTTCATATCACCTTCTAAAAGATTCTCTGCTACTGAAGTTCTTAGCCAACAAATAGAACATAATGCCATTAATTTATGCCATTACCAAGCATTTTTAGTCCTATTTCAATTGAGTTTACAACTTGAACATTTTTTTTCTACTGGAAATCTCCTGTTTCATCTTATGGTTATAGTTTTTCTTTAATTTCTTAAAACTTACAAAAGAATTATCCAAAACTTTCAAATTATTCAAATTATAAAACAATCAATCTAACAGCGTATTTGTGCTCTTAGCTTTTCATTTTTAAAAAATATATTTATCTCACCAGTTTTACATCATTTGGAATTTCACATACAGTCTAGAAAGCTATTAGAAAGGGAAAAGTAGTTGTGAGGTTTTGGGTTTTTATGTTGTGTCTTGTTTTGTCCCCCAACCCTCCCTACCCCTCGCTTCCTCCTGGAAAAATCACAAGCATACTTTTGTATGAAGGAAATGATTTGACAGAATTTTAAAACTTATCCTTTTGAAACTATCTACAAGGAGAATTTACTTCATTTATAGGACTGTGGTTTTATTTCTAGGGCTATTTATCCTTTTCACTGATATTTATTTGAATAAAAATTTCTCAATGGAAGCAGTGTACAAATTATTTTGATTACCAACTCTTCAAATTATTCTAGATATTAGGAGCCAAGGATTAGAGGATCAAGCAGTTGTGTATCTTTTTCTCTACACAGCTTCCAAGCCATCCTGTGTCATCATTTCTAGATATGTCTAGAAGTGAGTAAGGCATCTGGACAGCCTTTTTTTCTAAACAGATCGTCTAATGCAAAGTATATAGTCTTCCTATACCTAGTTGTCGAAACAAAGGCCAAATTTTCTATGAATACCAGCTAGTTACCTCCCTCACCTTCACAATATTATGCAAACACTGAGAGCAACCAGGCAGACGTCTATACTCATGTATGTGTAGGTATGCTTCCTCTGTACTTTTGAAGGAGGGAAATTTTTAAGTATAGTAGCTTAAGTGTGGTCCAGAAATTGGTTTAGAGATAGGAATAATTTAATTACTTTCCACTGGTATTTCATTACTTGCAAGATCACTGAATTGACTCATTCTCTTGATGTATCCAAAAAGGGGAGAATGAGGCAGTACAGTTACTATATTCACATCACTGGAATTCTGTGACCAGCTAGTAGTCTTTCTCTTGCCATCTAACACCTGTTCTTGACCTTGAGTCATATTGTTCCAATAAAACCTTGATTCATTACTTTAAATAAATACACTTCTTTTTTTTCCGGTCAAATGTCACAAATATACAATCTTCTTTGATAGGAGAGTTCAAGAACTGCCACATGGCATCCTTATCAAAATGGAAACAAAGAGACAAGGACAAATAAATTAAATTAAAAAAATTATTATTTAGTCATTAATGATGTATTATTATGTGATCCAGCTGCATCTCAGCCAGAAACAATTATTTCTAATATTAACATTCCTCAAAATGGTCACATTTCTGCTGCTTTTCATGGAGCTATGTTATCTTCCTTTGGAAACTGACATTCAATTCATGAAAATTTGTAAAATAATACACTCTTCTATGACTGTTGCAAGCACAAGCTTGATAAAAATAATTAAAAATTTCATTTTCCACTACACTTAATAACAGGCACTCTCAATTCTTCACCTACACTCAACACAAACTTCTCAACATAAAGACACAGAAATTAATATTTTAAACTACAAATCAGATAAATGTGACAAGGCCCTGTGATTTAAGCAGAGCTGAATCTTAAAATTCTGCTAGGGAAGCTGGAGAAAGAGTAAGAAGAAAAAAACTATTCCAGAGATTTATGAAAGGGATATAGGAAAATTGGATTTGATTCAAAGTCCAAAGCCTCAAAACACAGTCTAGAAATCATAAGGTTTTATCAAAGAGGGTATTCACAATGTATTTCTCCTCTATGGTCTTTTCTCAGGAATGATACATCAGTGATAGAGTATGAGCTGGGAGAAACAACAAGCTTTTGGCAGCAGAATCCCTTCATTAGTCACAAACATGCTCCTCATTTAGGACTGCTTGCTACCAAGGGGATCCTCAAGAACACATGATAACCCTTTAATTTCTTTATCTACCACCTAGTGACCAAGCATGCAAATAGTACAGCAGATGGATGCATACAAAGACACGCCAAAAACTCAGTGCCCTCATCAAGATAAAGTATTGCATGTGGAGTCTGTATTCAAATATATAAAACGTAGACTTGTGATAAACCACAGTCTTTACACACATTTAGGATTATTACAGATTAAAATTTGTATAATTACTGACATTTCTAATAATTTAGAACTATGGTTATTTCACTCTCCCCAGGGAAGAGAGCAATTTAATACATTCACACAACTGTCTAGTTGTTCATAAGAGCTTTCTGCAGATATGGAGATGATCTCATTTGAAAACAAATCTAAATGCAGAAAGTCTAAAAGCATAGGTCATTTTATATGCATAGAAATATTGTGAAGCTAACAAATGTAGCAAAACTCAATGTAAGATCCTACAGGAGGGGAATGTGAGGGTTTTTTCAAACACAAAACAGTTTTATTTGCTCACGCTCAGACTCTCATACACACCATCAACCACCAAAACAGTTGAGTCCACATAGTCTGTCCAGCAGCACCAAAACATGTATCCAGTAGTCTAATAAAGATTAACAATGACAATAAAAATAAGTGATTAAAGCTATCCAGTTCTGCTAATCCATGCACTATCAAAATCCAAACATTCTTGGAATGTTGTCCACCTGCCGATTGTATAACTAGACATGGTTTTCTTCCATTCATATCAATTTAACAAATTTATCTTTCTATTCTATTAAAAATATCTACTTAAAACACTGACACCTGATATATTATTATTATGGTATTTTTAACAGGGCATGAAATCAACATTATTCTAACACTTGCTCAGTGTCATTTAAGAACATGGATGATCTCAGAACTTTGTGTTCTGTACAGCTTATAGCCTGACCTGTTATTTCTGAATCACTGATAATTTTAAAATATTATTTTGTTTTATGATGGGTTTAGAATACCCATAATTATAAGAAGCTCATGCTTATGATAGGCAGTTCTAAGTATTATCATTAAAAGATTAAATGCAATTAGACTGTGATGGAGTTAATAATGGGACCATAAAAATAGACAATCAAAGGATGCTAATAGTGCCAGTCAGATTATATAGACTGATATATAAATTAAACAAACTCTGTGATCATTTGAGCTCAAAAGAGTATTAGGTTGTTATGCTACGACACAGAATTTATGAAAATAAGTGACTCCACTGATGCCAAAAAAACAACATGTACATTCTGAAACAAGGAGTGTTTAACCGAAGCTAACCATGGTCTGAATAGTTTCTAAAACCTTCTTGGATGCATCCTGCTACTTGTATAATTTTGAGGGTCATAGAAATGAGACTACAATAACCTCCCAACAGAAATAACTATATGATATTTACTTCGATTTGCCAAAGACATTACTAACACAAACATCAGCAGTGATGTAGCCTATCTTTCAAGGAGCCAGTGAAAATACATGTGCACATTTCCTTTGGGCTTTTTGAAAATATCAGAGGGATCTGTGCAGCCAGAGTGTAGTTATATGACCAAAAAAAGGAGCCTCCAAGTGCAGGTCACTCAAAATGCCAAGCTCTAGAAATCTATTCAGAGCCAATCCATATATTTGGCACAGATGCAGTATTTAATGTCTTTCTAGCATTCATAAATTATGGCATTAGCTCTGTAATACCAAGAACTTGGTAGTACAAGGCTGCTGAGGATTTTTGCTTTGAATAATTTTTGTAGAGGGTTAAAAAAGGAAACATTTTGAGATATTAAACGGTTAAGTTAACTTCTGCATTTGTTAGTGGCATGAGCACTCATCTCTAGTAGGCTAAAGGGTTCTGCTGCTTGAATGGATACTAAAAAACCAAAAAGTTGTAAATCTCTTGCTATAATACATGTTACTATACACATTTCAAGATCCTTGATTCTTCCCTAAAGATTGCAGGCTGAATGATGAAGCACCTACAGCTCAGGTAGGCAGTGCATTACAGTAAATGTCAAAGCAGAATAATGAAAAGAGCTATTAAATACCATATTGTTGGAATGCAGCTTGGCTAGGGTTCATTTTGTATTCTGTATTGAACTACAGAAGTGCACATGTTATGATGAACCCATTAACACTGCCTGAAAGAGGGTTTATTACAAGCAGTTTCTTTTAAAATACTAATTTAAAAACATCTATTAGACTCTTGTTAAATTTTGAGTGTATTACTGTTGATAACCTTCCCTTGTAACTAACTATATGGGTTATTTCCTTTATCATTTTCATACTTTCATAATTTAATTGAAAACATAGTCACAAGAGATCTTAGAAATGCAGTATTGCTCAGTTCTTGATCTTTCCTGAATGTTTCACAAAACTTCAGAGCCAGAAAAAACCCTAAACTCTGAAATTGTTTCAACAAACACTAAAGAAACAATATTTCTGCCTAGGAGTATAAACAAGCCCTTCCAGGCTCTACATTTGTAGGGCTATAACTTGTTGCTCAGCAAGAAGCATTAGCTTCTTCTTAGTATTGCATGTACTAAACTGCAGATTACATGAAACTTACGTATTTCACCAGCCAGTTCACCCAGGTTACATTTGGACAAAACAGAACTGAGTATAATTATAAAAGGAAATACCCTCAAGCTTTTTCTACACTCTACTCCTAGTTTAAACTTCATAAATAGATTTGTAGGTTCACTCTTCCCTTTCCTAAGACAATTATCTTTTATTTTTTTTTAATTAGGAAAAGTTACAGAATAGAAGTTACGGAGGTGCCTAGAAAGACTCAGTCATCTACACCAAACTGGTTTTGGGGTCAAAACCTGGTTCCTGAATACTTGAGGTGCAGGTGAGATTATTTAAGCTCTGCGATGAACAGAGTTCTAGCATTAATGAACTCTAATCACGTGAACTAGCCAGAAAACTTCAATGAACATAGGTAAATGTTTTGAAAGAACTTCATCTTGGTTTCAACTGGGATAGAATTCATTTTCTTCATAGTAGCTGGTACAGTGCTGTGTTTTGGATTTAGTATGAAAATAATTATGTTCTAGTGTTGCTGAGAAGCCCTTATTCTGACATTTTTCAGTTTCCCATGCTCTGCCAGTGAGCAGGTGCACAAGAAGGTGGCGGAGGAGCACGGCCAGTCTGAACTGACCAAAGGGATACTCTATACCATAGAAAGTCATGCCCATTATAAAAACTGGGAAGAGTTGGATGAAACCTGCTGATTTCTCTTTGGGGATGGTCTGGGTGTCAGTCAGCAGGTAGTAAGCAGGTAGTTCATAATTTATTTCTTTTGGGTTTTATTTCTCTCTTGCTCTCTGTTTCACTAAAATTATTATTATAATTGCCATTATTATGGTTGTTGTTGTTATCGTTATTTTTATTATTATATTTTATTTAATTCCAATTAAACTGGTTTTATCTCAATCCATAAGGTCTACTTTTTGTCTATTATTCTCCCCCCCACTGGGGTGAGGGTAAGGAGGGTGAGCTGCTACGTAATACTTAGTTGTCAGCTGGGGTTAAACCATGACAGACTTTCACAATAGAATATTTTAAAATTTATTTTAAAAAAGCAATCAAATACCTTCAAAACCATATGTCAAAAGCTCATTTAAAATATCACACATTTTAAAAATTCAAATATTTCCAAATTGATATAGGTTCTTCTTGTGTTAAAAGGAAGTCAATTTTTAACATATTTAATAGAAGAAAAATTATTATTTTTATATAAATTGATAATAACCAGAAATTAAACATTGAGTTTCTAAAAAGCTGCTTTTGAATCAGAGAAACAGGACTATAACTATAGTATTAACTTTCTATTAGGCATTTCTATACTATCTCCAAAATTAAAAGAGCCTATATATTACAAACATCAACCTACTTCAAATTATTCAGAATAGGTCTTCAGTTATTTCAGTGTTCCATCAGTTTCATACAGAAAACTGTGACAAAGACTATATCACATTTATTTAGGTTGTATATTTCCATAGGGGGAATATTGCCCTCCATTCAATGGATTTGTTTTCTCCCCTACCTCCAAGGTAAAAGACTATAATTTAGTCACAGTAAGGTTCTAAGAGAGATGAAAAATTCCACTATAGCATTGTTTCACATAAAAATTGCAGTAAATGTTCTCTTATTCTAACAGAGAGAAGTTTTGTCATAAAACCATTTAAAATAACAATGGAAGAAAATGCTTTTTTTAGCTTTTCACATTTCTTATAACACTGAAGAAGTCATTCATCTCTGCTGAGGTAACTGAATTTAGCTATGTGTCACAACATATGTGATATTCTATAAATGAAAACAATGCAAAAAATAAAACCTCTAGGTACTTTTTAATACAATGTTCAGTTTGTAGATTGCCCAAGAGATGAAGACTGCATTATGATGCGAAGATAGATCCTTCTCCAGAATGCCCAGAGGTCTAAGGAAAATAAAAATCTAAATGGGGGCAGTTTGAATATATAAGTACAGAAATAAAAACTGAAAGAGATTACAAGGAAATATTTGCTCCTTTAATGCTGTTCAAAGTCAAAGTGTTTTATTAAGTGAAGTTGACTTCTGGGAAGCTGATGAGAAAATTACACTGACATTAGGAATGAAAACCCCCACCATACTTTTCAAAAAATATGGAGTTTTAATCAAAGTTTCTTGAATATGCATACAGAAGTGTCTGATACCTGCAATCTTGAAAATTTTCATGGACCTTGATCTTTTTTTTTTTTCAATTCCTCATAATTTTCAATCATGCCAAATTACACCCATAAAATAGGTAGGATTTTAATATTACTGCATGAAGTCTACTTTCTAGTAGCTGAATAAGTCACTCTGCAATGGGCCACTAAGTCACTGGTTTTTTGCTTGCTATTCCATAAATGTTTTTATCTTTTTCTGAGCAAGTACACAGACATCACAGAACAGCTGGCAAAGTAAACTTTGAATATATGATAACATTAAATTCAGACATTCAGTTTAGTTTCAGAATAGCTAAATTTCAAGTACCATTCAACATTACCAGATACAGGCAAATTATTATTTTTAAAAAGAAGATCACCATATCACCTTCAGTAAAAACTGTTATAGTCTTACCCAGTAACTACAAAAAGATGGACTGTGTAAAACTGTTGTTTCACTTGAAGTACACAGTTTTAACTCCTCTTTGTTGCTTAAATATAGTATACTGCCTTAGTATATATAAAGGTAGACATGGATGGCAATACAGATAATTTGTATAATGGCACTTGTGTTTGACCTAAATCTACTGGCCTCAGAAACATTTGCAGTGAGCATCTAATTTTTCAGTGTTCTCACTTATAAATTTTAATGTTGCAACTTCACGACTTACATTGCATTCAAAATATATTATTTTTGTTTTGCATTCATTTGCAAAGATTAATACCTGAAATCTCCTATTTGCCAGAGGCAGCTAAAAAGGCAACATAAACAGAAACTATTTAAAGACTGTTTAAACAAAGCACAGCTCTCTCATCTGAAGTAGTCTCATTTTCATGGTAACAGGATCCAATAATGTTAGTCATGTCCCATTGCTATATATCAAGTTAGGCCTTTGAGGTATAATGAAACACACTCACACTGAAAATTAATATACTGCAAGGTGTCATTTTAATGACATGAAAAATTAAATATAAAAACTTAATAAGAAAGCCTCATTCCAGTTCACCTGATCTTGGTTCGTTTCCAAAGAATTTCTAAAGTTTTTGTGATTTCAATAATATCCTGAAAATGGAGTAACTGCAGAAAAGAACTTCAAAGATCTGTGATCAGTCTTTTAGGCACACCTTATTATATGTTATGGGGAAAAAAGGTCAGCTTCTTTTCAGATGTAATCTATCAAAACTTCCAAATTCTACTCTTCAAAACAGTTTTTAAGAAGAAAACGAATCAATAATTAAACATTACCCATAAAAGGGACTGAATTTTAGCAGTAGGACAGTAAGGCGGTGATTCAGTTTCCCTTCTTTTGAAACCCAAGGTAGGCTATACTGAACAAACTATTCCTGAGAAGATATTTCACTATGACTTAACCTTTTCATAGTATAGTTAAGTATAATCTAGTTTGTGCATTTCCACATCTTGTCTTTACTCAACTTTTTGACCCACATCTCATTCTTTTTTACTTAGGTTTTGTCTCCCATTTATTTTTCTATTCCTCTAATTTCTTGATTCTTTTCTAACACTGCAAAATATTACTAATATTAGATTTGATTTTGTATTCAAACATTACCTTCCCTATTTTCATCAGGTCTTTCACTTACTCCCTGTATTCAGCTAGTCTTAGAACTCCCCTATTTGAAGCCCCATTCATCCATCTCAAATCTACTTGCACACAATCTTGTCCCAGGGCATATGGGTTGTCTCATTCTGTCAGAGTTTAAGGTGAAGTTAAATCAGTTTACATGAGAAACAAACATGAGAAAGAAAAAGGACTGGTTAACTCGTTGCTTTGTATCACAAAGGTCCCTTCCAATATTAATATTGTCAGATATAGAAAGGCATACTACAAATTCAGTACACACTCAAAAACTTATTTGATATATCAGTCACATCCTATACAAGACATTTCCTTTCCCAGTATTTGCATGTGGTCAGGCCACTTTATGATGGTTATTAACATGTGTTATTTTTAGCAGTACGTTTTATTTTTCTAGATTGCTCAATTACATTCCAACTTTTAGCAGGATGTTGCTCTGCTTACAGAGAATAAAGCAGATTTATGAAGGCAGATATCCTCTCTCTGCTCTAAGACAGCTTGAGGTAGACTGCAGCAAGAGCTGCATCTCTTCTGAGCCTTATATAAACTCCTCAAGGGCCTGATACATTTAAAAAATGTAACACACCAAAATGGTAAGGCTATCTGGCTACTTGGCACGTGTGTGTTTTATAGCATAATGCTGAAAGTGCATCTGCCTGTTAGCTTGTTTTGGAGGATTGCAATAGCCGGAAGGAGTGAGGTCTGATATAGTACTGCCCTTTAAAGTTGCTCCTAGACCAGCTGGATCACCTTGCGTTTTGTCTGGAAAGAAACATGGCTGCAAGACTGCAGAAAGAATCCAGGGAGTAACAGAACATTCCCACAGTGTGGGCACCAAAACAGAGAGAGATCCAAACTGGAAAAGAAAAAGAAAGAGTGAGACAAAAAAAGGAAAGTACTTTTTAGGCATTTGAAATGAGGCATTTTGCAAGCAGAACAGGGTACTGGTATGTTCATTTCAGTAAGTGTGACAACAAATATTTACTCCTGTTAAAAAAAGTGCTTATGTGTTTAAATATTGGTATTGATGAAGAACTTCCATGGGTATTGACTGACATGTGGACCAATACTAAATAAAAACAGATCAAGCATATAAAGTATATTTTAGGGCTTGGAAGTATAACAACAGCAGATGCAAATAATCAGTGAATCAAGAAAATTAAATAGAGCATGCCCACCCCCTACTTGTACAGGATTGGGGCACAGAGGGAACTTGTTTGAATGACAGAGAGCCCTCATTTGGATAATTAGGCAAGCAGAAATGTAGGACACATCAAAAAGGGCACCTTCTTTGAAATGCAGGCACAGCCCTTATAAGAAGAGAGCCCATGAAGCCATTCTTTTGACAGTTTCCTCATCTGATAGATCTCTTATATCTTTTTCCAGAAGAACTCCTTTGAACCAGTAGATTGACATGGCAACAATATAAACCACTGGAAAAAATTTCAAGAGTTTTACCAGCCTGTGTAGGAATATATAACCTGTGCTCTGTAACTTATGTCTCTGTCTGGTTTTTTGATCAGTACAATGAAGTGGTGTGGTGCTATATATGCCTAATCAAGACAGTGTATCCTGGGTGACCAGGAGCCTTGCTTTGTATTACAGATTAGTTTTCACCATGAGCACACCTATTTTCAGGGACAGCTCCCCTTACATTTCATTATCTCCTGCAACTTCCAAATCAGCAGAAGCCACATTTTACTGACTATTCAGAGCCTACTAGTAGATTGTCACAGTAAGAACAGTATCAAAAACAAAAGTCAGACTCTGATCACTCCTCTACACCAGTCTTTACGTATCTTTTCTGAAAGAATCAAACTTGAAAAAAACAAAGTAAAAGTCTGTAAGGTCTTAGAAATAGCCTTTTTTACAAGTTAAAGTTGCCGTACTTACTTACTTTTCATTCAGTATACTTGGAATACACTTTGTTGCATTACCTGATTTTCTGCAATGAACAGACTATTTAGTACTACCACTCAAGTGTAATGTCTCTTCAAACTTTCCTCCTTGAAACAATCTGGTTTCTATGTCACAGGCATCTTGCAAACCTTTAGTAGACTGCAGTGTCTCACCTGAAGTGCGGTCTTCACTGCCAACTAAGAACACTCCTGCACTGTTACTTTTTGGGCCTCAAATAAAACTTTTCTGGGTATCCATTATAGAAGAATAATGTGAATATTTTAAAGCATAAAATTTTGTCTCTTGACACCTAATATGCTGTATGCAGTGTTAGCAAACTTTGAAAAAATTTGTAGACAAAGACTTTTTGGCCACAGAGTCCATATACTGTGGAAGAAACACTGTTTCCAGAGAAGAATAAAAAATAGGAGGATAAACCCTGTACATACTGAGGTTCCAGATCAGTGCAGAACTTCTGAGAAACTATAGGTAAAAAAGTCTCAAAGTGTGGGACCACTTCCCAAAATCATAGAAAACATTGAATGGTTTGGGTTGGAAGGGACCTTAATGATCATCTAGTTCCAAACCACCTGCCGTGGGCAGGACAACTTCCACTAGACCAGGTGTTCAAATACCCATCCAACCTGACCTGGAACACTTCCAGGAATGGGACATCCACAACTTCTCTGGGAAGCATGTTCTAGAGCCACCGCTCTCATAAGAAAGAATTTCTTCTTAATATCCTATATAAACCTACCCTCTCTCAGGTTAAAGCCATTCTCCTTTGTCCGATCGCTACACGCTCTTGTAAAATGTCCCTCTCAGGCTTTCCTGTAGGTCCTCTTTAGGTACTGGAAGTCTCCTAGGAGCCTTCTATTCTCCAGTCTGAACAATCTCAGCTCTCTCAGCTCGTCTTCATAGGAGAGGTGCTTCAGCTTTGTGATAATATTTGTCACTCTCCTCTGGACTCACTCCAACAGGTCCATACCCTACTTATGTTTGGGCCCCCAGTGCTGGATGCAGTACCTCTCGGTGAGGTCTCATGAGAGCAAAGTACAGGGGCAGAATCACCTCCCTCAGCCTGCTGGCCTCACTTGCTTTGATGCAGCCCAGCATATACAGTTGGCTCTCTGGGCTGCAAAGCACACATTGCCTGCCCATGTACAGCTTTTCATCCATGAGAATGCCCAAGTCCTTCCGCACAGGGCTGATCTCAATTCACACTCTGTCCAGAAGGTATCAGGTACAACAGAGCATCTTTCCCATCAGCTCCTTTATCACGCATGTCAGGAAGTTCCTCATAAGGCCTCCAAACACAAGGTTTCTTCCAGTTTACTGAAGAAGGTCTCATAATTGCTTCCTAATTAGGTGTTCTTACAAATTTACATGTTAGTCTGCACTTTTATCCTGACCCACCAGGTCTTGTCTGGCTCATCACCAGTGCCCAGGCAGAGCCCCATGCACTCCAGCTTACCTCTCATTTAAACAGCAACCAAAGGTATTTCACTTAACTGTGAATGCAGTGCGCATATACATATACGAACACAAATACATCTGCATTGTCATGTAAAAACTAATGCAGCATTTTAATAAATCTATGCATTTCAGTTTAGGTGGATAAAAATTTTATAGCATAAAGCATTAATTGATGTTTTTGCATTGAACATACTTTCATAATGAATTATTCCTGAAGTGAAAGATAAAAAAAAAAAATCTTTCACTGAATAAGAATGTTTATAACAAAGAGTAAATAAAAGTCAAAATCCCATTGTTCTAGCTATCAGTGAATAATTCTAAAAATAATTTCAGTGGCTTCAAAACGTCTGCACAAATGGCTCTACACTGAGAGCCTTTATAATATCTGTAGCAGGTAGAACAAATTTTCTTTCTGCACCACAAAACACTATTCAAAGCTAGTTTTCCTGCTTTGCTGGTTTTGACAAGTAGACTATGAAACATATTTGCAAGACAATATACAAAATCGGGGAACTGTAGAGTTATTTCAGTATCCCTAATTACAATGCAGAGTTGGAAAGGCAAGGACTGTCGATGCTTTTCTTCACAATGCTCAACTATCTATCAGCTGGAAAAAAAGCGCCTTATTATAGCAAAAGTCAACTGGATAATTACAAGTACCTCCAACACCACTGAATAGTAAAATATCTCATGTATATTTCATATGAAAAATCTACTCAATTATAATATTATTCTTCATAAATCTACACAAGAAGACAAGGTTTAAATTTCAAATTAAAGGACTGACCTAAAGCATGGCAACAAGCTGAAACTGATTTAATATATAGAAACTTGGTGAGGTCCAATAAGCAGACCATATTTTGAAAAAACAAAATATTGCTCAAGTGTACTGCTTTAACAGCCAAACTTATTCCTATTGTGCTCACTCACAACAGCATTAACATGAGCTTTTATGTTTAGCTATTGCTCCAGGCAGATCTGTGTAGGTTTGTCTCCCAAGAGATATTCTTCATGGCTGTTGAGATCAGACAGCTATGAACTTCTTTCTGCACAGCAATGTCATTGCACAAGTCTTTTTACCTGCATTGGAGCTATGTTGGGGAAATTCTACTGAGGATTTGTAAGGTCCATTTTTGCTGACTACTCTGCTGACTAATCTGGGGAAGGAGCTGGTCAGAGTACAGCAATGTCAGTTTAAAAGCAAAGTGGTTGAACAAAAGTCAGAAAAATGATATGGTAAAACTTCAGAGTCATATAGAGTAATAGAACTATCTTGAAATGAGTGAAGGTCTTCAGCCAGGCTCTGTAGTGAATACACAAATATCTTTCCACATTTGTGAGGAATGCTAGATCTAGAGGACTTATTATTGTCATGTGTTCACTACTGCATTCCAAAGTTAATATAGAATGTATACACTAATGCCATTTTTCAAAAGACACACTGCTAAATAATTATCAATAGAATTGTTACAAAGAATTCCCAGGATTAATTACATAAATGAATAAATAATTTCTGGAAAAAACCTCAAACTTTGATATTCCTTTGAAAAGCTGATTCTATTGCCATTAATCATGAGATTTTTATGTATGTATGACTATCAATGAACAGCGAAGGAGACACAGACACTACAAGAGTGAGAGTGGACAAGTTGGCCTAGGTAAAGTTAAATCTCTCGCACCAGACTTGCCCTCTGCATGAAAGGATAAACTAAACTTAATATAAATATAAAATAATCTTTAGCTCCAAACATTGCAACTGTTTTCTTGTACTTAATCCATTTCTTCTTTGGTAGTGTCACGAGTTCTTGGAGAATAAACATGACACTGCAGGAAGGCATAAAATTATTAATCTCATTTGAACACTTACTAGACTGTTTTTTAGAGTACTTAAAAACAGGTTGTGCTTTTGCCTTCACCAGAGTGAAGAAACCTATAGTAAAATCGCTTTAAGCAAAAAGGATCAAGGAGTTGCCCAAATTTAGTTCTATTCTGCTAAGCCCTTGCAAGGAGTAAGCAGAGAAAACAAAATTATATAAAAAAAGTCCTCTGTTACTTCAGTCTTGAAGAAATAGCAAAGCCCAAGTCACTGGCCACTACACAGGTTGTTTAGGAGAATTCTCCTGCCACATTCCTCAGATACATATCCCAGTTCCCCGTTTTTGCAGTAAAAAAGATCATTAGGGAAGCAAAACTTAATGCTGTATTTCTCAGAAGACTTTAGAACAATTATTGCCTCCTTTTCATTCTGAGGTACTTGCTATCTTCAGTGTCTGTAAGCATAAGCCACAAAAGTTTTCTTATACTTTATTATTCAGAGAAAACTAATGGGATTTACTCAGACTTTCTTTGGTTCTTCTCTATTCAGAGAAAATGCTGAACTGAAGTACTCTTCAATTTGGAACAATATTTTTATGTTTGTTTTTTTTTTAATCCATAGAACAGTAACAGAATGACTTTCTGTAAAAGAAGGCGGTCTTTGGGTCAAACCTATGAATTCATTTGGGGCATTATTGTTCCAGTTTTTGTTTCCATGAGAGTGAGACAGGATGCAGGGTAGGTTTTGTGGGTTAACTTTGGCTGGATGCCAGCTACACACTCTATCACTCCCTCTCCTTTACTGAAGAGGGAAAATATAATGAAAGGCTTGTGGATCGAGATAAGGACAAGGAGAGATCACTCACCAATTGTTGCCATGGGCAGAATAGACTTGACTTGGGAAAATTAATTTAATTTATTAGCAATCAAATCAGAACAGGATACTAGAAATATAAACAAATCTTAAAATAGCCTTTCTGCCACCTCTCCTTTCTTCCCAGGCTCAACTTCATTCCCGAATCTTTCTACATCCTTCCCCCAAATGGCATAGGAGGACAGGGAATAGGGGTTTCGTCAGTTCATCACATGTTGCCTTATCCATTTCCCTCCCATGGAAGACAGACTTCCACAAACTTCTCCAGTGGGGGTCTGTTCAACAGGGTACAGTCCTCCAGGAACAGACTGCTCCACTGTGAATCCCCCAAGGGTCACAGGTCCTACCTCTTCCAGCACAAGCTTTTTCTCAACTAGGTTACAGGTCCTGACAGAAGCCTGATACAGCACAACCTCCATCAGGCACACCCACATGCTTCTGTGTGGGGTACTACATGGGCTGCGAGTGGATCTCTGCTCCCTCATGGACCTCCATGAACTACAGTGGAACAGCCTGCCTCACCATGGTCTTTACTACAGGCTGCAGGGGAATCTCTGCTCTGGCGCCTAGAGTACTTCCTGCCCATCCTTCTTTGCTGGCCTCGGTGTCTGCAGAGCTATTTATCTCACATATTCTCACTCCTGTCTTCCAGTTGCTGGTTTTGCCTTCTTAAATCACAGGGGAACTACTAGCATCATTGATGTATCAGGTCTGCCCTGGAGCTGGCTGGCACTGGTTTCATTGGACAGGGGATGCCTCTGGCATCTTCTCAGAGAAGCCACCCCTGCAACCATCCACTATCAAAACCTTGACAAGCAAGCCCAATACAGTAGAAATGACTATTGTGAAAAAAGTTGGATCTTGAATGCTTTATCCTACATCTGAATTATGTAGTTACCGTGGAGTGGTTAGTGCTCTGTAATTCTACAAGCTCTGGTAACTTAGCATGTACTTGAACCCTTTAAGACTAAACAAGTTAATTCATATTCGTGTGCCTCTCCTTGATTTACAAACATGTTCAAGTGTTGAGAGGATATCTCCATTCTTGTTTCAAACTCTCCATTCCTGTCTCAAACTATCTATGTATAAAAAATATTTCGAGCAATAATATTAATTTTTGAAGTACTAGCTTCAGCAAAGATAGAGACTTTTTAGAAAAGCTCAGCTTGAAGATAAACATCTGAAATGTACTTTCTTTTTGTTACTTCAAATCTGATTTGAAGAACCTCACTTTAAGTATCTTGACTTAAGGGAAAAGTGTGACAAACTATGCTGAGAAAACATAGGTTGTCCAATATCCATTGCTGCTAATTTAGGTATACTGCAGTATCAGTTCTACTTCATTCTAGTGCAATATTAATGACAAGTGCTACAGATGCAGAGATGTTGACCTCTAGCAGGATTCAGATCCTCTACAGCAGTCAACTGTACTGACAGAACTATTCCTTGTTTTAAAAAACTGATAGGCTATAGAGGTCTAGATAACATCTTTTATTGATATCTGTACTAAAGTTATACTCCTTCTGTTGAGCTTTTCATTCTGTAAAAAAGAAAGTTTTAAACTTCCTCTAGTTTATTTAAAGTATCATCCCTTGTGCCAGTTTTCCTATGATGATCAGTCTTGTGAAGTATGATAACATTATTTTCTTTTTGTTACCTTGAAAATGTGTGAAATCCATTTAGTTAAATGATCTCACAGCACTCCCACAGTGTTCTCCCGATGAAACTAGCAGTTCATGATTTAGCCAGGTGTACTCTTCAATGAGTAAAAAAACCATTAGGATGGCCAGGCCTAGTGGAACACTGGTGAATGGAGTTAAATCCTGCCAGTGGCCAGTCACAAGTGGTGTTCCTAGGGCTCAGTATCGGGGCCATTCCTGTTTAATATATTTATCAATTATATGAATGAGAGGATCAAGTGCACCCTCAGAAAGACAAACATATGAACATCTAAAAAAATGCAACTGCTTACAGCTACCATCTTTCAAACTTATAATGTTGATATAACTCCTGAAATAGCTGAAAATAACCCTGGACTCTGGACACAACTGAAAATGTTAGACTGCTATATATATGTTATATGTACATAGTTTTCTTCATAACTGTCTGAAGTTGAATAAAAATATAATTTAAATGTATACAGAAGAGCACTTACAAGCTGAATTACAGAACAGAATACGCATCAGTTAAAAATGTTACTTAAAATTATGCCCCTAAAAGAGTGTGCACCATGGACTGTTAATGCTTGAGACTTTGGATTATTTTGCCTTCCTACTAAAAAAATAAAAAATAGGTGTATTCACAAGTTTGGTAATAGCCTAAGGAAAAAACTTTTTTCTTTTTCTCTCTGCTTCTTGAGTCTGTAAGAGAAGAATAAGATATGACAGAAAAAAATGAAATCTGTGTGAAAACAGATTACATAAAATAACACAAGAATAAAATGTGCAATTGCTTAACACAGAGCCTTCCTCTGAAAAATTTATTAAGAAAACCACCAGAACTTTTTGTGAGTCTCAGTAAATGTCATTTACAGACTGAAGGGCAAACATAAGGGGAAACCTCATTTTATTGAAACAAGACAATGTTATCTCTACAATTGTTGTGGTTTAACCCCAATCAGCAATCAAGCCCCTTTGGAGCTGCTCGCTCACTCCCCTCAAGTTGTTTGGGGGAGACAGAAGGATAAATATGAGAAAACTTGGGTTGAGATAAAGACAGTTTATAAAGTAAACCAAAAACCAAGCATGCAAGCAAAGCAAAACAAGAAATTCTTTCACCACTTCCCATAGGCAGACAGGTATTCAGTCATGCCCAGGAAAGCAGGGCTCCATCACACACAGCTGTGACTTGGGAAGGCAAACGTCATCACTCCAAACTTCTCCCTCTTCCTTCCTTTTGCCACAGCTTTACATACTCAACATGATGTCATATGGTGTAGAATATCCCTTTGAATCAGTTGGGGTCACCTGTCCTGGCTGTGTCACTATAGAACTTCTTGTTCATATCCAACGTCCTCACTGGCAGAGCAGTACAAGAAGCAGAAAAGGTCTTGGCTCTGTGTAAGCACTGCTCAGCAATAGCAAAAACATTTCTGTATTATCAACCCTGTTTCCAGCAAAAATTCAAAACATATCCCCCTACTAGCTATTGTGAAGAAAGCTATCCCAGCCAAACCCAGCACAACGTGTTATGATAGTACTGCCTACTTATCTATCAAAGTCATGTAATCACAGATGATTTGGGTTGAAAACAACCCTAAAGATCATCCAGTTCCAACCCCCTTGCCAGGGGCAGGGACACCTTTCACTAGACCAGGTTTCTCAGAGCCCCATCCAACCTGGTTTTGAATGCTTCCAGGAATGAGGTATCTTTAGCTTTTCTGGGCAACGTCAGCTTCTGCTGCTTTTGGCATAATGGTCTGTTTTAAAATACCTGAATACAAATAATTCATAAATAGTGGTCAGATCTTAGAAATACACTTTTCCCACTAAAACAACTGCTCAAGGGACATACAGCAAAAAACAAATTTCAAAGCCTACCGAGTTTTGATACCTTTAAACATATTAACAGGTATAATTTCAGAGAGCCCTGTAGAAATTAAAACACACAGTACTGTAAGAAAATCAGCTTTAAAGTTTCAAATATCTTAAGAGCCACTGCAGTATCTATTTATTCTTTGCAACTCTTTATATATGAAAGAGTAAGGAGACATAAGAACTCACTGTTTCTAAACACCAAAAACTGGGAACAATGTTGAGCATTCTCCCAGCTCTCCTGTTAACCAGGTGCTTATTAACATTGCACGAGTTTTAGGGGCTTAATAAATATGTGTCACAGTGAGAGATCAAGAAAGGCAGTCATCTTACTGTAAAGGAATATTAAAAGCTGTTAATATTGTTTTCTTCTGTATCCAGATCTCTGAGAAAAAAATACTGCAACTTGCTCTTTTCTGAAATTCTGCAATTACATCTCAAGAATTTCAAACACAAATATAAGGACATGGGCTTTGTTTACATTTTCAGAATATAGCATCCATTAGTTTGTGACCTTGATTCAAATGAAATACATACAATGTCAATGTTGCAGTAAGGGAACTCAAAATATTTGTTTAACTCATCTTTGTTCCTGGAAAGCATGTTCAGCTTCCCTAATCTGTGACACACTTAAGACAAAATATATTATTTCTCAGGAGGGTTCTATATAGCTTTTAGTCATACAGTGCTCAAATTTTAAATTACAATAGAGATTTGACAGATGATTTTTGTGTGGCTGCCATTTTTGATCCATCTCTCAGAAGGAGCAAATCCCCATGAACATTCTTAAGGAATCATTCTCTTGAGTTGCAAAGAAGTATTTGAACATCAGTAGTAAAGCCAAGTCTGTCACTTCAGCTGAGAACAAAGCTTTTCAAGCTTCAGAACTGCCACAGGGACATATTTCTTTTGAGGAGTAAATCCAAAGTGGCATTCAAGATTTTATGGCTCCTTGGAACAGTGGTGATTGCTTTGCTTTTTTTTTTCTATCCTCCATCTTGTAGGGATGAAGCACTTAAAAAGTTTATGTTTTGTATATTTCCATGTGTCATCAGAAATGAGAAATCATGTCATTCCTTTCGTCTTCCCTCTCTCCCCTCAAATTCAAGCTTTTTTTGTGTTTGAAGAAATTTTTATTTTAACTTCAAAAAGCATAACCAAGTGTAACTGATAACCCTGGGTGGAAGGAAAGTTCTTTCATGAAATTCACAAAAATAAAACCAGATCCAGTGTTTTCTACTGAGGCTTGAACGTTACTAAAAGGTGTGAAAAAACTCGTTTTGGCAATCTTCTCAGTCACATTGTCCCAGTCACATAACTGGGACACACAAACCTCTTCGTTTGTATACAAGCTAAACGCAGATGTATTCTTCACTGCAAATGCACTCAAAAGCAAAAAAAAAACCACAACCCTTAACAAATTAAAGTATACTCCAAGAAAGAAAGAAAGAAAGAAAGAAAGAAAGAAAGAAAGAAAGAAAGAAAGAAAGAAAGAAAGAAAGAAAGAAAGA
>JAWMRA010000078.1:73850684-73903451 GCA_035584735.1 Pseudotriccus pelzelni
AAAGAAAGAAAGAAAGAAAGAAAGAAAGAAAGAAAGAAAGAAAGAAAGAAAGAAAGAAAAAGAAAGAAAGAAAGAAAAAGAGAAAAAGAGAAAAAAGAGAATGAATAGAGTTTCTACATGTGATTTTTTTAAAATTTAAGTCCACCAATATTCTCAAATATTTTTGAAGATACTCCTTCCTCAATCTTTTGGTAATCTCATAATTTACTTTATATTCTCCAACCCCCGAGTGGTTGTCATTTGCTTAACTTCTCATTTCTGACACATATGAACAATGCCAAGTAACTCCGTAAAAGTGACAGAGACACCCTGAATGTCCACGAAGTGTCACACTTCTCAGCTCTGCTTCTTGTGAGGACTAAGACCCTGTGAATGGATTGATGACATTTCCTATTTTCAGCACACTGCTATTGATTTTCTTTCAACATCTTGCTTCTAAGTAGTTTTATCCCTTTCTTTCTACTGGACATTCCGTCTCTGTGCAAGCTTATGCTAGCCTGCAGACTTCTACTCAGGCTGTTCAGAGTTTACAATTTCTTTTCCCCTTTCATGTCCAGAGTTATAGCTCCCATAAGAGGATGAACTCCATCCAGGCCCTCATTTGGCTGCATCTAAGAGCACGTGGCAGTACACTTTTCCTTCAACAGCTCTGTGAGTTGCCACATTCAGAGCTTTTCTGCCTTTGGGCCTAGTAGATGGCTGCCTGAATAAGGAGCTTCTTATGGGTAAACTCTGCTCAGAAGTGAGTGACAAGAAAAACAAGAAAGAGGTGACTAGGATTTCCATCTTGTAATAACATAACTGGAATATTCATGTAGTTACCGTTGCATAACCTGTGATGAGACGGCTCACACTCTAAAGCATTCAAGACTTAGTAGACTTAAATGATCCTCTACACTGGGTTTATGTGGCAAGATGTTGGCAAAAGAGGGGCTGTAGGGTCAGCCTTTGTGAAACATGTTATGTATCTGGAACCTTAGAGATGCATAGTCAGTCTAGGGATCTTCTACTTCACAAAAGGCATGGCAACACTTTCCAGCACTTTATTCTGCTGTACTGCTGAGTTTATGGGTATAACCAACTCTATAGTTTGAGTGCACTTGGCAAGCAGGAATACTGCTGCTTTTTGATTAATTTATTCAGGGAAGAAATACTCCCTAAACAATCTGTTCTTACACTGTATGGTCATTGATCCAACTTGAAATCTCTCTAAGATGTCTCTATTCAGCTATTCATACTTAGTTCTCTGCAGATTTTTTTGACAGACAATCATCCTTACTGATCAAGTCCATGAACCGTCTTAATCTGCACATATGTTTAATGTGAACTTTGAGATGTTTTATATGCCTGGGGTTATTCATTATTGAAACATGGAGTTAATTGGGCAGATCTTCTCAGGTGCACGGGTGGCAGGAGGGATTACAATTGCAAAACTGAGTATATACCTTTTGGTGATACTTTTGCTCTCTACTCTTTGTTCAACAGATACCAAGGAATCTCATTTTGTATGTGCACCTTCTAAGATTGTTTCTACAGTTCTAAATTAACACTGTAATTCACTTAATTTTACAGAAATCCTTACCTTCTGCACAATGACTTTTTCCTCTGCTAATAACATACTCATCAAAAGTACCCTTCTTAAACCACTAGCCTCAGTTTGCAAAAGAATTACATGATATCTGTAAGATAATATGCCATTATGTTGCAAATGTGGGGATTTTAACAGTCCTCTCTCTTTACTTGAACTCAGTTGAATTAGAAAGAAACACATATTCTGTGAAATGCGTTTCTCAGAAGTGCATCTCTTTTAGAATCCATCCTTGAACATATACTTATTTTTTCACTTTGTGCTTTCTCAATGAGTAGTTCTCTCATGATAAAGCTTGCAGCTAGAAGCTTAAAGCAAGTAAGCACTTTGGATCCATTTCCTAAAAGAAACTGAATTTTAAGGTGCCATAAATAAAAATAGGTGCAGTATTAAAAAAAAAAAATTAATACTAAGTTATCTTTCTTTTCAGTTAACTGCCTCTCTTAAATCAGGATATGAACATTAAATGTATTATGTCCTCAACAAAAAGGGATCATTATTAAATTTAGATTATTAAAAATCTTTTCTTGGGTACACTCTGCAAAATAAGTTCTACCACATAGCAAAAACTCATTTCTCAAAATAAAAATATCAAAGATAAGTGCTTGATGAGGCTGTTGAAATCAAACTTGAAGCATAGGAGCCAGAGATGGAAAAGGTCAGCTGTCTTGTCTATTTTTAAATGTCTCAAGCAACTGGAATTCTGTATTATTCCTTAGGAGATGAGTACACTGTCATTCAAACATGTTCTTATTAACTCCAACTGTAATCTTATTTTATAATCCTTTAATTATAAAACTTACTGTCAACAAGGCAATGCCATGCATGTATAACATCCATCTAAGAAGGACATTAGGGATCAATATTTCTTAATCCACTGCCACCCCAGAGTGATTAATTATAACCATGCCTGTGTTCTGTCAAGAGCCAGTGGTAGGTACACATATTTATCCCATTTATATACTAAGTAAACTTAATAGACTGATATAGAATGAAAGGCTTCATGGAAGTTTAAAATTCATTTCCCAGTGAGGTGTAATATCCTAATGGGAAAGAAGAAAAGCTTTTCAGGACAGAAACTCAGTGTTAGCCAAGTAAATTGAGCAACTGGTTCCTTCTGTAACAAAGATGCATCTGCATACACGAGAGGAACAATTTAAAATAAGCAGGCTGTCTCTTGCAGTAGGACAGGAAAGATTAAACTTCAGAAGGAAATGTTGTCTTGAACTCCTGAAATAATTCACAGGGGGACTGCTAGTTTGAATTAACACGTTTCATTAAACAAGAGTAATCTGAACCAATCCCAGAAATCAGAAAAGATAACAGAAGGCAAGTGGCAAGGAATGTTACTGAGGATATCTGGTAGAAACAGTCTTCCCAAAAAAGATTGAGGCTTCCAAGTCAGCCATCTGCAACAAACGTGACGAAGGTTTAAGGCTGGCACACAGACTAAACTATGGTTCTTCTAAGAATCTTCTTCAATAAAAGCAATGACATATTTCTAATTTTCTTAACACCATAGCCAACATGGAACTGCATTCCAAAAGCAAGTTAAAATCAGGAATCTGCTACAGTTACGTGGAAATCATTGTCAAAACACAACTGATCAGAAGAACAGCAACTGAAAGTGTGCAGTAATCCTAGGCTGATGTATCGGTGTACATGAGACAAAGTAATAGTGAAGTGTGACTATGAGAGGTGTCAACATTAAACTTCTGACTCTTATGTATAATAAATATCTTCCTTCAAATACAAACTAGCCAATCCACTTGACAAAGCTGTAAAAATCACCTGAAAACTCAGATGCTCACACACTTTACATCATATTCTTTCTAGCATTTCAAGTGTCATAGTGAACATACTCTACAATGTCATTTTAGCATCAGTTTATAACACTTCTAGTCAGACTAGAAAATAGTTGAGGAGCATGAACTGTCTTTGCTGATATCACAGAGCAGTGCAAACAGATTCTCTTTAGATTCCTTTAGACACAAATGTAGAAAAGCAATAGCATCAGGGTTTTTTTACACCCGTAATAACAACTCATACAAGCAATTCCCCACTTGAAACAAAACCAATTATTTAGTCTAAAAAAGAGATGAAAAAAATCACAATAGTGAAATTGCATTTGAAAGCTTAAGAGTTTTCAGAGAAATTAAACATTCTTATTTCCCTATTCACATTTTGGTGAGCACTTTCAAAATATCACTTTCAGTATATAAATCCAAATTTTAAATAACTTTACTTCTGGCATCTCCTCCATGACTGTTAAATCTTGGACTTGATGACTAACTCAAAATATTACTGTGTTAACAATGGTAAAGGCTAACATGCTCTTACATTGCCTGAGTCAAGAGAATTTGAAAATAATCTGTACACTCTTTTCCTCTTCTCTTGGCAGCTACTCAAGGCCATTCTTCTAAAGGTACTAAGCTACATGAGGATATGGCTTGACACCATAAGGGCATTTGAAGATTCTGGTTAGATGATTTCTCTAATTGGGAGATTGGGGTGTATTATAAAAATTATTAACTGACAAAATGGTTGGCATTTTAAAAATTAATCTTTGACTGTAAGGTCAATAGGATTGAAAGACTGGGGTTTTTTACTGCCAATATGCATATGCAATTGAGCTGTAATGAGCTCAGTTTCTTCCCTAAGCAAGGCAGAAATTTAAGTAAAGATATTTTACTGATTTCATTTAACTTTATAAGACTGACCATTCAAATTTCAACTGCCTCTCTCTTATATGTCTGAATAAATACACCAAAAACCAAATCTATTACTAAAATAATTGAAGATATACCATCCTTCATCAACTGAGAATGTGACATTTTTAGTGCTAAGTTTTACACCTCCATGAAAAAAGTTGCAGTTTATCAAATTGAAGCCTCAGTACTACAGGGACCAAAACTGATTTCTCAACTACTAGCCCAGAGATCAGATTTCACTCTGGAAAAACATTATGTCAATTTTGCCAGACTTTGTAACACCCTTACAGAACAAATTTAAACCATTATACCATGAGGTCTATTCTGACAATACTTCTGTTCCAAGTTCTCTCTAGATGTCCTGGCACTCCCAGTGCAGATTCAGTCAAACCACTGTCAACAAAGCTACTTGGGTAACCCCACAGAAGATGCTAACTACAAAGGCATAAACCCCAAAATGATGAAATGAGTACCTGCTATCGAGTACAGCCCACGCTGGAATCAGCAGGAGGAAGACCCTAATAGAACACATGCTTGCTTTCAAGGGTAGCTGCTTTCACAACAGGCAGTCTTGAAAGGTCATGTGTGCCAAAGCTCCAAACTTTATATTGAATACAGACAGATGCACAGGTCATTTCTGCCAACAGTATTTTGTAGGAGAAATGCCAACATAATAATAGCTGCAATCTCTAAGATGTATAGCCAATGTAGATTTAGCATCTGGACTTCCATCTTAGCCAGTCTGGTCAGTTCCAGTTACTCACGGTCATACAAGCCTAGAAAACAGACATATCCTACAAAAATAAAAGCTCTCCTAGAGAGAGCCCTGGCAAGGACTGTCAGTTCCTCAGAAGCAAATAAAATCAGTCATACAGCATGGGAAAAGTAATGCTAAGGAGATGGAAGGTAGGGAGGGCTGGCTCTGAATATCTGAAACAACACAAAACACAGTGGAATTACATCATATAATCCACATTAGTAAATGCTATCTTAAGCTAAAGATTATGAGATTTCCTAAATACAGTGGCCATTTTTGTATTTAATCCTGGATTTAAAGCATGTCTACTACTGTGTAAAAACGCCTTCTGAGGGCAACAGTTTAATAGTGAGGGAAATCAATTTGATGTATAAAAAGCTTGCTAACTGAGGCATATGTAGTGAGAGTACAGAAACATGAGGAAAACAACATCTAATATTCTTCCCTAAGCAAAGCAAACATTCAAGGTGCTTCACTGAACCTGTTGTGCTCAGTAACCTGACACAACATTTGCAACTATTTGTGGTGTATTACTGGGGACTGTAACATGAAAGTGTCTGCACCCATTTACAGCTACTGATACCAGTTAAGTGCTATAGTTAGAGAAGAGTTATTATGCTACTAATTCTACTTTCTCAATACTGGAAAGGTTTTATACTAATGTGTTTTCTATCTTCAGTAAGGTCATGAACATTTCACAACCACAGTGTAAAGTCATAGCAAATTGAGAAGTTAAACTCAATTTCTCAGTTTCTTAAAGTTTGAGACTAACTTCAACTTGATATGTCTAACCATGAAAATGAATAGTGTAGGTAGATCTGAGATCTACTGAAACTATCATAGTAAGAAAAAACACTTCTCACAAGCACATTTTTTACGTCAAACTACTTACTGTGAGTGGCTAATTCATGAGATCCGTTTGGTTTTAAGTAGAATTTCATTTGCTTTGGTGAAAACTCATGGTGCTAAGGGCTCGTGCAGGCCTACTCTTATTTTCAATAAGCCAAATTCAAACATTGCAACTAAACCATTAAACTTCACTACAGGAAAAAAAAAAACATTAATAGAAAATACATAAAATATTACAACTAGAAAATAAAGTAATTGGAATAAATTTTAAAAATCCTGTTGACACTTAACCTAAGACTTAATATCTATAGAAGTTATATTTGATATCTGTTTTTTATTAAGGTTTTTCACAGGTTCAACTCCACACACTTAGAAATGTTTCTGACTTCTGTGCATATACAATCTTTACATATAAATTACAAAGAGTTTTAACCCAAATGTGTTAAGTTTTTGCATTTTCTTACATGTTCTTACTTTTTCTAATCTGATTTTCCATGTTTCAAAACTGTATTGTACAAGAATGACAATTGCACCTTCTGATAATCATAGCTTCTGACTTCAGTGCTGAAAATTCTGCCATATGTAGATTATTAAAATTTCACTTAAATTTCCAGCATCATGAATACATGTTCATAAAGACCACTTTTCATTATTAAAAGTTAAAGTTGATACCTGGTGATATAAAAATTAATCAAAGGTAATAATATTTTTATTTTATTAAAGAATGAATGTATTAGGTGTCTGAAAATTCCAACCCACAATTAAAACAAACTATCCAACATGCAGTCCTTTTTCCTCCTGTCCCATTGCACCTGATATATTCATCATTTGACAGCTTATACCTTTATTACATAGCTCTCCACACACAAGATGCTTCAGTCTTCCTGTTCACTCACACTCAAATTTGTATATTTAGTGGCATTCAGAGCTAAAGAACTTCAAACTGGTCTCCAATAGGAAAATGAGTTTTTTCTCTGTCTCAGAGCAAATTTGTACTGAAGCAAATCTAGAAAGTCATATGACATTTCAATTATTGTAATTTCAAGAACTTGCATGTTATTGAATGAGGTTAAAGTTCCACACTTAGGCTGGGAATTCTATACAAGCTGATGGTTGCTGTATTTTTAGTTGTCCAGTAAATATAATTTTGCAGACAGATCAGGTATGACTGCAAAATTTTCTACTGTACTGTTTTCTGTCTGTGTCCTCGTAAAGCAACTAAACAACCATGTTGTTTTCATCCCAATCTTTGGGGTTTTTTTAATAAACAAATTACAAGGCGTCAGTAAGAGCAGGGATGGGTACCTGATTTAAACTGAGTTACTGCAATTTTCACAAGAAATAATAAATAATATACAAGAGAATTTGTGACCTAGCAATAGCAGATAAAAATGCAAAGACAGCAGGACTGCGGCTAATATACCGATTTCAAAGTCTGCATTGTAGACAGCAGCCCAGACTACTTGGTGAGATAAATGGATATGTTAAGTCACATATCTAAGTAAACATCCCCACCCTACCCATCCACCCCACAGACTAATTGCTGTAAAATCATTTGTGTATGCAAAGCCTATAAACAGAATTCAGACACTTTAGATGTGAAACTATGTTACACCTATCTAAAGTTCATACATCTTACTTGGAAGAGCAACAGGCAAGACTAATCCTCTAATAGAGGTGAATGATCCTAAAGTTGTTTCCCTCCTTCTTCCTGGATACTAGCTAGCGTTCTTACCCTGACATTCCTCAGTGTGGCCCAGTCCCTCTTTGGACCACCAGCATGCTGGAACAGAACTTATGCTATTAACCTTCTGGCTTGTGCAGATTTGCTGACCTCTAATACATCTTTCCTGAAGTGAAAAAAAAGTTATCTTTTTTTTCTTCTTCAGTCTATTCCTTTATTTACACCTTATGGCACTGCTGAATTTGGGTTTATACATTTACGTACAAAGACTTTTCAAATCAAATATTGTCTCCTAAATTCCAAAATCAGCATACATAGTAAGAAATAATTCTATTAATATTCTGGGATTAGATAAGGACTAAATAATGAAGTACAGAAAATTTGTTTTCAGAACAAGAGTATTTGAAGCATTTATTTTTATTTCCTTAAATCATACCAATGTTTGTAACAGTCCCATTTCTACATACAGTGAAAGTCATTGCACTGTCATACATGTAAGTAAACTCCACAATTCTCAAGTGTACTAAAGTATAGTAGAATGAAGCAAATAACTCCTAGTAAACTGATATAAATAATTCCTTATAATTTACAATTTGTATGCAGTCAACAAGGAAAATTAATACTTATTTATCAAATTTGATTAGATGTCTCACATCTGTAATTAAAGGTGAGTGTTTTGGATTTTAGATTTGTACTCCTGTTAATTTTAAGAACATAATTTTAAGATCTATCAAGGAAGATATAACTTGTCCTGTGAACTTTGAATATTCTCCAGGGTCTTCACAGAGATAGTAAACTTCTGTCTGACATTGTGTATCAGATCACCTTCCCCTTTATCTGCTTCACAGTAAATGGACATGCATGCTTAATTTGGGTGTTAAACCACAATAATTCTTTGTGGATTAAGCTTGGCATGCAGCTTAGCCCCCCATGGACACTCACTCACTTTCCCACAGTGGAACTGGAGAGAAGGGGAAGCGTAACAGTGAGAAAACCTCTTCATCGAGATAAAGACACTTTAGCAGAGAAAGCAAAAGCCATGCACAAGCAGAGGCATTCATTCACCACTTCCCATTGGCAGGCAGGTGTTCAGCTGCCTCCAGAAATGCAAGACTTCATCAAATTCAGCAGTTACTTGAGAAGACACCATCACTTCAAATGTCCCCTCTATCTGCATGTGCTAAGCATGATGTCATATGGTATGCAATATTCCTTGAGTCAGTCAGGGCCAGCTGTCCTAGCTGTGTCCCTTCACAACTTCTTGTGCAACCCCACAAGAAGTAGTAGGGTGAAAGACAGAAAAGCGCTCTTTGGCAATGCCTAAAACATCCTTTGTTATCAAAACTTTGGTCACAAATCCAAACCACAGCACCATACGAACTGCTACGAAAAATATTAACTCTTATCACAGCCAAAAACCAGCAGAGCATTTATCCAAATTATATTGCCACAGGCTGTCTGGTATTTTACAGGACCTGCAGCAGACCTAGGCTACTTTTGAACAGTCTCCAGTACCCTGTCTAGATACCCTCTGGATCATCTCATATGATGCTAAGTATCTGTAACCAGGAAATAAATTTGTTGGAGACCCATTAATCATTAGAGTTTATAGTGCAGCACTCTGCTCTGTTCGAGAGTTGATTCTTAAGAACCACTGAATACATACCTATGATAAACAATTAGGAAAACCAGAGTGAGTCCCAATCTGCAACTGGAAAAGCCTTTTGCCAGATGTAAATGTAGCTTGAACGATTTATTAGAAATAATTGCACGCACTTTACTTCTTAGTTCAAAGAGTATTAATATTTTTGCAAGTGCTTTAAGTTATGAGAGTGATTGTGTAAACAGTGACTTTAAAAATGTAATGCGAAATTCACCCAGTTTGATGCAAGCAATCAAAAAAATCCCTTATATCATTCATCAACTTAGATTTTTAATTGTGCAGAAAACTTCTCTTCTACAGAAATAAATATACAGAGTTATTTTGACAAATACTAATATGATTGAAAACCAGCTCTCAGACCTGCAACCGGATTTTTGTAGTGTTCTGATGTAAATTGCATCACTGTAAAACTCTGAACAGAATTGGCAGCCTTACTTTTTTATGCTTAGCTCACCACATCAATATAATGGAAAACTGAAAATGTCAACATAACAGCAATGAAATTACTCTTTTACACACCATTTTATATAAGAATGTATATCTGTATGGGCACATGTACATATAACTAAAATACAGATCAAAGCACAAATGTTCCATGAACAGCATTTAAAGCCATGATTACAATAGCTTATCATCAGAAGTTACTTTAAGCTCAGTTCAGAATTTATGCAAATTTTGTTGAAATGACTATTGTGGAAGAAACAAGTTTCAGAGTAGAACAAAGAAGAACATTGGTCCCCATGCCAAGTCAACCTGCTTACACCTTAACTATTAACACCATTCATCCATGCAGTGATGTCATTTAGAACCCCACCCTGGAGCACACCAGCTGGAAACAGGAATTTGATGTCATCCACAAACTTGATGAGGGTGCATTCTCTTGTTTTGTCTGGGCAGTTGATCAAAACATGGTCAAAAACATATGTCAAATACAGGGGTAAAATGCTGGTCCTGCTGGCCACACTATTTCTGATACAGGCTGCATGGGCACAGTGCTGCTCAGCCAGCTGTTAACCAGAACCCCAATGTCCTTTTTCACCAGTCAGCTTTCTAGACACCCTCCCCCAAGTCTGTAACATTGCATGGGGTTGTTGTGACCCAAGTGCAGGAAAAATTTCCACCCAGAAACTTTCACCACTCTTTTTAGGTCTTTCACCACCACTCATTTCCCACAAGTGGGACTATTTCTGTGTTCCACAGGCAGTCCTAGCTGCTCCAGATCCAGAGATCAGCTGTCTCCTCAGGAGCTTCATCTGGGTCACAGTCTCTGATGTGCCCAGGTATCATCCCTAGACAGGGGATCAAGCTGTGTGAGGCATCGCCACCTGTACTTGCACACATCCTAAAGCAGCCTCTAGGTCCTCCCGCCTGTTGTCTCTGGGTGTCAGTTCATCCCAGCCTGGCCAAGACCCTCCACCAACTGCACTCCTTCTACATACCCTGCAATCAGACATCTAACAAGTCAAGGACCCACCAGTTATGAAGGAGATAACATCAATATGGGGTTAAATCTGGCAAGTCCAAATGCCCGATTTGCACCCAGGACGGAGTAACACTGGACACAGTTAGAAACTGGGAGGCGAGTGGCTGGAGTGCAGCTCTGCAGAAAGGGATCTGCGGGTGCTGGTCGGCAGCAGCTCAGTGTGAGTCAGCCACGTGCCCCCTCAGTACAGGGGGCAAACCCATCCTGGGGTGCTCAGACAGGGGTGCTCAGCTGGCCAAAAGAGATGATTATCGCACTGCATTCAGCATTGGTGAGGCCTCATCTTGAGTACTGTGTGCAGTTCTGGGCCCTACAATTTAGGAAGGATGTGAAGGGCCACAGAGAGAGGCAACAAAGCTTATGAAAGGGCTGGAGGGAATGTCTTGTGACGAGCAGCTGAGGACTTTGGGTTCATCCAGTCTGGAGAAAAGAAGGCTGAGGTGTGATGTTATTGCCACAGCTTCCTGAGGATGAGAAGGGGAGAGGGAGGTGCTGAGTTCTCCTGTCCTGTATGCCATGGTAGGATGTGTGATAATGGTTCAAACCTGTGCCAGGGTAGGTTTTGATGGGACATTAAGAAGGATTTCTTTACCTAGAGTGCAGTCAACCACTGGAACAGGATTTCTGGAGAGGTGGTCAATGTCTCAAGGCTGTCAGTGTTGAAGAGGCATTTGGACAATATCCTTAACAGTATATGCTGGTCAACCCTGAAGTGGTCAGGCAGCTGGACTAGATGATCATTTTAGGTCCCTTTGAACTGAAATTATTCTATTCTATTTTAATATAGGCAGTGCCTGCAGAAGGTCCTGGAGGGTACCCTAAGGATCTGAAAGCACCTTTAATAAAATATAAATAAATAAATAAATTACCTGACTAACCCACCCACCCTAAAAAAACCATCAAACTACTAGGAGAGGGTGATGACTAAAAAGCTACTGAAAAAATCAAAATAAATTTTTAAAAGTCAAACAACAAATGCCTAGAAAAGTACTGCATGGTCGAAGTTCAGCATTGCTCCAAATCTGTAATTCAGAAATAATAAGCACCACACTCAAGTAAGTTATTTCTTCATTTTGACCTCAGTCCCATGGTTATTTGGTGCTCATTTAATGAGTTTTAGTTGACACTGAGTAGAGTAACCTCATCAAATAATAACAGTGTGGGTTCAGTTGGGTTAAAGTACTTTTAGACATCATTTAATTTCGGCTGTGTTTGTCTTTGACTAAGCACATAGCCTGATATCTTTCTTGTAATTTTAGCAGTTTCCAGGGTGATAAGAAGATCTGGTAGAAATTAAACATGTTTTCTGAGCATATACGTTGAACTATTATGCAATTTTTTTTTTACTGTTTTTCTCTCCTTTTCCTACAGCTGACTTGAAGTAATATTATTACTAAGTCATCTTCAAATATATTTTAAATACAACAAGAAAAAATTCTGGTGTTTAAATTCCTTCTGTGAAAAAGCTATGAATATATTCAACATTTTTTCCCTTAAGCAGACTAAATAGTAGTCTATTTCTTACATTCACATTAAACTTGCACTGATTTCAGTTTTACATTTTCAGTATAAGCAATACTATTTATTCAAATTTGAAAAATCTTTCTGCAATTTACCATGGGACTTATGAAAGTTTGTGGTCAGCTGTGAAGACATATGTAGTCTTTCAGTTTTCTGTGGGACAAAAATATTCAAGACAAACTATTGCACTCACACTAAAATAATTTGTAATGAAATACTGTTTTCTGTCTAGATAGCATTGCAAACTAATTGCAAATCACAGAGTTTCTGAAAAATTGTGCCATTTTATAGTTGTATATAATATTAAGACAGTTCTGCATAATTGAAAAGCTAATTCTAGTGTAATTAGAATAATCTAGCTGAGCTACAGCTGTGAAAAAAACACAGTAGTTACAGTGAACAGAGAATATGATGAAATTTTATCTTCTGGTTTGCTGGACCTTCATCTGGACTTCACAGAAAAAAAGCTAAAGCAACCTAAACTTTCTGAAATGATTAAAGAGAGTATATAAAATGTTTCCTTTCGTGCAGATATTCAATTTCATTTAAAATAGAAGTTTAATTTCTATTTTCTATTGTAATTTCTTTTGAAAGCTTTGGCATTATGATATGATATCTAAAAATTGTGGGGGTTTCTTATATTTTTTATGTGAATCAACCTGTGTGGATTGTTAGACGGCTTAAAAACAAAGTTTCTTACAAGCCACATTTGTATATATATATTAAATGATGCTCAGAAGTCTCACAGTGGCTTGCTTTATTCCTCCTGCTTTTGGAGAACTGGTCACTGGGTGAGCTTTCAAGAATTTGACTAGTATAGGTTATAGGCCTATCATTTCACTAGTACCAAGTGAAACGATAAATTCAGTTTTGAGATAATGATTTGGTCAGATGTTATAAAATACAGAAATACAAAAAGCTGCCATTTGGTACTGCAAGCCTTTTTTCTTTTTTCCCCACATAAATTTGCTATTAAGGCCTCATGTAAATTGCTGCTGGTGATACAGTCTTACTACTGCTATTACAGACTCAGTATCTACTGCAACAGAACCTACCTTGCGCCTTGCTATTTCTTGGTCACCCACGTCAGCAAAGTCTCTAGAGCCATGTTGTACTTCATTGTTGCCTGAATAGCACAGAAAAACATTTTTTTCTTATGCCTGCTATCATGAATCTTGTTGACATTGTCAGCTGCTGAGGTTGAGTGCAGCTACCACCACCCTTTTACATGTGCAGGATAGGGTGAAGCACTTACCCATGCTATTGTTTCAGAATAAAAATTCAGCCCTCCAAGTCATCGTCCATCCCTTTCTAAATATTGCACAGGAAGCAAAACAACTGTCAGCCTTTATTTCCGTCAGCACTTGGAGTGAATTACAATCCAATTGAGTATTCTGAATTCAAGTGTCTTTAGGTAAGTTTACTGTTTGACCCACTTTCTTCAGAATAGTTCAGGTAGACATTCTGCATTCACAGGAACATCTGTTCTCTACTGTCAAGATATCGAACATTGCCTAATGTCTCAGTTGAGCTCTGACCTTTCTAATTGTTAATCCAAATCTGGTGCATTCAAATCTATAACTGAGGTCTACTAAGGCAGACCCACAGGAAATCCATTTTTCACTGGAAAGACTTTATGAAAGATGTCAAACTGGAATGTACGAAGCTTATGTGCCATTCAAAACTGAAATATAAATCAAATTGTGCTGGTTTTCGCTGAGGTAGAGTTAATTTTCTTCACAGTACCTAATATGGAGCTATGCTTTGGATTTGTGATGGGAATAGGGTTGATTTTTATTATTGCTAAGCCGTGCTTGCACAGAATTAAAGAATTTTCTGCTTCTTACACTGCCCTGCCAGTGAGGAGGCTGGAGGTGCATAAGAAGGAGGAGACAAAAATGGGACAGCTGACCCCAACTGACCCAAGAGATATTCCATCATTCTCAGCATATAAATCTGGGGGAAGAAGAAGGAAGGTGTGACATTTGGAGTGATGGCTTTTGTCTTCTCGAGTCACTACTAAGTGTGATGGAGCCCAGGGAGCTTTGCTGGAGATGCCTGAACACCTGCCTGACCACGGGAGTTGCAAAGGAATTCCTTGTTTTGCTTTGCTTGTGTGTGTGGCTTTTGTTTACCTATTAAAGTGTCTTTATCTAACCTATGAGTTTTCTCACTTTTACCCTTTTGATTCTCTTCTGCATTCAACTGAGGGGGAATGAGCAAGTGACTGTGTCAGGCTTTTTGCCAGCTGGGTTTAAACCGTACAATAACTTTGTATCTATGATGAACTTGAAACAAATTCTCTTCCTTTTGTCTGTTGCTTCCTCTGTAGTCTATGAGATTCTCTGTCTCTTTAAACTCTCAGGGTAGGGGATGTCTCAGAGTATGATTAAACAAAAATGAAACAGAGTTTTCATCATTAGTTAAGACTTTTAATCTCCATCTTTACTGTAGTAATTATGCATGCACACCTACAGATATGAAGAATCAGTACTCCATCGCCAAGAGTGGGATGACAACAAACTTCAGCCACTTCAGTATAAATTGCTCACTATATTAAAATTAGTTCATATTAAAAATATTTATTCCAATGTCTGTCTTAAAATGTAAATGTACTAAAACATTCAGTTTGTTAACATTATGTTGTCACTGAAAGTAGTTCTCACTAGCTAACACCATCTGTTTATACCCAAATATTTTCCTTCCATTCAGGCAAGATGAAAGTAACAGTAAAAACAGTCTGGTAGGGAAAAGAAATGTGCTAAATGTGTTGATACACATACATATCAAGACAAGAGCAGTTTTTAATACTGCTTTACTCCGTAGCCAAATATCGAGCTGTTGGTTTTTTAAATTCAATAGAGGAAAAAGTAAAAAATTCTTGTGAACATCGGGAACATCAAAGTCGAAGGAAGAACTTTCATTTACTGCCACATATCAGTGTTAAGACCCTGATTCCAATCAACTTTAAAAGAAATCTTAGAGAAAGTAGAGAATAATTATTACAACATACTCATAGCATTCTTCTCTGTGACAGCAACATTTATGTTTCAGAGCTCACCTTCCATGAACTGAACAGGGAGAGTCATTAGGTGGGTCAGTTCTTTTTCTATTTATCCCAATGCCATTTTTCATCCTCTGTGATTCCTTATAGAACTTTGTATTTGCTTCCATTTAAGAAATACTGTTTCAGTTGGTCCCCATTCACTGTTCAGTGTCTGCTCCTGACCCAACTGTCTTCTGTTTTCTAGTCATGATTCTCATGAAGCAATAGACAAATAAAACAACAACCAGAAGGACGTCTCCAGGAAGGCAAACTAGCTATGCTGGTATTTAAATTTTCTATTTTTCTTTGGCAGTAAGAAACACTTATAAATGCTTCTTTAAAACTATTTACATCAAGAGTCTTAATATATCACTGAGGGGAGGACCCGAAGCTCCCTCTGGAACTGTATAGACTCCACTAAAGTCTTTTCACATTACTTTGTTATCTGTATCGATTTTTGGTCTCAGTTGCATTCAGCCTAGAAGACAAACAGCCTCAGTAATCAACAGCTCTTTACGTCAGTTGCCCTTTTACAAAGTCTCATTTCCAGCTGGAACCATGAAAATTCTTTCACTTGCAGTTTACACAGTTTACATGTAGAGGTGGCTAATAGGAAAAAATATAAAAATTTATAGCCTGCCTTGTCAAATAAAGTGTGTTCTGTGACTAGGCAATTTTCAGATAAATGGTTTGGCATTTATAGGCTGCTTGGTGTTGGAGTGTTCTTCTTAAGCATCTTTCTCTTACTCATGTACTGTTAAACTGGTGGCAATAAGGGAAGCTGCAGCTAAAAATTTTTCTATGTTGTATCACCGATCATTAGCTTACAAGTTATATCCCATGAAACAAGGTTCTTATACTTTTCTCCCATAACTTTCTCTCCATGACTTTTCTGTTTTAGGCTCAGTACTTTCTATTAAGTTCAGTGAGAATATATCAATTCAATTTAATGAGCATTAGATTATCTTGCTCTTCTGTGTACTAAATTTGTTTTCAGTGTTGAGAATACTGATACTGAGAAAAAGTGAACTTTCAGTTTAAAATTATGAGAACATCATTTGAATATGTCATCATTACCCAGAAAAGGAATACTTTTGCTTCAGTGTTACATATGGCTTTCTTTTAGCATCTGTAAATCACAAAGGTCTTTTAAGTGGTATGGTTTTGACATTAAGTAATACCATGTGAGTGAGCCAAATTAATTAACTACTCAAGTTGATATACCCTAATTCAGGTGTATATTAACATGATATTTGCAAATGATAAGATTAAAAAAAATTGCAATTATTTTTATTGTCAGACAAAAATATCTTGCATTCTCTGACTAATTAAGGCTTTATAAATAGAAAGAAATAGTAGTTCTGTGTGCTAAATATGGCATCAGGCAATGCTGTAAATTTTTTAAGAAAACAAACCAGAGATACCATGAGCTTTGGAAAGACATTCTCTCGTAAGTCAAAAAAACCCCCACAACAAATAAACACATTTACATACATGTATGTCTTTACGTATACATACATAAATGCATCACAGTTGAACACTACTGGGAATATGAAAACTCATACTGACTTCTTGCACTGTTCATTTTCTAGTTTTCATACATAGGAATAAAAAGATGGAATTTTTTCTGCTGGGAGTTTAATCTACTGATAGCAAGGACTATGAAAAAATATATGTCAGTTTCCCAATGTCCAACTGATAACCAGATGACTCTTTTTACAGAGGCGTACAATGAGCTTCAAGAGACAAAGCTATCAAATAAAAAAAATAAGCTGCAAAGTGACAGGACATAGAAAATGTGACTGTTCTCAGCAATGGTATTTATTGACTGACTCACCAAATATGCAGCAACAATTTATCAAATGCTTTGGAGGCCAGAACGGTGTCTATGCAATTCTTTGGTTTAAAAACCTATTTTGTTTCCAGAAAGGTTATTTTTTGATATGTTACTCTGAATTCCTGGGTCACCACTTGAAGATATTTTAAAACACATTTCTGTGTTACCTGAAACTAATGGAGCAATATAGCCAAAAGTGGAGCTTGATATCTGCCATTTATAAACAGAGATTTCTAGGCAGAACATTTTTGCCCATAACGTGGTTAAAACCCCCAAAAAGGAGAGAAGTTGACCCAGCTTTGACCTAAGGAGTTACTTTAATAAATAATGCTGCATTGCAAGTATGAGATCACACTTTGTGTGAAGCCTGCTATTAAGAAAAATGTATTTATAGTTGCAGATCTTTTCAGTCAGCTTATGGTTATGAATGCCTTAAAATAAATTACGAGATAAAAAAATGCAACTAGAATCTGTGAAATTGCTTTGAAGAGAAAAGCACCACTACTTTAGATGTTACTTGAAAGAAAAACACATTTTGTAGAACCTCTGTTTCCAGGGATGTACAGATGACACAGACCTTTCACTGAATAACTTATACATTTATTTACATTTTAAATGGCTTAGATAACCTAGATTTTTAAAAAAAGTATTTTATTTAAATCTCCCTATAACAAAATATTTCTTTGTCACAATTCATTCTTAGTGAAAAATAAGACTTATGTTAAAGGTTTTTGTTTTAGTGTTCAGTACTACTGTTCTAAAGTAAGCAGTTATCAATTCTATGTGATCAGCAGTGAAATTAGTCTTCCCAGACGTTACACAAATCTTTGAATCACAGAGACACTGGAGGGCTTTTTTGGGGATGACTGGATCAAGGCTGTTCTTAGAAATACAGGGGATTTCTTTTCCTTTTTATTTCAAATTAATGCTAATATTACAGAAATCTTGCAGACAAATTCTTCACTTTTGCATTGTCTTTATTGTATTTCTTACCAAATATTATTGATTTAAAAAAAAAAAAAGCCATCTGGTATATTTGCAAAAAAATCAAATCATGTTTATAGGATAACACTCCCTTCTAAATGTCAAAACTGAGGAGGTTCAAAAAATGTCTTTCTCCTTGAGACAAAAAAAAGTGAAGGAACCTATGAAATTTCTATGCTACTTCCAATTGAAGAATAGTAATTTTTGCAAACTGTTAATTTTACTGGACAGAAAATAGAAAAGATACACTTGACTAGCAGAATTGTATTTATGGGCATGCTCATAAAGACTTCTGAGGCTCATAGAGAAGTCATGTATTTCAGAGCCATGTACATGCTTTGCAATACATCTTCTCTATTTAAACAATACATATGCATGTTTTAAAATATACTGTTGTTGTAAAACAGTAAGAACAGATTGAGCTGTCTCATGAGACTCAGAAGATGTGTTTTAAAGGCCATTTTTAGACCGGAGGTAGAGCTACAGAGTATGTCCCCCACTTCCATTCTTGTTCTCCTAAACCCATGAAGACAAAACTGTGCATCTCCATGAGCTGTTAAACAAGTCAGGCTATTCAGTCTTTTGAAACAGCATAATGAGGAGAAAATCCATGTTTTTCTACTTGAAGGATAATTGGTAAATTAACTCTTCCTACATATCCAGCTAGCCAATGCTTACCAGGCTACACAAGGGAAGAGCTCTCTTGCCCTGGAAAGTGGTCATCTTGTGATATGAAGCACAAACCACAAACCTTCATTTGTTATTAAATTAAAAATAACAAGCCTTTATTTTAATAAAGCCTTTATTCAAGCCTTTAGTAAATTTTCACAACTGTGATATTAGAACCGTCACAGGCTTATTGATAGATGTAGAATAGATAGATATAGATAAATATAGATATAGATATGTAGTTTCCTCCCTCTCCTCTCCAGCTGGCACTTTGTTTAAACATTCATTGTTCTTTTCTGCTGAACGAGAATATAAAAGATTTACCAAAGCCAGTCACTATAAACCTAGTGATTCTGCACATCTAAGTTAGTTGGTTTTAATTTTTTATTTTTGCATTATCTAGTGACCCTAAATTTTATCTAACTTTACATAAAATATTACTTCCATTTCCCTGATCTGTGTCATGTCACATTTTCTAAATGATTCTTCTTAAAGGTGAGGGAGTAATTAGGTACATTACTGAATAACTGTATCTGGAAGAAAACATTATATAGTTATATTTATGCATATTTTCTTTCTAAGTTACTCTAGATAATTCTATTTTCATTCCAGAAGTACTAGAAATGAAGATCTATTCCCAGGCAAAAAGTTAAAAGTTCTATTAAAAAGTTAAGAACTTAGAAAAGCTTTTGTAATAATACAAGCATAACCCGATATGTCATACAAATTTTCTAAAGCATTTAACACTAAACTAATTCTTTTCCAACTCAGGCCATTGACCATAGGAGTAAGGCTATGCCATAACTGAGTGCCCTGCAAAAAAAAAAAAAATGGAAAAAAAAAAGAGGAGCTGAAGACTGTCAAAGAGGCATAGATTTTCTGTAGAGAACTACATTCTACACAGTCTATTGAACACATAAGTGAATATTCAACACATAATTTCTTTTTCATTCAATCAAGGAAGGTTTTCGAGGACAAATTCAAGCAAGGTCATACTGTACAATACTGGAAAGCAGAAAAACTTAGAGGGTCAGAGTCTCAACTAAATTTAAATGCATTCTAAAATTTAAAAGAAAAAGGATCTGTATTTCTTTATATCATCTGATGATCTATGGTCTTATTTTTAATGTTTGCCTATATTTACAGTACTTCTTCTTTCTGAATCTTTAGAAGAATAAAGTAAAATTCTGAGTCTAACAAGAGCACATCTCTGACATGATTTCCAGCAGTTTGTTCAGTTATTCCAAAACAAAGACTGAAATATTTGTCATCATATCATTTACACATGGAACTACTCAACAGTCTTTATAAGTAGGAACTTTTCCTATGTCCTCTTTGCTTTACAGAAATTCAAAGGAAAAATGGAAATATTCAGTTATTGTGGTAAGTGTGCAGGCTGAAGTAACCAAAGTTAAGATTTACTTTACATCAGTCAAGTTTTTCTAAATTATTGAAGCTCTATCTGAAAGCTCCTGACAGTCAAAAAGAAATATAAAAGAACCAGGCATCCAGCCCTTTCTTATCTTAGTGTCAGAAAAGAAAAGAAAGAATTACAGCAGCAATCATATTTATTAAGTCATCAGCCCACAGTTTCCAAGACAGTATGAAACAATTTTTTCTACATATAAAAAAAAATAAGTACAGCATTTACACAGCACAAATTTTCACAAAAGAACCGGTTTTCCCTTCAAAAAGGATAAACCTTAATGTGTAAGGTGAAGAGGTAGAAGCTCATTTACTTCAGCAAAATACAAGTACTCTGTGAGATGCAGAACCTGGGCCTGAGAATCTGGCAAAATAAAATGGGATTTGCAAGAGATGACAAGTCTTAAGAATTCATTTACATACAAGGATATGTTCTGGAGTCCTCTTGACTGTAGAAAAGGATGGCCATCCTCAATGCATTAGAAGGGCCCTTTCTGGAGCCTGTGCTGACTGGCCAAAGGCGAACCAAACATGCCACAGCCGAAACAAGCATCAGAAGCTCATCTGGGCTTTTCTGCAGTGTAGTCATTCTGTACTCAAATATAACATGTCTAATAGCTAGCAGGGTGGAAAGAAAAATAAAACTCCTGAGGATCTAAGGGGTTTGTTTCCTATTGCAGTATTCAGTTTCAACAGACGCGTTTCAAGAGATACCTTAAAAATAACTGATGAGGCTAAGGCTTGTAATAAAAAGTGAATTTAACAAATTTAACTTGTATCAGATTCAGCACAAAATCACCCGAGGATCTGTACTGAAGTTCTCCCTAACCTAAAACCTGTAAAAAATGTGTAATAGAGCAGGCAACTGAACCTAGCTTTGAGTTAACAACCTCTTGTTTAGGAAGTAAAATTAAGCATCTTAATTACAAGCCACAAGTCAGCTTTTGCAAGTAAAATAGCAGCAGCAAGTGTAGAGTTGTAGATGAGGTCGATTTTTTCCATTAAATTGGTTTAATATCAGCTTTTTTAAGCAGTTGGAATTTTGAATATTCAGCATTTAGCAAATCAGTGTTGCTGTTAATTCTTCAGAGAGGTCCTTTCTATAGCAGAGGAACAATGCACCATCTGTGTATAAGCTTGACACTAATTGCTAGCACAACAAACATTAAAGTTGATTATCCAGACTTCTAAATTATAATAAATACAAGTAAAACTGAAGATGGCTTTTTCATGCCCCCCTCTCCCAGCTACCTAATAAAGTACAAAATGTTTAATACAGAATGAACTAATCTTTTTTAAACACAGTGGTCACAAGCATCTTGAAGGAACTCAGTGTGTCATTGGTCCATATAATCCTCCCTGATTACAGCCAGTGATAATGACAGTATTTGAAGGGCAATGGATTTTGTTTCAGGCTATGGGAAATTCAAGCCAGAATATGATAAATCTTTTTAATAAAATGAGAAATTTTGAAGACATTTAAGAAGAAAAAAACAATCACAAAATTTTTAGCTTTTCAAGTTTAACACTATTTTTCTAGGGTGATAAAAGCAATAATGAATTTTTTGGATCCTCAGGCTTTGGTTTTCTTAATAAAGATATATTGGCCAGGTCCTATCTTTAAGTGGTAGCATATGATCACACATACTGCCTAGCTGTTGGCCTGTGCTTTGACACGGAACATGCCTAATTAGCACCTTTTCAGAAAACATTTCTCCAAAGACTGGGGAAAGGGTGGGCCAGGGACGGTTGACAGCAGCCTAAAGCAGATTACCTGGTTTTGGGGGTTTTTTTAAGGGAAGTGAGTTAAACTGTGAGGACAGTGTCCTCTCTTGACATGCAAAGGTCTTTGTATGCAATAAGATACAAGGGTTCACATATCAACCCAAGGGAATGAAGTGTGGAAGGGGTACACACAAAAATAGTAGCATGCCACGTGTTGTCAGGGGCAGAAAATTAGACAACAATTTATTAACAGGACCGTAGCCTCAGTAAAGTGGAAAACCACCGAAAAAGCTGGCTAAACAACTATAACTATTGAATTATAAAAAGTATGAAGTGGGCCTCAAAATTAGAGCCCCTAAATACTATTAAAATATCAAGTATTATGAAATTTTGGATTATATGATTTGGTGACTGTCATTGATATTTAAGACATCTCATTTATCATTAATGGTATTCAAATATGGGTAGAAATATTTAGTCCTAAAGCCTTTCCACTGACATTGTAAAACAGGGCTCAGAAATATTATAAATTTTGAGTAAAGCATAAGAAAATATCTATTTAAAAAAATGGGTGGACTTTCCTAATGTCTGTAGATTCAAGGAATCTGTTTTTGTCTACGTGATCATCTAGAAAAATGACATATAATTTAGCATCCTCAAATCTTTCAATAGGACACTGTAGATGGGTTATAATGTCAGAAATAATTAGAGGATAAGGAAAAGATTTTAAGAGGCACAATGAGCATTAGAACACTAGTCACCTTCTGCTTACAGCCACACTCACTACTAACTTGTCTTTCCAAGCCTACAGAGATCAGAGCTGATTTTGTTATTTGGGGACTATAGTTTGTGTCAATGGCAGACCACTCAACAAATGTTTCATGGATAAGCTTAATTTTCTAACACACTATAAGTACTGTTTTCTTTGAATAACAGTCTTGGTCAAGGACTTAAACTACAGATGAGCCAAAGTCTGCGATCTCAGTACACCTAGGCCTATGAAAGCTAAGCTACTTAACCAAGCGAAGTCATACAGAAAGGATGAACATTTTAACTTCCAGGTTCTCAGAAAGAAAAGACAAAATGAGCTTAAAAATCTTTGTGACATATCCTTTCAGTAAGTTAGGTTAGTGGGTACACTGCCAGGTTGCCAGAAAGCGATGATTCCCTGGCATGGGAGAACAGAGCCTGGAGCACAGAGTCTGTGGGAACGTTTTGTGGCTCTTTGAGGCCCTGCATACAAACTCCACTCCTTTCAGAAATCCATGATTGTCACTGGGTCACTGCTGCATTGTCAATAATAGTATTCAGAAATCCGTTCCCATGAGTATATTTGACAAGACCTTTTCTTTGGTCCTAACACTTTCCTGCTTAGTACTTTTGCATAGTTTTGGTCTACAAATGGAGAGTAGCTCTCACGTTTTACTCATTAATGTCATCACGCTTCCAACCTCATGCTCAGTTTATGAAGCAGTGTCAGATGTAGTTCACTCCCCTTTGCTTTTGCCTTCTCTGGTGTAAGAGTAAGGAGTTGCACTGACACTGTACTCTATTTCACGTCAGTTACTAATTCAAAAAAATGTCCCATCACAATATTGCTAGCATTGTCAGAAAATTGTCAGAGAAAAAAAAAACAAAAACCAAACAAAATCACAAAAAGCACCCTACCATATTCTTCCAATGTGTTCACATTAGCCTCCAAGTAGAATCAGTGTTTAAATTAGCCCACTCCTCAGTCTTTTCCTTTTACTATATCTTGGAAGGTTCCATATGGTAAATTTCAAAGTCTGGCGTTATTATACTTTCTAGCTCAATAATGACAGAACTGCTTTCCCAAAACTCAAAACATGTTTTCTGCAGCAAAGAATGATATCATGTTGCTTCTTTCATATTTGTAGCCACAGGGTTTACAGGAGTGTACTTGAATTAATAGGCAACTTCACCTACTGTAAAATGTTACCAGTAAATGTATAGTCTTGTAACAGACATAGCCCAAGTGTTAGCAGACATAGCCCAATGAGTTATGATTTCTGTATACTGCAACTGAACCATCAGTGTCTATTTTTAAAATCTCTGTGTGATGTGGGTTATTATTGTAATAATTTCATCTTTAGCTATATTTAGCTAAGAGTTAAAGACAACATGGTTGTCCCATCCCTAGCCCAACTCACAATCACCCATTCATTTATATATTGTGCCTTTAGATTAAGCTAGAAATAAAAGTGTGTTTGAACTATTTATTTATCCAGGTGTTAAAAATCAACAGGAAATCAAAATTGACAAAAATGTCAAACAGCTTCAGAGTACTGTCTACATATGGGAGGTGGTGGATGATTTCCAAGCTTCTGAAACAATACTTTCATGAGATTGGGATTGTATCTTACTGCAGTACGTGAAAAATACTGACTTTGTTTTTAAGCAAGCTCTTGTGCTAATAAAAGCTAATAGAGCAAAGGCAAATGTATCAGAAATTATTCAACCTGTCACAGCATAAACTTGTTTCAATGCAACATATTCACGAACTGCAGCAAATCTTTCCGTTTTAATTGGAACTTGTATCACCTTGACCTTTCTTAGCACAGAGCAGAGTGCCCCTCTGAACCAACGGCAGCATCTGCATTCTCATTCCATTTTAATCAGAGCTCAATTTGGATTTCTATGTCTCGGCAATCAGTGCATTGCAGAGCAAGGAAACTGCAGAAATAAATGAGATGTTGCCTTGTTCCAGCTGATTAAAACATGATTCAAGGTGACTTTTAGGTGACACTACAAGTTGTCAGAACAGCAGTGTACTTTTCTTTATGACAGAAAAAAATGTGTGAGGGATGTTTATTTCCCCTATCTGAGATAAGTGACAGAATTGAAATGAGAGCACTGGTGTGTCCATGAAAATACATCAGTGTTTAAAGAATCCTATTATTAGACACAGTGGAAACTACATCTTGGATAGGCCTCCCATACTGTGGGTAATTATCACAAGCCAGAATGCTAATTGCTTTTCGATCTGCTCTGTGCCTCCGATGAGTCTTGTTGAGGGCTACTGGGGCTGTACCAGACACTAACACTTAATGAGACAAAGTTTATCAGAGTACAGCATCTGCTATTACTAAGTGAAGAACAGGAAAAATACGCCTTAAGATGGAAAGAGAAAAAAATAAAGAGAGATGAAACTATAGACAACAAGAAGAATTTAAAAAAATGTTTTCATTACACTTTCTTTTCAGGTGTTAAGTAATTATGTTCTCATCACAGATAAAAAAGAGGATTAAAATTTGGTTGTTATGGCCTTGTTACTTAAAAAGGTGAGCACTTTTTCTGTATTTAAAAAGATTTGCTTTGTTCTTCTACTTATATAAGGGAAGTTAAGAATTCAGAAAGCATTTTTCCTGTCTGTTCTAACTATTCTGGTTAAGAACAGTCAAGGATGGAACTCTATACATTTTTTTTCACTTTCTTGTGAAAAGTGAGAAAGGAAATTAAATTGGAAACTATCTTCTGGATAATCTACCATCTCTGTGATAGTAGATTTCTGTTTAACCACCGAGACTCCAGAAAACATGTGGGATGGGCAACATGCATTTTCCGGAAAGCCTAACCCAATAAACGTGACCATTCAGAAGAAAAGTAGGAACATTCCCACATTTCTCTGTTTTACCATATTTGTTCTCCTATAATTAGATCTTTTTCATGAAGAAACCACGGAGGCAATTCCCACAGTAAGTACTCCAAGTATCATTAAAAATGGTAAGATGTATTGACTGCTTTAAGGACATGATAATGAAATCACCAAAGTTCTAGTGAAAATCTTCAGGGAAGGGAGAAAGAACCAGGAGGTCAGCGCTTCCACTCCTATACTGGAGTATAGGCAGCAGCATTTTCCTCTGTAAAACCATTACACAAATCTAATCCCTTGGCAGAAAGACACCACCAACAAAATCTTAACTGCATCGTGAGTTATTTGTTGAACTGATGCATACTTTGTTTCACTTCTTTATCTAATCTCTGATTTAAAGAGAGTGGGAGAAATAATTATGGTGAGGAAGCAGAGAAATGTGTCTTTTATTTTGGTTCTGCAAAAACCTGTCAGTTCTCAGTGCTGGCAGTTTCAAGTGCAGAGGTCAAAAGAACGACAACAGAGAACACAAGTTAAGTTCTCTGTAAGAGAACTGCAAGTTAAGGACGTGAATGGTCATGACACTAGTCACAGCTGCTGTGAAGATGAAAGTGAAACTGGGTAGATCAAGTGAGCAGATTATATCACAAAATTTGAATGCAGATGTCAGTATTTCTGCATGTGTGTTCACTCACCTTTAAAAGAAAATATTTCACCATTCTTGTTACCTTTTAAAACAGTAAGGCAGACTACCACAAAACAATGGTTTTAAACCTACTCTTCATACAGTCTTTAAGTCCTAGGGATTCACAAAAGCTGAAAAAAAGCTAGTCTACTGTCAGTAGGTTGCTTTGAGTCTACATCTCTCCGTAGTTCAAAAGAAAAACTTTTGAGGAGCTAATTCAAGAGAAAGAGAAAAGCAAATCACAGAACCCACTGATTTACATATAGAAAATAAGCATTAAGTTCTTAATCTGGCTGAATTTTCTGTTTCTGTTGCAATCGTAACTAAAATTACATATTATACTTCCTGACCTCTGCTTCTCATAATAGGTGCAAACTTTATTTCTAATAAGGATTTTTAACACCTGAATTATTGCCTTAACCTTACATTGCTCCATCTCTAGGGCAATCTCATCCTTCCTCAGAAAAGGTGACCTACTTCCAAGATGAGGTCTAACAACTGGGTTGCTCAGTGACAATACTACTTTTCTTTTCTTTTGATTTTCCTGAGAATAGTCTATTTGCCTTAAAAATCCCTTGCCCTCATTCTCTAACACTTTTTATCCAAGTAAACTTTTGACAGCTTGTCTTAATAACAAGTATTATGGCAAATGAGATAAATATGCCTCAGTAGTGACGACAACATTATTCTCTGAATTCTCAGTAAAATCAGTCAACAAAAATATTTCATTTCATACATCATTTACCCCTTCTATAGGAATTGTAGAAGATGCCACAAACGAACTCTAAAGTGAAAATTTCGCAGTAGCAGTAGCTGCACGATGCTTGTATAAGATTATCTTCTGCCAGTTCTTCTCACCTCTCATTGTGATCCATATGCAATGGGATTAAATTTTGGAATGAAAACTACAGAGAAGCTGCAGAAAGGAGAAGGAAAACATTCAGAAAGAAAAGGTAGCTGCGTGGTAGATCTTTGTTCACAGTCTTTCTATGGACAAACTCTAACTCATGAAATCATGGCAGTAATTGGATAAAACAACATCTGAACAGCTAAAAAATGGGGGGGAAAGAAAGCATAAAATAAGGTAAGCTTCCTCTGCTTGGTACAAACACTGCCATAAGGGTATGACTTCACCCACATTAACTATTATTCTCTGCCTGCTGACTCAGTTTCTTCCTCCATTTTATTATTGTATGAAATAGAAAATAACAGGAGCATGGCTGAAATACGACAGAGAGACCTTTAAGGATGGATAACACACTGCAACAAGAATCTGTGAGGTTTACAAAGTCTCTTCCCAAGGGATTAATCTCAAGCTGTTCCTACCTTCGTACTCTATAGATGTGTTGACCATGGCACCAGGCAAAGATATGATGAATCTGCCCAAAATGAAAACAAGTCAAAAGAAAAAGGCAGTTTTCTCCATCTATCTGGTGTTCCTCTCTTATTTTCTAAGCAAAATGTTAAACAGAAGTGGGGCTGCGGTTTGGGGTTGGTTTGTTTGTTTGTTTGTTTTTGTAGTTATATGGGGGTTTTTGTTTCCTTTCATACACATCAAGAGTGATATTTATCAGGAAAATTACAATTCTGAAGGCATATTTTCTTTTATTAGGCCCTTGTACATACTTCAATTTTTAGATAACGTTCTGATCATGCTGTCCTTTTGGTAGTTATGGCGGCAGCTCTGGCTTAGGTTATGGACTACTGTCTAAATGCTGTGGGTAGTCAGCTCAGCCCTCCCCAGCTGTTCACTCACTCCATCTCAGCGGGATGGGAAAGAGAATGGAAAGAGTGAAAGTGAGAAAATTCATGGGTTGAGATAAACAGCATTTAATAGGTAAAGCAACAGTAAAGTTACACACAGAGTTTGCCCAATTTTACTATTTTGGTCATCTGCTAAATATGATGTGTTATTGTGCCCCTTTGTTAAAGAAGCCACTGTTTTAAGAACCAGAGAGAGGGAACTCTTTTATTGAAAATAGTTCTATCAGATTCAAGTTGAATTCTGTAGTAGTAAGGTATTAGCCCACTGCAGTTAATTAAAGTAATTCAGTGTCTATCTACAGAGCACCCAGGACTTTATATCACTAATATTGTAGAATTCTCTGTCGATTAAGGCATAGCATCTCAAGCTCCATATAAACTTTTTTTCTGCATTTTAAAAAACATATAAAAACTGAGAAATTAAGAACTAATATGAACAAGCATACACAATGATCAAGGTTAAAAGATTAGAAAAGTGAAGGGAAAAGTAAGCTAGCACAACTTTGAACTTTATAGGTCATGAAATCGTTGCTGCTTTCAGAAATGATAACATTTTGAAATGGAAGATTGTATCTCTTTTTACACTCTGCTTTTTTAATTCTCTCCAGTGTCCAAGTTTACAAAGGTTAGATGCCAGTATAATCTAGAATAAGAGCATCTGTGACTGATTTTGAAAGGTTACTGAGAGGGAAATCGGATGCGTGAGAAGCCTCGGGGAATGCAGCTCTGACTCCTATTGTTTTCTAATAGATCTGATATTCCAGTGAAAGACAAAATTGCTGAATTCTTGTCTGGATTTCAGACAACATATCAGGATATCTATGCAGTCAAATTAAGAACATATTTTACTACCTTCTCCCTCACTCCTCTGGTATTTTCACAAATTGTTTTCGAAATCTGTTGCTTGTCAGAGATGTTGTGAATGCCACCCGCATATCATAAACAAAATCAAATAAATAATGTGCATTTATTCCCTATAATGACAAAAAACTGTTCAACCTTCAGAAGTCCTCCTTAATAAAATAGACAGGATATTGCAGTAGAGAAGAAAGGCCAAAATTAACATTCATCACAATATTTCTGTGATTTTCTACCCTTCTATCATCAGGTCACACCAATAATCAGGGTTAACCTGAGGAAGAAAAAATGTTATCCAGTCTGAAATGGCACGGTCTAGTCCTGTAAAGAGCTTTGAATATTAAAGCCAAAATTCTCACCAGGGTCCCTGAAGGACACTAACGCGTAGTCAAAAGGAACTTCAACCACCACAGTAACCTTACTTGTTAAACAATGGGGCTGCTGTGCTTTGTACACAGAAGTTTCCCAGGAATGTATATTATTCAAAAGGTATGAAATAAAGTAATTAAATTTAGTGTATTTGGATTTCAGGGGTCTAATACTGTGCAATGCTAGTCAGGATTGGGACCAAATTTTCAGATGAATAATTTTTTGCTCAAGGTCGAAGTCACCTGAACTGTTTCTGAACAGAGTGATTTACTCACAGAAGAAATAGAGCTGTCAAATATCTGCAAATTTATACATTTCATTTGGGTCAAATGAGATATTGTAACATCTTATATAGGTCATAGCTCTTTTTGGGGGGGGGGGGGGGGAAAGGTTTTTATTCCATGTCTCTCTTCGATCTGTGCTGATGCAAAGAGAGAGAACAAAATGAAATAAAGAATTATGATTCAACACTGTGCTGCTATAGGGAATTTGCAATTCTACTGACTTATAATTCTTATTTTTGTTCTATACAGAATTCCAGGACATACTGCCAAATTCTAGACCATGGTACAACCAAGCTAGATGGAAGCTTGAAAGCTACAGAAAGTTCCAATTGCAGAGAAAACCCCAAACGTTTTATATGTAAAGGGCCTGTGAGTCCATATTCCAGGTTCCTAAACAACTTTTAATAAAGATTAATATAAAACTCCTGTATCTAGGCAAAACATTTTCCCTGCAGTAATATGTTCCGTGAGCTGCAGACATCTTTCTCAACTTGCATTTTTTGTTTGCCCTGTGAAAGTACACTGATGCCGAAAAAAAAATTTACCAGATTCTGACATAAGATTTCAGAATTTCAGACAATATATATTTTTAATATATATTTTGTTTTATGCATTAAATGTACCTTTTTAAATATGTTTAAGAAATAAAGCAAAGAATTTTTTCCCCTTTGTTTTTAAAAAGAGATAATGCTTTTATTTTTTTATTTGCTAACTACAGATGTGAAATTTTGAGAGTCTAGTTAAAACATGTTTCGGCCCTTGAGGTCCCTTGCCATTTATTCAGATTGAGGATGTGGTAGCAGGGGAGAATGTAGGACCAAGAAAAACCCCAAAACATAGTAAACAGAAAATTTACACTAAAAATATCTAATAAAGATACAAGCTATGCTGTACTTCAGGTGCTTGATGGAATCATAGGCAGAAAAGAAGCAATAACAACTAAGGTCACCTACTTGAAAGAAAAAAAGATCAGAAGTATAAGCTCACCAACTGTATCTTCATACAGATAGAAAATGTTTCTCCCAACAACACAGTGCCTTGACAGGAGCTCATGTCAACATAGCCAAAAAATGTAGTAGTCACGTATACATGAGACAAACAAATGTTAGTCCAGAGTTCTCACTAGCTAAATATTACTTGGTCTAGTTTTCCTCACTACTAATCATCAAAAGGAAGTGGCAATGCTGATTAGCACACTGAAGAAAAGGAGTTTTACCTTATACTATATATTTGTATTATACAGTTGGCAACATTAATCTAGATATTGTTTGCTAATAAGCTAGGTTTGTTTGTTAAAGTGTTCAACTTAATTTAATTTTTTTTTTTTAATGTGGACACATGAAGGACTGAAGACAAACAGGATTAAAGATAATTGCATCCATAACTCTTACTTTTCAAGGCACCTGCAAGTTGGTAACGGGTCATTATATGGGCTTAAAGTGTATGTCATAGAGATAATAGAAGAACAGCATCTAAGGGAATATTGGTTAAACTTTAATTTTAGTTAGGCTTATTCTGCTTATTTTCAAAACTGTTTATTCAGAACTTAAATGTGCAGGTCCCTATTTTAATTTTTTCGAGCAATTAGAAAGATGTTATGATCTGAGATGCACATTACCTAGTGTTTTTCTTCTCACAGTTTAAAAGAACTACTTCAAGTAATGCAGTTATGTAAAAATGAGGATAAGATATTAAGATGCAAAGCTATTAATGTTTTGGTTTAGCTGTTCCGCAGCTGCAAACAACCACATGCTGATGTGCTATGAAGCTGTCACGAAGTCGAGGAAACCTCCACAAATCACTGACAAAAATTAACTAAATAGTTCAGAGGAGCATTTGGTAATTTTTTTTTTTTACTATTTAAAATTTATTTTGGTATTGTTCGTGAACTGACTGACTTCCAGTGACAGTCAAAGACAGGATATCTACATGCCTTTCTTTGGTGACTGTTATAAATAAATTTATAGAGATTGGATTCAATCTAAATCTTATTATAGGACTTCTGAATATATTACCACTCTCTGTTGTAATTAATCTTTTAATTTTCTGCTCCTACTTCAGCAGAAAGAGGTGGTCAATTAATGCAGAAGCACATGTCTATGTATACTGTCTGTGCCTGCCAATAGCTTTTTTTTTCACTGCATGAAAACAATTGTGGTGATTCCTTTTTAGGATATACAATGCCTCCATCAAAACACTGCTGTTTTTCAGTAGTAAGACTGTTCTATCTTTGTTTTGGTAAAGCTTGAGGTTTTCTTTTGTTTTGCTCCTGTGACAGAGGTTAGTTTCTCTTTCTATTTGCCTTTTTGTTTTTCTTTTTCCTCTAGCTCCCTGTACTTACACATTTCACATGCATTCCTCAGGCAGTCCTGTGTGCCTAAGACTTCAAATAAAGGACTGCAGTGCTCACTGCTTGTGACCTGTGATGGGGACAAATTATTTTCTTAGGAATGCTGTGTATCTGGACCAGTAAAAAATATCCCTACTAAATACCAAGTCATTGTACAGACTGAAATTCAGTCTGGAAGTAACATATTTGAAAAAACATAACAGCAAAGTAACATATGGCAAAAGGGTATGGTCTCCACTAAAAGGGACAGTTAAAGCTTGTGGTAATAACAAATACGACTAAAATGCTGCCCATCAAATTTGAAATCAGCTTCCAGTTCTGTAAAAATCTGAAAAAAAAAATCTAGTACCAAGTTCCCAGTAATAGGTGACAAAACCAGAAGTATCCAAAATCAAACAAGCAGTACTCCTCCAACTTTGTTGTATCATTTTAATTTACTTATCAATTATGGGATTAAGGTGTTTATTTGCAGTCACCAATTAGAAATCTGCTTTGGGTTTTATTCAAGGTCAAGCTGAAATAAGAATTCTTATCAAATTAAATTATATAGTGTTTTTTTTAAAAAAGTAACAATGTAAGGAAAGAGGAGGTAAACAAGTTCATTAAAAGATTTCTACCATGATGCTTGAAAACTCTGATAATCATTGAAACTAAGCAAAACAGGGACACCATGTAATCTGAGGTTTCACTGCAAGAGGAGTAAGCATATAACTTTTGTAACTCCTTCAATATTTTTAATTCAGATTAAAAAAAGAAATAGAGAGAATTTGTGTCCTAACTTGGAAATAATGCCTTTTAAGAATGCATCAAATCCATTTTTATCAAATGGACAGTTAAACAGAATCACGAGTCTGGAAAAATTAAAAATCTTACCTTTCAGGCACATACTTTTGCCAGTTTTTACAGTGCTCCCTTTTTACTAAAAGGCTGTTCATAAGAGAAAAAAAAAAAAAAAGACAGACCCACAAAAAGAGCTTTAATATCAACAGAATCAAGATATTTCAATCAAAAAGGCAACCAAATCAAGAATTTGTGCGGTTTGTAGGAAAACAGCTTTTTTTTTTTTCAGTTGAGCTCAGATCAAGGAATCTCTTCTGATTGCCATTAATGATAGAATGCTATTGAATGTGAAATTTTTTTGTAGCAGGCAACTCAAGTATTTCTTAGCTCTATGGAGCAGAAACAACCCCCATCACCTTCACCAAGACATTCCCAGGGCCAGTTTAAATTCATGCTGACATTTGCAGATAGTCAACTGGCATACTTGCCCAGCTGTGTTCTCCAAATACACATCAGACTCCACATTACCTGATTTTATACTGAAAACTGACCTAATGAAGCATCAAAGGAAGCCATATGAAATGCACAAAAAAATGCTTCTATTTTCCTTTTCCATATTTTAGACAGTCTAAATGTATAGACTACTGCAATATTGATGCAGCAAAGACAAAAGTAAGAAATAAATCTTGCTTGCATGAATATTTGAGGTATGCCTTGGTAATGTACCCATTTTGATCCAGTACAATATTTTTAGGTATCATAAATAAACATGACCTGCCAGGCATTAAGTCTGACACAGGACTGTGACATATGGCTGTTATCCACACTTAGTCCCTTGGATTCTTACAAAACCTGACAAAGATCAAGCAGTCCTGTGCCTTGCCTCTCTCATTTATATTTTATGATTCAAGAACAAGATGAAGTCCTCTAGACAACTGTTACTGAGTCACACATGAGATGGACACATTTCAGATCATGAATTATTAGGGTCAAAAAGTGGTCTAACTCACCTAGATTTTAACACAGTTGCCTTCACAGATAGTTAAACTATTAGGAAATAGCTTAAGACAACTTAGTTCAACTTCAGAAATCCATAGTTCTTTAAAAGACTCTCACATCTTTTCTTCCACAAGGTGATCATAGTATTAGTAATGTTACTATCAATTCTTTAGGCAGAACACAGCTAATATATTCCGACACATTCATCATGTGCATATTTGTGTTGATATGGCTAAGAGCTGGTTTAATTTTCTTTATTACGTATTTCTTTGTCAAAGACAAAATTATGTCCTGTGCCAATTTTCATTCAAACTGTGATAACACTGAAGTTCTACACCTGGAAAGAAAATTTAATAAAAAGAAAATGCTTTTGATAAATGTGAACTGAATTGTGAGGTATGTTCTTTGTTGTCTTATAGAATCTCAAACACAAAAATAATGAGATCATCTCTGGCCTCAGGCTTGGATCCTAAAGCTTATGCACCCACATGCCTTCATGAACTTCTACAGTCTCATCAAAATCAATAGTAGTATTCATGAGATGAAAGTAATTTGCATGCTTAGGTCTTTTCAAAGTCAATGCCTTTATTATTTGGATTCAGGCTCAAAGTTTACAGTGACCAACTGTGTCACATGCTTACTGAAAGAGTAACAGAAAAATCATGCCTGTCAGCCTGAGTTCCAGGACAAAATGCTTTCTGCTCCTCACTATCGTTTCCTCTTCTGTGTGCTTTGAATATGACAGCAACTTGATACACCAAATCAGCATCCTAGTCGAAAATTCTTAAAGTATGTTTAAATTAGCATTCAGGAAGTATAGGGTTTTTTCTATTGCTGTAACATTAGTTTATTACTGCTGAAGTACAAAAATGTTACAGATTTTATATGTAAATCATGTAAAAGCACAAAAATAATACAAATAAAAGAGTTAACGTGATGAAGGTATCTAGGGTTCAGATTACAGACAGATATCCAGTAATTTTGCTCAATTCACTGAGCAAAAGGTGGAGGATGTAGAACAGAGAACACGTCTGTTAATAGGACCACCAGTGACAATACACAGAAATCATCTGAATGATCTTTGAAAAACAGTCAGCAACAAGATGCTGTATCTAGGTGAGGCAAAACCAGAAATATCTCACTGACCCCTGGTTGGAGAGCCAGCTCTAGCAGAACCATTACAGAAGCACCAATGAGATGTCAATGTCTATTTTTGACTTCCTAGAGATGAAAAGAAGGATGTTCCTTTTACATATCTGTTCTGTAATTAGAACTTGATATCCTAGTGCTCCTGTCTTCTTCAGCTAGGAGTTTCAGATGAGAGAGAAGGAAGACAGGAAAGCCAATCACTTTACCTTTTTGAGAGCTTAGTCTACTTGAGACCTTGCAAGGTTTCAGGCCCACCTGATTACTCAAAGGGCCATCTAACCTGGCCTTGAACACTTCCATGGGTGTGCATCCACAGCTTCTCTGGGCAACTAGTTCCAATGCCTCACCACCCTCACAGTGAAGAATTTCTTCCTGATACCTATTCTAAACCTACAGTCTTTCAGTTTGAAGACATTCCCCCTTGCCCTATCACTATATGCGCTTGTCAGAAGTCCCTCTCAAGCTCTCTTATATACCCTCTAAGTATTGAAGGCTGCTATAAGGTCTCCCTTCTCTTCTCCAAGCAGAACAATCCTAACCCTAACCATAACCCAACCCCAGTTCACTCAGCCTGTCTTCACAGGAAAGGTTCTCCCAGTGATCAACTTAGTATCTCTCCTCCGGACTTGCTCCAACAGTTCTATGTCCTCCTCATGTTGGAGGTCCTAGAGCTAGATGCAGTACTCCAGCTGGGGTCTCACAAGAGCTGAAGAGAGGGGGAGAATCACCACCTTCAACCTGCTGTACTAGATATCCTTTGTTCACTATTTTATTAAATTACTCATTAAAAATTTTGACATTAAACCCTTAGAGACCAAAGATAAATACAGTTATTACAGTATTTACACATTTTCAAAATTTACTTCCTGACTTGGATGAATTCCTGTCGCAGGTAAAAAACATGGGTATGTATATTTGTATGCTTAATGAAACCAGGATAGTATTACCTCTACTAAATTACTTAAATAGCAACTAAGAAATACCATAACGTTCAATGAACACATTTTCCCTCTCTGAAAACCCCAGAGGAATATACAAAAGGATAGTACATGCTATGTACTTATCATTAGCAAAATCATAGATTCTGAAGTTCCCAAAGGTGAAACAAGGGTGTCTAATAATACTGTTATAGTTTTGCTGACCTCAGTTCTTCAGGGAAGGTGAATAACAAAATTAGTGTTGAAAGAGCAACTGAATGGAGTGAGCCCAAAACATTTCACAATATAGAATGCGATCATCATGTGCACATATAAAGATACAGAATAGCTTCAATTCATATTTTCGTTGATGCTGTATAAATCTATTTTTCAGTTTTTATCAAACTCTAGTTTTCAATTAAAACATTGTGTATCTTCCTTTCTAAACTCCAGAATTTTCTATGTGATTAAGTCTTCAGATAGACACGTTATTTAGCTACTTTTCATCACCTTCCATGTACTCTAAGCTAACTATTACATTTGCAACCATTGTAAATCAACGGAATTTTCTTTCACAGTGTTTCTTTTTATCTTCTTTTTTTCTTTTTTTTTTTGGATTACAATATGTGCTTTTAAGTTTTCTTTGCAGACCTGTGCTATGTAGTTTTTATCTCCATTCCTCCTTTTCCAGTAAAAAGCGGCATTGCAGGAAGTAAAAAGAAGAACATGCATTCATTTGGGTTTGGTAGAGGTTCAGAGGCAAAATGTCTTCTAAATGTTATGAATGAGGAAACTCCCATCAAGGAATAGAAAAAAACACTATGCAACTTTCCTGAAAAAATTGCAGCTAATCAGGCCTGAAACAACCACAATTCAATATTCTCTGTGAAATAGACTCAGTCAGTTCCAAGAGACTTGATAAAACCTCATATGAGTAAGGCTGAGAAATAAATAAAACAGTAGACTCAGCTAAATGAATGCAGATGCTAGATATACAGGTAGACAGTGGCTGATATTTTTAGGAAAAAATAGTTCACTGCAGAAAGTGAAGAAACACAAAGTTAACGGTTTTGAGAGAACTGTACAGTAAGTACGACTGAGGAAAGAGCATACATAGAAACACTTGATTTTGCTTGGGTGGTGCTCATACCATGTCTTGAATGTCTCATGGAATTATTTGGTTGTAAGAATATCATTACAATTAACAGATGTTTATTAAATCAATCTAAGCTTTTCTGTGTGATACCTTTCTAAAAGTCTGCTCGGAAAGCAGGATTGGATTTGGGAAGGATACTGAATAATATATAATTAAAACAAAACTACTTATTTTAGTAGATTGTATAAAGGGAAACTTTTTTTTTTAATGAAGCATGAAGGCCTCTGACTATCTACAGAAGATACTGAACATAAATTAATTTAATTCTTGAAACAAAAAGCAGTATCTTTGTTAAGCATTAACACTGGATAATTGTGAAAGAAATTGTGCTACAACCAGACATTCAAAAATTTCTCATATGGCAAAGACTTTATTGGCAAGTGCAATTTAGCAGGTATGCGTCCAGAAAACATCTTACTAATTTGTGTGGGAACTTTTTACAGTTACGTGGCTAGGACAAGATAAAAACAGTAATACATTTATCTTTTGGAAATTGGTACTGTGCATAAGCTGAAAGGTTTTCCTCATGTCTACCTAAAAGGCTAGAATAACAAAAACAATATAATCCCAACAAGACTGAGAAGTTGTCTTTAGAGAAAAGAGGCAAAAAATTTCTTGTATGTAACACTCATCCTTCTTTATTTCAAACTGAAAACAAAGCAAATGAGCAGCTCCTTTGAACTGATTGCAAGCTTATCCTGTTTCTTGCCTACAAGCAGCATGAGCATGTGTAAAACATACAATCTCGTAGATGTCGCAGCCAAGGAAAAAGGGGATTTAAGGCACCACTACAATATCGGATGCATATTCTTTAGAAATGTAAAGCAGATAACCTCATGGGGAGTTGATCAAATTGTGATAGGAATAGGCATCGTCAAGAGAACACAACTTGATACAATATACACAGTAGTCTTGAAAATTAAAGAATGTCAAACTGGGCACACTGTGAAATACAAAAAAACCTTGGTCCAGTTCCCCATATATGACTACAAAAGTGATTCTAGAAGTATTTTTTCCCAATTTCTGAAGAGAAAAAGAGACCTTATAAAATTCATCTGGACCAACTGCAAAATACTGTATTGAAGCAGAAACTATCAGCTGCATAATTATAGGAAAAGGAACAATATCCTAGGATGCAGCTGTTCAGGAACAAGAAGCCATGAATGATAGCAAGACATAAGATCAATTGAATCAGCATTACCATACTGTTCTAGCCAAGACAGATGCTACACTGGGAAAATAAACATTACCATATCTCATTAAATCCAAAGGTATAGTACCATCAATAGTTCTGAACTCTAAACTTCGAGTAAGAGAAACCTATTTGAAAAACACCAATAGAATCATGTTTCCCAGAACTACCACCAAAAAAAAAAGACTGAATGAAGGGGCCTTTTGCAGTGAAAACTGTGGTGGACATGTGACAGATAACATGATGATAGTATTCAAATATGTGAAAGTCTGCTGAAGAGGTTTTAAAACAGTTGTAAGAAATAACAGAATTAGTATGCTAAATTAAAAAAGTTTCTTTCCCATTCTTGTTTTTTTGATAGTCCTCATCAGGAAAATGATACATTGCAAATCAGAATAAAGAGGTCATCTCTCTGAAGCCAAAATGTGTATTTCCCTGGATTTCTGTCTTTCAGAATTAAACCAGAAAAAAAAGAAAGGACATGACAGAATACAACAGAAGCTGTAGAGAAAAGATCTCTCATCGACAATATTGATAGTGTAAAAAACGGTAAAAGAATTACATCAACTTCAGGGAAAAATAACCGAAGTATCTCAGAACATTGAAAAATATATGAAATATATGAAATATATTAAATGAGCCCCACAGAGTTTAAAAACCAAGAATATAAGGCCAATCTAAATAGAAAGTCTGCCTAGTCATTTAAAGATAGACATGACAGTGTAGACCTTTCCTTTTTCTTTTTCTAATAGGAGAATAATATTTCTAAAGGTCAGAATGTACTCTAATCTTCATGCAGAAAGGAAAGACAACCACTCTTCTTTCAGTCCCCAAATACAGCTTTTTTCCCAGCAGTTTACTAGGTGTTTTATCTGGTTAGCAGAAGAGACATAGACTATAGTGAAGATGAATAAACATGAGGGTGTTGAAAAATGAGAGGTGTAGTGTAGCCCTGTAGCCTACAGGGGATGGCGTTTTCACTGCCAGTAACAGATCACAAGCCTTTTGTCAGGCTCATGGCCCACAGGTGGTGTCAGGTCTTGCCTGGACTCACCTTGCCTGTCCGGAGCCAAGTCTTTTCTTTTCTAGCTGTAACAGCAATATATCTAAACACCACATCATTAGCTTACCCTTCTGTATTTCTAGCTTTTGTTTAGCTTTATCAATTTTTTTGTGGCTATTGTTGTATGTACAACTATAGTAACAACTCTTAGGGCAGCATCGCTCCCCAGCATACACTTCCCACAGCATGTTTGCACAATTAAACCTTCCACCAGCAGCCAGATTCAAACCCACACAGTTGCACCACAACCTGGCCCTGAGCCCAGACTGCAGAAGCCATGGAAGGCAGAGAGAAAAGGTCATGGTCAGGGCATGTCAATAGCTTAGTTAATCTGTGTAGAATGAAATATCTGTGACCCTAAAATCAAATGCAAGATAGATAAACAGAGGAGGCTTGATGCCTATGAACAAGTCACCAATGGTCCTTCACTGCTTATTAAAGGAATGTAATCATGGGAGCTGGAAAAAACAGTTTAAAGGGTAACAAAATCCCAAAAGGTACCCAGCACCCATGTAAGACACTTTATATAACAAATGGGGATGCAAAGGGGAATTATAAACAAAATAAGAGGGAGATATGTGTTAGCAAACTGATATAAATTACCAAAAGTAGGCAAAGGAATGAGCAGGAAGAAACCATTAACCTCATTTTGCTTCTGGTGAAGGACTCTGGATGCTGATGGCTCCCTTGAATCCCAAAATCAGAGTGCAGCCACTGACCCTAATGTCCACAGGAGCTGTGGAAGTGGGAGTAGAACATCTCAGATAGGGGTAAACACCAGAAATCTTGTTTATATAATTTTAATGGCATACAATTTGAATGCTGTTATCATAATTGCAACTAGAGTAATAGTAATTCTTTGATTAACCCTTTAAAATGTTAGGCTTAGACTAAATTCTTGACTTGCATGTTAGATGTGTTTCTTTGGCAGACATAATGCACAGACTCTAGTGCAATAAAACGAGTGAGTGTTCAAGCAACCTAGTCTATCAATTGGGTACTACAGTGGTAACAGGAGTATTAATTTTTTGCTGACACTATTTCTTAAAGATATTAACAACTGGTAAGTGGGATTTATAATTTTTTTTTCTTTCTTCATTATCTAAACAAAATGTTTTCAATATGTTGCTCTCTATCTTCCCCTTCGTATGCCTAATGGTGAGATAATTACTATCTCACCTTTTGGTTCGTTCGGAAGAATCTTGTAAGGACCATAACTCAGTGGTCCTCGAATGAACATATTTTCTAGCTACACTTGTGGCTAGAGAAAATTTATGATAGCTGCCAACTGACTGCAAAATGACTTATGGTTTTTCAGAACAGTGCCATGGTAAGTGCTATTGCCTCTTTTTTTTTTTTTTTTTTTTTTTTTTATAAATTATTTAAACAAAAAAAAAAAAAAACCCAGCTTTCAATTTAAAATATTTGGTTTGCTTTCATACACATTGAGGTACTGTTTTACTTCTACATATTGGTGTAGAGCATTCAGCATATGCTTGCATGTTCATCTTTACGGTATGGGAAAAGAGAAGTATGCTAATGTCTGCCACAAGGTTAATATAACTAGATACAGGGTTTTTTTCTGATAAATATATAGAATCCAAGACTGTACAACAGGTAGCTATATTGCTTATAACAGAGTAGAAATCTAATGGTAGTTTGCTACTCTAATTTCCATTGAATATTGTTCCCATTTAAGTCGCATTTTACTGCATGAGTAATTTTCCTTCTTTGGTACCTACAATAGCTGCTTCTGAGAGAAAAAACCAGAAAGAAGTTGTTAAATACTTGGATTAAAACATAACAATATTTGACTGCATCTATTCTTAAAAAAAATTTGGAGACAGGAGATTTGGAATTAGACTAAAGGCTGAAATGAGGTATTTTAAGTCTCTTTCTGCCTATGATGTCTTTCAGTAACTGAGAAGTATCAACGTTTCACAACTGTGTTGTGCCTCACACTTTTACTACGTGAGGTACTCAGGTAAAGCACTGGAAGCTTTAAGTAAAGCAGTCATGATTCCATATGAAATACAACTGTACAAATATCAATTGTATTTATAATTTTCCTTTGAACACCTGCCTGAACAGTTTGTTCTTATGTAACTTTCAAAGTTTAACTATAAAAAGTCTGCATAAGGTGCCTGAAGTCTTCCTTCTGGAAAATATGCAGACTCATAATTTAACCTTTTTTTTTTTCTTTAACTTACATAGTCTAACCAATTCTTTCTCATTGAAATATGAAAATAGTGTACATATCTCTCAGCTGCTGCAGTAAAGAATAGCTAATCAGAACTTAATATGTTGTCATTAGCAAAGAGATAGAAAAAGTGTAAATATTTGTTCAGTAAATCACTTGACATAATGAGACATTCAAGACGTGGCAGCAGAAATAATTGTGCAAAAGCTGTTCTCTTTTTTTTAATGTTTTATCTAGTCTACACTCCTCCACCCAAAAAAGTGACTCCTCCTTTATTTTTTTATATTTTCAGAAGAATATTGTAAAGTACCTCGAGACAAAATTCTTAAGATCTCATATTTAAGAGTTTCTTCACTGAAATGTAATCTTTGTCTTTTTTACTCCAGCATACACAAATGTTTGTAATAGTAAAACATATTATTTACTGAAAGCTGCTTGATATAATGCAAATCAGAAATTGAGTACATTATCAGAAGTACATAATCAAAAGAATATTTATATTGCAGTAAATTATTTACTTTTTATGAGACACTGCTAGTGACTGTTTCTCACTATCTGTGTAGCTACTGCTAAATTCTTTACTTTCATCATAATTCTTGAAGTATAAGGCTTTAAAAAAATTCCTCAGGGAGTGATGCAAGTTGTAAGGTGTCAGCTGGTGCAAAGAAGCTCAGTGTATTGCAACATAAAGGAGACAGGAAGGTGGGTTTTGTTTCAGACAAACATCTACCAACAGTTGAGTGGATCAAGGTATATGCTTCCCCTTGAGTTCACAAAAAGACTATGAATGCCTTCCTGAGTTAGCCAGACCAATATGGGAGGAGTGAATGTGTGACCCAGGCCAGCATAGACTATAAAAACTAGACAACTAGTAAAAGAATTTTGAATGCAGCAACAGGCTTGAGTAGGCTTCACCTATGTGTTTCTTTCTTGCAACTGAAGATGCCCAGTGTCATGATAGTGAACATGTTATAGACACTGGCAATGGGAATCACATTGGTATTGACACTGAAATTTGTATTGTAATTGCTCTATTTTCCTAAATGTAACTTACATTTCACTATATTTTGTACCACCCTGTTAAATCAGAAATCCTGTGAAGCATTGACTTTGAATAAGTTGAACATTAAACATTGCATCCTCTAGCAAGGAGTATCTAAAAGGACCTGATCAGAGAGTACTAGACCCTAACACTGCCTTTCACTTGAACTTGTGAGTAACTGCCAAGTACAAAGCTGTACCACTGTAATGGCAAGTGATTCACAGGAGGAGCAGTATGTAAATAATGAAGCTTGGATAGGTCACAGACAGGTTGTCCATGCCTTTTCCTGCTTTTGCTATTGATTTTCATGACCTTTAGCTAACAATTTCATTGTAGAGGTGGCTACTTGGGACCTGGTTTTGAAATCTTCTATTAGAGAGCAACAAGAGTAGGGTTGCACTTCAATAAAGGATGAGGCAGGAACCAACTCTGACAATACAGACAGTACCTTCACTTCCAGGGAATCACCTTGCAGCACCTGAAGAGGTTTCGATGATAGTCCTGTGATCTTCAACCAAAGGCAAGTTTAACAAGTCAGGACTTGGTAATCAAAGAAAGTTCAGTGCCTGTTCAGGGAGAGCTTGACCCTCGCACAACCATAGCATAACTCAGGTCATGCCTGATCACCCTGACCTGAACTGAGATGGAGCCTTTTAATGGATTACTTTTTTTAAAAAGAGGCAGGTAATCCAAAAAATGAGCTGAAATTAAATGGATGGAGAGATTGGTTTTGTGGTTCGAACATTTACAAGAACATCTGTATTTGTATTGATACTTTCTGGTAATAAATTGTTCACACTGTTTTTGTTTTCATTCTTTCTCTTTTAACAGAGCAATGGATGCTCATTAATGCATTCTAAAACTCTATACTATGGCACAAGCTAAATCCACCACAGAAGACAGAGTCAGCTAAACTTTGATCAACATAAAGCTGTCCATCTTCTGAACAGGACATTTCTTGTCACAGTAAGGCACATTATATCTGGCCTTATCATCCTTAGTATTTCTCACAACCTGAGTCCACCAAACATTAAACTGCAACACACAGATTTTAGGTATAATTACTGACAGAATATGGAATTTGTATATTAGAGGGCTGGAAATCAGCTAATAGCAGTAAGAGCACCTCTGCAAAGGGTGTTGGAATGGAGCTACTCCTTGACCTGAGATTTCAGTTCTATAACACATTTTTATGAAGACAGTTCCTTAATATTGCACAAAGTCCCACTAAAATAGATAAGGCTCAGCCCTGCAATCCATGAAGAGTTCAAGTCTTCGCCTGTTGCCATAGGGAACAAAAGTAGAGTCACACAAGATTGAGAAATTGCACTGCTAACATTAGTAAATACAAAACATATCATCAATCCCTTTTTATTTTTAGATGGTAAACCTTTCATTTTCACATCTCTTTTTAGCCAAACCTCTTTTTGTTTGTTTGTTTTTTATTAAAGGGAAGCGGATGAAGAGGGAAATGTTCCCCTGTTAGCAGCCACAAATCAAACTGAGCTTGAAAAACCATACCTGCTGCTTTGCTAAAGAGAATAAATTTTCAGCTCACAAAGAGGAGTAACAACACACAATACATTGTCATATTAGGAATCAAGCAATACAAGACAAAAGATTATAGTAAAACACAAAGTACCTACAAGTATTACAGTTTAGTAATGAACTTAGAACAGCAAGGTAGAACTTTGTAATTGAACCAACACACCACAAAATCCTGCAAGAGATTGTGGAACCAGGCTCAGCTCTTACAATTGGAAAAACAACCTTTTAAAAAATGTACTTCTCCAGTCTTTTCAGACAGAGGAAATAAATTGAATTGAAAATCACCCTGCTGTGACCTTATATGCTACATCCTGTCTTTTATCCTCACAGACCACTGGATTTCCAGAATATTTGCCTTTCTTTCTATAGCCTGACTATGCCAAGACCCTACTTTTCAGGACAATCTCTTCCCTGCAGCTGTTTATGTTGTGGGCTATTGATCAGATCTTCCAGGCAGCTCTGATGTAGCATATGCATAGTTAAAGCAGTCTGTCCTCATCAACTTGCCCAGCATTGGAGCTTTCTTTTTTCACACCTGCAAGCAAAACTTAAATACTAGACCATGTTTAGCAGAGTACGACATTATGGAGAAAGATAACAGGGAGAAATCTCAGCCACAGACTTTCAGGAGACTCTAGTATTGTAAGCTATAAGGCATATTGTTTCTGCTCTCTAAGCAACAGATTGAAAGAAATATTTGCGTTGTAGCTTTTTGAGCTAAAAATAACTTTATAATTTGAAGTTATTTATAATACAAAACACAGAGTAAGTCTACAGCTAATAAAACTGTCTTTGCAGTTTTCCCTTCAAGTAAGTAATTTTTAATATTTTTTAATATTTTTATATTATTCAGAATTCTCTCTAAAGAATACATGGAGCAATAGTGTCTCTAAGCATTAGGCCGTCTAAGCAGGCATGTTCATTCTTCTAAGACGTGTTTTATGGAAACTGAATAAGCTTGTTTTTAACTAGCCAAAGTCACTTCTCCTAAAGCAGAACTTACTTTATCTAAGGGATTAATTTCATAGCCTATCTATAATAAAGAAGATTTTTTAAACTAGATTTTGTAGTTACAATAATTGTGTATTAACAGTAGCAATCAACATGTAGGACTGATTGCCAGCCATCACTAAACAATGAGTGAATTACACACACAGAAAAATGGCCTGTGAGTAGCTACTGTGTCCTTGATGTATATAACAGCCATTACAAACACAAGTTCACATCAGGAAATTTTGCATATTTTTATATCTATCTCTCTCTCTCAGTATCCTGTCTGAGCTGTGATGTTTACCCACATCAACCTCAACCTCATTTTTCAGCTTTATTATTTAAGAAGGTTTGGCTGCATCAAGATGTATTGCACAAAAAGGATTGAAGTAATTTGGAACTGAGACTGTGCCCTTATCACGACTTCTGCACAGCTCTTAATCAACAGTAATTCATACTTTGGAGGCTATATCCACTTGATTATTTGGTATTGACTTACATTTGTGACAGCTAAACACTAATTCAACTACAAGCCCTTCATAACCCCACACCAAACAGATGATATTTTTGAAAAAATGCTGGATTTATTGAATTCTATTTCAGGAGCTGAACTAATCCTAAGCATTGTATTTAAGACCCATGAGGCAGAGCAGCGACCAAAGTTTTATTTCTAGTTGTAAGAGGATTCCCTTGGTTCAGGCACCGAGGAAAACAGCCACAAGGCAATGCAGTAATGAACATCTGCAAATCTGGCTACAGGCAGAACTTGTGAACCTCTAACATACCTGGGGGTGAAAAAGGTAGTGCAGGACACCAGTGCTCTCTACACAGCATATTGGCACATAAGACGTGCATTATAGAATGACTTCCCAGGATTTTCTGCTACTTTTCACAGGCACCAGAGTAGACATAGATCAAAAAATATAAAAGGTAGCTTAAAACTGCCTTAACTATTTGATTTCAAATTCAAGGATGTCTTTCTGCATTAGAGCAGCTGCAAGTCATTTAAGAGACCTGTAAAAGATTATCCAATGAAAAACAACTCTTTCAGATTATAGAAAGCCTTCTCTTGGCATTAGAATGGTTGAACTGAGCTTCCAGCAGTGGCTGGAAGAAGAAAAATATTTTCTTTTTTTCTATTAAAAGTAAGTTCCTCAGCACATTCTGAAATAAAATTACCTAGATTTGACTTTATGACAACTGAAATTAGCAAACCAAAGAATAGTAAAATTTTAAGGAGAGGCATTAAGGCACAAGAGATACAGTTTATCAACAATTTATCTTGCAAAGCTATTTGATTAGACATTAGTAGAATAATTTGTTTTAGATAAGGTATTGTTCCTATCTGTCTCAAAGATCCTCTTTCTATGAAAGAAATATAAACTATTTCTCAAAATGGTATTCCTCCTCCAAAAAAACCTGAAGAATATTCATGATATGAAGAAAGAATGAATCAAGAAAAAGAGGAAAAATTTCATATCTTCTCAGACTCTCTTATATTACAGTGAATTTCAACTCTCTCTTTTATACAGTGCCCAGGTTGAATGGTATTCCTCTGACTTGCCTTGCGTAGTTTACTCTAAGGGATTACTTCTGCCTTTTGTTACTTTGCCCTCTGATTTCCAGTAGCCACTTCTACAGTAGAAAGTCTTGATAATCATTTATATTGTTCTTCATTAGTAATCCCTAAGAAGGATCATTCAGTTTCTTTCATGAACTGAAACATAATAAAGAACACATAAGAACTTTTTAAGTTATAATATAAGCTATAAGCTTAGCTGAAAATAATTTAGTGAGAATTTACCTTATAACTTACAAGCTGGCACCAATACAATGCTGCTACACACACACACACAAAATGTGTTCATGGTAGTATAAATGTATGGATACAACACCGAGATTAACAGGGAACACAGGAAAAAGCAAACCTCAAGGAAATGCTATTGAACATGATGACAATAAACAAACTTTTTTAACATACTATTATTTCATTATTAAAATACATTTGAAACAGAACTTAAATTTTCACTTCCACATAAAATGACTGAAATTAAATGTTCTATACAGAAACTGCAATACTCTATTCTGCCTCATTTTGATTCAGACAAGAATGCAACATTTCCTCCCCACCCTCCCATTGTAAGCTAGTATCTGAGAAGGAGAATGAGCCTGGGGTAAGGACTACAGATGAAAATGAAAAGAGACTGGATGGAAACCATTTGGAAAAATCAAGATTACATAGGAGTGAGTTTACGTTCATTAGCGCACCTTTTCCTTCTCATACTTGAAGTGAAAAAAAGCCAAAAAGAACCACTAACTAATTAACTTCCTCAAAACCCTCTGTAACTTCATTAACTCAAATGGCAGCAGTTTGCACAGTTACTCTCCTGTCTCTGCAGTAGTGTTCCATGAGTTTTCAGATAAGACAGAGGGAAGGATGCTGGGAGAAAGAGCAAACTGGAAACCATATGCTTTTTAAAGATTGAATTAAAAGTGAAAAAAGTAAGATTCTAGCCTTTAGCTTGTTACTTTTAAAATGTAAGCTAGATTTATAAACACAAGTACAGACCCATGTGTCGTATTTTAACCCCAGCCAGCAACCAAGCACTATGCAGCTGCTCACTCCCTTCCCCTCCACTGGTTCTAGGAGGGAGATAATTGGAAGAGTAAAAGTGAAGAAACATATGGATTGAGATAAAAACAGTTTAATACAGAAAACAAAAGCCATGCACACAAGTAAAGCAAAACAAGAAATTAATAAACTACTTTCCATGGGCAAGCAAGGGTTCAGCCATTTCCCAAAAGGAGGGCTCCATCACATGTATCAGTTCCTCAAGAAGACAAACGCCATCGCTTCAAATGTTCCCCCATTTCTCTTTCTTCTTTCAGCTTTATACGCTGCGTATGATGCCACATGGTATGGAATAATCCTTTGGTCAGTTCCAGTCAGCTATCCTAACCCTGTCCCCTCCCATCTTCTTGTGCAACCCCAGTCTTCACACACTGGTAGAAAATACAAGACGCAGAAAGGGTTCTGTGTAAGGACTGCTCAGTCAGCAGTCACAAAAGCATCACTATATTATCAACACTGTTTCCAGCACAAGTCCAAAACATAGCCTGATTCTAGAGTCTGTGAAGAAAATTAACTCTACCCCAAAACCAGCATGTCATGTCTTGATTTTCTTCTCTGTGAAAGACATACCAGAAAGAAAAGCCATTCAGCTTGGCTGTCAGGTCCTTAGACTAAAGCATTCAGTCTTTTCCTGTTTTGCATCTGTTTCAAGGTATACAGTCCATTTCCCAACTTTCTTTATGATTAATGTCACAGTTTTTCTGGAAGTGGATGAGTTCACCTGTGCCATTTTCCCCTTCCAACTCTTCCTGATAGATCTCAATGCTCTCATTAAACTTAATGCTTAGTCAGATATTCACTATCTTCAGGTGACTCTTCTTTGCATTCATTCTCTTCATCCAGCAAGGTGGCAAAATACGTCACAAGTGCAGCTGATATACAAACTGCTGATAGAGGCAGCTCCCTTCCTGAACATTTTAACTATAAACATATGGTTTAACATGACTTGCTTGCTACCTAAGTGGCTGGAGATAAAAAAGATTACAGCTTATTTAGCCTATATTTAAATTGTTACACCAGAGAAAAAACAGAAGCTACATCTTGATTTCTCTTACTAACAATAACAGAAGTTCTAACTGCTTATACTTTGCCAGCTAAAGAAACTATTATAATAATTTAATGGGATATTCCACATAATACAAAAAATGTTCAACTAGTAATACTTTTTGCAACTTCCACTTGAGTCAGAATATATTGTTTATAAGGAAACCAGTGACAGTTTAAAGAATATGTCAACTTATTAACGTCCTTTCAAGTTTTAATTAACATCTATGGGTGCATGCTCTGTGTGAACTAGAACTTTGATCCATGGTGTCAAAACCAGTTCTCCTAACTGAAAAGCTGAATAGGGCTAGCTGTATTAAAAAGATCTTTACAACTGGAACAGCGGGGCTTCATTGCCTTTTATCAATCTTTGATCTCAGAAATCTATTAGAGTGATAGCTGGGTGAAATATAATGGTTCTGATATACTTTGAAAACAGGTTAATGACCTAAAGATTTCTCTCAGCTTTAAAATCTATTTTCTCAGACAATAACTCAGTGTAGCATAAAGAGCACCCTAGACTGTCCAGTTTGATTCTCATAGTCATTAGTGTACTGTGGAACAAAGGGATGATTCGAAAGGAAGATTAAAAAAAAGCCTCAGACATTCACAAGCACTCACATGGAGACAAACATTGGTGCTGAAGGGGAAGCATGATTTAGCAAGTTGGTTTGGAGAGATGATAGTGTACTGTGCATGCAGGATAGAGGTGGTGACTTCATACAGCCCTAGGATGATGCATTCAGAGCAGATTTCAGAAAAATTCAGAGTGTTTCAGAAAAATTATCTAAATGCAAGCAAAGATTGAGCAAAACCAAGAAAAGAGCTAGACAAATAGTATTTCCTTTTCCTCAGTTTTTGCCATAGCATTTAAATGCCTTCCCAACCTGTATTTCTTTTTCCTTTTGACCCCATCATCTATTAAAAACAAACAAGCAAACAAACAAAAAATACAGGAAAGAAAAAACCCAGAAAACACAAAACCCAGACACAAAGCAAAACTAATAAAAATATTCCACAAAGAAAGTTTGCATCTGTTATGAATGCACAGTTCACTTTGATCCATTAGAACATCTCACCTCCCAAGACTTGAATAATCTTATCAAGTATTTACATTCTTCATGAACCTATAAGAAAATCAAAATTACACACCCCAGAAAGACATGTGAAAATGGACAATCACAGGTAAAACAAGCAAACAAGGAAAAACTTATTTTCAAAATGTACTACCCATTGGTAGAAGAGATCTTGGTTTTGGTGGTTAGCTTTTTTTTTTTTTTTCCCTCTAACTGATATATAGATTCTGCTGTAGTGGATGATGTTCATACGCAAATAGGTATATAAGCAAACACAAAGGTTTTACATATGGGTACAGGTAGACTTGAAATGCTTTACCAGCTTCAACAAAAGCAAGACATTCTGTTATTAAAAAAAAAATCTAGATTTTTATTTTGTGCTTTAAGCAACTACTGCCTCTATTGTGACTACAATTGACTCTAAAATGCCTACAGCTACTGAGGAATATACTGTTATCTAAATGTTGTATTACAGTGAAGTTTCCTTCAAATTCTGATACTCCTGGGTTTCACACTAGCCAGAAGGTAATTTCAGTGCAGAGGTGCAGATCACAGAATGTATTTCTACTTCTAGATCTAATATCAACTGGTAATAAAAGCCCATACAATATAGCTTCTCTCAAAGATTCTTAACTGAAAGATACCAATTCTTCTCATATAGCAAAATGATCCATGGAATGTAGTTTACCATTTTTGTATGCCTGTATTTGATCCAATGTCAAGCTAGTAATACTGATAAAATTCTCTGTCATTCCCAAACACCAGTCTAATTCATGGAAATGGTCTAGGTTGCCCTAATGGAAGCTTTTAAATGAATATGAACATTTTTAATACAACCCTTAGATTTTAAATTATGGTTGTCATGGGTAGCAGCTCTGACAAAAACATCTTGTTGTGGCCTCAGCCGGCAATTACTGCCAGCAACCTAACTTTAAAGGCCTTCTGAGGTTTAGTGTTAGTGTTAGAAGTTGCAGTATTAACCAAGATGCATACAACTAGATCGTGTTGCTAAAATATAAAGTATCCTGGGAACCAACTAAATAATTATAGCTTGCTCTGTAAGGGAATGTGCCACATTTCATGCATCTGTTACTTTTCAGTGATGATGTGGAACAGGACCTTGTCATATGTCTCTTTCTTCTATGCCTCTTCTTATTTAATATCTGTGGACTGGAAAGAAGATAATGAAGATGAACTTGCCCTGCACACAGGCATACACTGATCTCTGCCCTCTACCCTTTGCTCATGCCTACCCTATGCTTTGTTCTTCAGCAACTAAATAGGTATTATTCTTTTATGTTTACTGATATTTTCTGACAGACTAAAAGATAGTGCTTTTAGTATGACAAGGACAACTGTTTTAATAGGAAGTGGTAGTAACCTTTAGAACAGTAAAATGACAGTAGTGTGTCACCTAGGAGAAGGAATGCAGGAAGAATGACTGGCCAAATCTAAAGATGTCTGTGTGTCTTACAGAAATTATCAGTAAGTAGTAAAAGAGGGGATCCTGATAGAGCACATGATGTCTTCATGGATTATTCTAGGAAAAAACTTAGGTTGAGTGTACAAAAGCATACTAAAGCTGGAGGAAAGTCATTAAAGAATTCCTAATTACTTTAGTTGTGAGCTTTTACTGAGAACTGAGAACTGGTAAGGTTTTCTTAATACACAACATATTTAAAGCACAGTTTTGTAGTTTATTATTTATTATTTATTCATGCTATAGGATGATCCTTCAGATTCTTCTTTGAATTCACAAAAGGTTGGTTGTTAAATTAGAAGCAATAACCTACTGATCTCAAAAAAGGGAGAGGATACACAAACTGACAATAAACACATCAAAAGGAAGCTAAATCTATAAACTAATTAAAAAGTCTCTGCAGGTGAACAGAGGTGGACTAAAAGATGCTTCAGAAGAATCTCTCTATGTAGTGTGCTCATTACTTGGATATATTTGTTACCTGAATAAATATAACATTCTTTAGACTCCATTGTTCAGTTCCATTTATCTTCTGTCTGACTAATGAAAGTATATCTGACAAACTGAGTTAATTATCCTTGCTCCATACTAACCCCGTGAATATCCCAAGGAAATTATATGAGATTTTCATTCAGTGCCTGGGTACCACAGACGCATTGTCAGAATAACTGAATTTGCTGTTGGAAATACTTTGACAAATCAAAGCATTAATCCTGCTTATTGCTTTTTCCTATCAGGCACCACATTTCACTCCTGGATGAAGATTTGATCCATAGTCTTTTAAAACTCCGTTAATTCAAATTTACTTAGCATAATATCATAAAGGTTTTCTGTCTGACCATTTATCCTTTTAGTAGAAACTTTCTCTACTAGAGAAATTTTGGAACACAAGGTTGCCAATGTAGAAGGAAAATTAGAGAGACGAAGACACAATTTGAACTCAATCCAGCCACTTCTGTTAGGGATAAAAAGAAGTGCTTCTACAAATACATCAATAGCAAAAGGAGGGCAAGGCAAACCTCCATTCTTTGTTGGACACTGGGGGGAACATAGTCACCAAAGATGAGGAAAACGCTGAGGTACTTAAAACTTCTTTGCCTCAGATTTCAACAGTAAGACAGGTTGTCCTCAGGACAAGTGGCCTCCGGAGCTGGTAGACAGAGACAGGAAACCAAATGGGCTCCCTGTAATCCAGAAGGGAACCTGATGAATCACTTGGATCCTCATGTGTCTATGGGACCAGACGGGATTCACCCAAGAGTGATGAGAGAGATGATGGAAAAGCTCACCAAGCTGCTCTCCATCATTTACCAACAGTCCTGGCTCACTGGGGTGAGCTAACTGGGGTGAGCCAGGATGATTGGCAGTTGGTGAATGTCACACCGATCCGCAAAAAGCCAGGAGCACCTGGGAACCTACAGGCCCATCAGCCTGACTTCAGCACCAAGGTTGTGGAGCAGATCATCCTAAATGCAATCACAAAACAGCTACGGGATGGACAAGGGATCAGACCCAGCCAGCACGGATTTAGAAAGGGCAGGTCCTGTCTGACAAACCTGATATCCTTTTATGATAAGGTGACCCACCTGGTGGATGAGGGGAAGGCTGTGGATGTGTCTACCTGAACTTCAGCA
>JAWMRA010000078.1:73920878-74104469 GCA_035584735.1 Pseudotriccus pelzelni
AGAAGATTCAAGGAGGATGTCTTTGGTTTCCTTCCACTCTCTGAATTCTTCTGCAGTCCTGAGCCTATCCCCAACAATCCATTATTATTATTTTTTTGCAGATAGAAACATATATAGTCATAAATTTGTAGGTACTCTTAAGCTTGGTGATTTCTTTAGAACCCACTTAAAAGTTGCTTCTGTTAATCACTTTGGTTATTTCATTAACATTCAAAATTCACAAAATGTTTATTCAATTACCAGAAATGGAAAGAGATATAAATTCACATTGAATTTATGCTATCCTTCAAACACATGCTCAGTGTTGAGCAGAAAAGTTCACATTGAGAAAGATCTTAAAAGTGGTGAAAGATTTGACTCTGAATTGGAAGTCTAAAAACAGTAAATGCTTAGATTTGCATTACTCCAGAAAGCATGAAACTTTTTTTCAAGAAAGTCATTTGGCTTCTAGTATTGCGCCCCAACACAGAACTTTGATAGGTTTGGTCTATGCCCACATCTATACAGACTGTGCAGTGTCATGGTTTCTTACTTGGTTTTCATTTTGGGGGTTTTCTGTTATAAGCTAAAAAGACTATTTGAATTTGAACTGCTCCAGCTTTGATCTATTTTTTTTGTAGGAAAACCCTCATAAGTTCTTCTCAATAAATAACTCTGCTTTGTCTCCGATTTCCTCTTAAAGTCATGTCTTTTGCAGTCATATCATATTTGATGATTAGATTATCAGCAGTACCTGAACTCTGTTCCTCAAGAAGATGGAAAGAATAATCATGATTTCTAGCCATCAAACTAAATGCCTTTGTTCTCATTCCTGAAGGACTTGCATGACTAAGTGATCTGGGTATATATGACAATACAGATTCCAAATTACTGCAACTTTTTCTGATTTAAATGAAGAATTATGACTACTTTGAAAATTGTTTCACAGTTCATAAAACCTCCAGAAAACAACAACACAAAAAACCCTTTAAAATTCATTACTATGTGTAAATTAGTCTTTTTAGCATGTGCAAATTAGTCTTTCTAGAATGCATACTGATGTAAAAATTGATTGGTTGCTTTCTTGAAGATATTTTAAGTATATACTACTATGGTTTTAATTCGTCCTATTTTTAACACCTTGGTATGATTTGTGGGTGTGAGACACTGGATGGGACCAACTCCGGAGTGTGTGTGTGGGCAGGGAAGGGACAGGTAGAATCTCACGAAGATAAGAGGCAAGGTCAGCCCATAGTCCACATGCCAGCCCCTACTGCTCCTTAGAGCAACTCCCATGACACCTGTCAAGGAAATGCAGCCTGGGAGCACTGTTCCACATGACACCCTCTGGAACCCCCAAGCCAGCCTCAGGTTGGCTGGCACAGTGGGAGCTCCGCCCCTCATCCCACCCCGGAGCACAAGTGGCCAGTGGGCCAGGAGCCCTGCCTGGAAGGGGTGGCCACAGGGGGCCAGAGCAGTAAAAGCAGCAACATGTGCTATCCATGTTGTTCAAACCGTCCATCTTCTATACTCCTGTAGCTGGACCTAGGAATGGTAGCTATATTTCTCCTTTTGTCTCTCTTTCTTTACCACTTCTCTTAATCCCCTTTCTTAATTTGTTGGGTTACTTGGGACTGGATGGGCTAGATTTTGCTACATTGTATGGGTTTGCATATGCTAAGTCAGTGCTTTGTGGAATGCTTTACTTTGGTTGTATGTTATCCTTTAAACTTTTGTTGAGTTCCCTTATTTTCTGAAGTTTACCAGCAAAAACACTCCCTGAGAAAACGTGTGCAGCTTTTCTCCTTTTCACTCTCTCTTACGGGGTTAAAAGAACCAAGGGCTCTTCTTAAAATTTTTGGAGCCTTGTATGTTTTTCAAGTAAAACTCCTTTGGTGAGCTTACAGCTCCAAGACTTGAGGTTTTACAGTGTGGTGTACTAATTTGAAATCCAGACAGCAAGTAGGTAGTAAAAAAGTTAAAATAGTGAAGTACTACTGATACATACAAATTTTAATTTTCTGCTTTCCTATTCTGGTCTGCTAAAAAACCCTGACAAATAGCAAACTAAATATGCAGAATAAGGTAACATAAAAAAGACATTCATACCTACTTGAGAAAAAAAAAAAGTGTGACTTCTTAAATCATGTCTTCTTGAAAACATATGTTTTCCCACTGTTCTATCAGAAATTAGTATCACACAGAAGATCAAGAGACTGCACACAACCACTTATAAGTTTTAATCAGGATTCCATGGCCATTCTTTCATTCCTGTGTTTGGGAATCCAAACAAAAGCAAACAGGAAAAATACTAAATATTACTAATGTCTTAGTGCACAAATATGAAAATAACATCTGTAATCAAAGTCAGTGCTTTTTGTTTGAAGGGAAAGAGCTTTTAGTCCTCTTAATGGCTTCTGATCATATTTTATCTTAGGAGAATGTATTAATCATGCATTTTAACACCATCCATTCGAGTTAGGAGAGAATTTAACTAAATTGCTGTTTGTATTTCCACCTCTGGCCTTCCAATAGCTTGCAGAGGCATGTGATGTTGCTAGACATTCCTCTTTTGAACAGCTTCAAGGCAAAGGTTATATCTTCCACATCAAACTTGTTGTCATCTCTAGAGCACTCAGCATTTTAGGCTTCACATGTGTTTATTTTTGCAGGCTATGCTGTTGCTGCACTTCTCTCACTGCAGTGCAGCAGCTGTACCCTGGGGTTCAGCCAGCTATATACTGCAGAACCTCTCCCTGGCTCCTTGCAACGACAAGTATATTATGAATGCTTAAAACTTGCGTTGCCCCCTGTTTCTAGTTCATATACCTTTTCTGCAACACTTGAAAAAAGAATACGAGTAGTTGTTTCTGTTTAGGAAAGTAGGTTACTGCTTTTCTCTTCAGCTCCACGGTTCTATCAATCAGCATCAACATATTTATCAATAAATACTTGTGTCAGTACTGTCCCACCAAAGAACAGGCATACTGTGAGAAGTCTAAGCCAATTTCAGTAAAATCCAGGAAAAGGACACACTATATTTAGAAGCTACACAATATTCAAAAGGCTTTGAAAGTCTTTTTACTTTGCTCAGCTCCTGAAGTAGCAAGTTCTGTGAGAGAGTATTAAGCGAAAGATGTTTCTTGTGTTCGCAGTCACAAAAAAATTATTTCAAATATGAAAGTGTTCAGCCTTCAGTTCAGAGAGAGAAGATAAGTTGCACTGTTAAATTAAAGCAATTTATATGAAATAGTTCACACAAGCTTATATTTATTACTGCCCCCAGAACACGTTGCATTGTGTTAATCCAATACTTAAGTCAGACTTTTATTGAATGGACTTTGCTACACACTCTGTACCAAACTCACTTCTATAACTGAGTTACTTTTTGTTTACTGAAAAGAACATGATAAAAGTTAACATCGTCAAGTAAGATTTCAAAATATGGCAAGTTGGCAAATGTGTAACTCTCAAATTTAAATTCCTCTTTGCTATTATGATCTGTTTCCATCCATATGTCTGTTTTTCCTTTGTTTTTCATTGCATTGCTGAGATTTCTGAGAGTGAGGGCAGCACTCAACACTAATATTTCAATCATAAAATATTGTGCATATAAACGGAATATATCTGGTAAGGACAGAGGAACAAGATGGATTTCTCTTCCTATGATGAGCTTCTCTAATATTTTTTGTCGGTGGCTATACAATAAAGCACTTAGAGCAAAATAAAAAGTTCAAAAGCTCATATCAGAAAAATACAAATTCTTAAATATTCAAGAGAGAGGATCATAGTGGCAGCAAAATTGTTAGCAAGAGAAAGGAAAAGAAAATTACACCCTGTGGTAAAAGAGTTTGAGGGTTTTTTTCAAATTTGCAGTTAACAATGAAGGAAAAAATAGGTCTGTAGACAGTTAAAGCTCAGTAGATTTAACTAAAGTCACTTTCAGAATGGAGAAACCTACTATACCTTCACTAAGTAAGTGCTGGTTTAGGAAATGAGTGTGTATGCACTTTGCCAAGATAATGGTGTTCTTGTGTAGCATGAGGTAATGACTGCTGAAATCGAGGAGTCCATGATTTCCACAATTCAGTAACCTGAAGAGGTTATACGTATCGGAATATAGGACATGGAAGTATATCTGTTCTGTTTCTGACAGTTAATTTTTAATCTGAAAGCCAGGAAAGGCTGGCTCATTTTAATGAAATGTGATAGTTCAGGAAATGAAAGCATAATATTCTCCAGAATAGATAAAATAAATAAACCCACCCTGACTAGATAAAATAAATAAATAGATTACCATAAATAGATAAAATAAATAAACCCACCTAGCTGACTTAGAATTCTGGACCTACATACCTCACATTTTCTGGGCAGTTATGACTATTGGTTCTTTATGTGTTCCTGAGGGAGAAGTTAGATTTAGCCCAGAATCACTAGAAGTATAGAATGTGTCGTTGGTTTGCAAAGGTCCCCCCTCCCTGGGGCGCTGTAAATGGTTTGTCCAGGTGAATTTCCAGACCAAAGCCAATCAAAAGTTTTGGTGACGCCTTTGCCAATTACATATTTAAGAAAACAGAAGAGAAGGCTGGTGGCACAGATGAAATTAGGAGCCACGCAGGAGGTGGTGGCAGGCCTCGAGGGGGCCAGGTCTCTCTCTTCCCCCAGTCCTGAGCCGGGGGCAGGAGCAGCACTGAAGCCCCTGACCAGACGTGTAACAGAGTGAAGAAAAAAAAACTTAAAGAAGAACTTGGACAAAACATGCAGCAAAAGGAATTCCAGCTTGAGAGATAACTGCAAGCCTCCAAGGCCAGAGCTGGCAGCCAGAGGAGAGAGAAGCCACAAGGCGGGGGGGGAGACGGCTCCTTCTCCCTCTCCCTCTCTCTCCCTTCAGCAGGGAAAAGACTGAAATCTAAAATCCCTGGCACCTGTGGAAGATTGTTGGGGAGTGAAGATAACCCTCCATGCCAGAGCAGAGGAGTAGGTATGATTCCATGGAAGGGCTAGACAAAATAGAATCTTGAGATGATTTGTGGCCACAAAGAGAGATCTTATGCTGGAGCAAGATGGCTCGGGTAAGATTTGTGTGATCCCAGCGAGGGATCGATGCTGGTGCAACTGAGAGTGTGACCCTAAGGGACAGCAGAGAATGGAAGAACTGTTGCCCTAAGGGTGGACCCATGCTGGAGAGGTCTGTCAAGAATTATTTCCCCGGAAAGGGACCCCACAGGAAACAGGGGTGGACTCAAAGCCATTATCCCCTGTGACCCCGTGGTGAAGACCATGGAAAAGCAAGTGTCCCCTTGTAGTGAAGACCTTACAGGATCTGGGTAACCTCCAGCCTTCGGTCTTATCCCAGGAGGGAGGAAGGCCCAACCCTGAGGTCGACATAGAAGAGAGAAAGAGGCAGAGAGAGAGAGAGTTCCAGCTGCAACGAATCAGAGTTGTCATCCTGGAGATAAGAGAGAGGAGCTTTCAAATGCTGCAGAATTGTGTGGAAGATCTGGAGCTCTGAAAGTGAAAAAGACTGCTTCTCCTCCTGGACTGATACAAAGGGGGGAGGGGTATTTTTGTAAATACATAGTGCTTTTGCTTAATTAGTATTGTTGTATATATAGTTGTTTAGTTATAATTTTGCTAGTAATAAATCCTAATATTATTTCTGCCCAATCAGATCTCTTTTGTCTGCATAAAACTTTTCTCAACTTAGAGTAATTGTGTTGGGGGGTGTGGTAAAAAAATTGTCCCTAGACAAACCCATGACAGAATGACTGTATAACAACAAAATCTTAAATATACAGTAATTCTTGTAAACACTTACTTTAATCTGAGATTTTGTACTTTTTTTTTTTTTTCTCTCCTTTTTTTTTTTTGTCTTGGAAAATTGAAGAGGGATTTCTTCATTCTCCTTGATAGAGAAGAATGCTATTTTCAAATATCAAATGCCTCTTCCTTTAAATCGGGAGTACCCCAACATTGCTCTAGTGTTTGTCATTTTCTCAGAGAACCCATTAGGAAAACTTCAACGTGCTGAATTTTTTTCCTAAACAAAAACAACAACCACAACAAAACCCACCCACTTTCTTTTTCTAAAAAGAAACAGATCTAACTCTCAAATTATCGATCCTGACATTACTGTTACCTTCCTGGATATATACAAATTCTACAGTGCTTGGTCCTTTGACAGTTTAACTCCAGTGAGGAATGTCAGCAACAGTGTCTTCTATTTTTGTTATTCTAAGGGAGAACCCTTTGTATCCTCAACGTCTTTTCATTACAGACTGTCTGCTGTACCCTCTTCTTGTAGTAGGTAGTGCAAAAATTTCCTGATAAAAATGCATGAACTATGCTCATCCAATGGCTCCTCTTTAAGAAATTAAAAAAACCCAACATTGCTAAGTCTTACTATCCTAACCACACCATACAGAGTCTGCAAAATTATTCTCAATTTTCAGAGTATCTTTCCTTACTCTGCTTTCCCACCTTTCCTTCTTTCCTTGTACCACTGACATTGAAACATATTTTTTTCAAGAGTTCTTGTCAACATTGCCATTGCAACATATGTGTCACACATTGTTCAGAATATAAAAAGGATAGATCCCTCTCACTACTTTTGCATTGTTACTGTCTCATCACTGCCTCATCTTTTTTTTCTCTGAAAACTGGCACAATACTATTGCCTTATGCATAAAGAGCTGGCCAAACATTTAAGAGGGCTCAATTCTAAGGCTGCTATTTTGATCCAGTTTTAAGATGAACTCTATACAGACAATTTTGTTTTTTCCCGAGAATGTAGGAGATATTAAGGAATTTCAAAGATAAAAACCCACAGAAATAGTTCAAATATTCTTACAAGTATGTTTTTATTTCTGTCCTTCTCAATCTCAACACTGTGTGGTTCTTTCATATCACATTTGAAGTGCCATCTGCCTAACCATAATCAAATGATTGTAAACTATCACTAGTGTAATAGTATACATGATTCTCATCACCTTAATAGTACAAACTTTCATTTTCTTTCTGATTATTTTTCCCCTTCATTGTATAAATTGCAGGTAGAGAATTATGCTCTCTCCCTCTTTTGCACTCAGTTTCTTGTCCCAGTAAAGAACTGGTATCTTTCTAATGTCTGAATGTTATGTTACATTAAAAAATATTTTTCTAACCTTTATTTCTAACATGTTTCAGTATTTTCAATAACCCTTGAAAGACAGTGTTCAAAGAGAAAGTATTCTTGTTTTTTAAGAGATAATGAAATAACATTTTTTTTCTTCTGTAATAATATGTTTAGACACTTCATATTTCAATCGCTTCCTTTGACTTCAAAAGTAGAACTTTCTTATACTGTAGAGTGGAGAATATGAATCTTTTCATGTTAAGTGTTTTTCACAAACTGTTGATCTGAATAAAAAGGTTTTGCCTCTAAAGTTCTTTTAAGGAGACATAAACTTTTCCAGATTAAGCACCACTAATAAAAGACACAATTTCACATTCAAAACCTGATTTTAGAATGTGCTTATTTTGAATCAGTTAATGTCAGAATAAAATTCTTGTACAAACATTTTATTTTTGCTACCAGAATATGACAACAAAAATGTTCCTATAGTGTAAGTGCAAATTCTTCTTACTAGTGTGCTAGTAGGGTAAAGACAGAAAAACACATAGGGAATAGAGAGCTTGGAAAAAGACACTGGGAAGATGGGGACCTGAAGACCTTTAAACCTCTATATGAAATGTATCAAAGGACATGCTTTTTAATCTTTAAAAAAGTAAACCGATTTTGCTGGGATACATTAGACATAGTGTTTAAACGTTTGCAGAATTCAGACTGCAGTGGTAATGCATGGAGAAAACCTGGGGAAAAGTCTCATTCTATAAAATACACCATACAGTAAATTACAACATGATGGTAGGGTGGAGTGCTGTTTATGAATGTAATAAAAAACAAAAAAAACCCCAAAAAACCCCAAAACAACAAAACCAAAAGAACACCACTTGGAATGTTGTATGTATTCTTTATGTCATCAGCAATATGATATGTGTAGAGTAAATGACCCAAAGGGGAAAGTAATTCTTGTAGTTAAGAACAATAAGCAAGAGAAGTTTTGACTAGCCTAAACTGAACTGAGAAAAAGCTGTTCTAATGACACCAGCATAAAAATAGTTGTATGAACATTGGAGCATGAAAAACAGTGCAAGATTTTTAATGGTACTGAGATACTATTTTTGTCCAAATGTATGAGAGATAATACCATAAACTGTGATCAGTACAGCAGATGTTTTTGCTGCCTCTTCATTTATGGCAAACAGCAACAGAATCCTTTCACTGAAAGCTTTCTTCAATAAGTTTGAATAATGGAAATACTCTGTTAGCTTGAAAGATGCAGCTCTGTTTCAAGAGATACACCCAAGAGAAATTGTGGTATGTATAATATAATAATGAAGTATTCAACCCTGGTCTTCACAGGTTCTCAAGTACATAGGCATTTTCATAAAGAGATAAAAAATTCCCTGTTTTTTCCAATAATTCTCAGAATTTTGGAGTAGATTCAGAAAGTTATAAAGCAAGAACATTGCATCCAATATTTAGACTGTAGGAAGCTGAAGGCAGAATCTGTTTACGTAAAGTATAATCATACAAAAACAGGTGGCAGAATTACTTACATATAATAAAGGTAAAAATCATACATATTTCTCACCAAGATGTACCCTTGGTAGAAGACTATGTTAGGGAATAATTAGGCAAATTCGACACTCTTAAGTCCACAAGCCCTTACGGGATGCAGCCAGGAGTGCTGAGGAAGCTGGTTGGTGTCATTGCAAAGACCACTGTCACTAACCTTTTATCTATCATGGTGACTGCATTACCGTATTCATATTTTTCTGTTGAAAAGCTTGTCAAAATCAGTATGATCTCACAAAGCATTATGATTTAAATGCAGGAACTGATCTTTGATAAAAATTTGCTACTGAAAAATCAGTACTAATTGTTACTGTTCAGTCTTAAGTGTTCATGCATACAGTGATAATAATACTGCTGCTTGTACAGCCCATCCAAACATAACAGAGATTAGTAGTATAACAGCCAATATTTATTAATAATTGCCATAAAATGAGGATAGATCTACTTTATTTTACAATGAGAAGACCTGTAGCAATACAGACACGATTACCTGGAAAACATGAGAAATGTGTATCACACAAAAATGGTTACTAAAACCCTAATGATTAAGCCTCAACTGTTGTCATCATTAGTTTTGTTGCAGTATATGTTCACTGTAATAATTTTTCATTTTTTATCATATTACTATGTGAAATACTTATTAATTTATAATGCACATAACGTAATGTAAAAGGGATAAAATAATTGTTACTCCTACACCAGCAAATAAATTGGAATCAGATAGTTTCAGCATTATTTTATTTTATTTTTAAAGCTACTTTTCTTGCACAAAAACAAGTCTGTTGTACTGTGCAGCTCTTACATGAATATCACATCATTTCACAGAAGTCAATGTACAAGCCAACAACTGATTTATCAAGAAGAGATGATGGTGTAAAGGCTCTGGACAACCAAGCTGCTGACTCTAGTCTCTGTTAATCACTCAGCAGGAGATATGAAGAAGATACTACATCTTCTAGTCTTATTGAACCTTTGTTTAGCACTTAAAACAGTATACTGTAACCTCATGCAGCTTAGGAAACCTGTCACATTTTCTGTGGTATAACACATGCCATCAAACCATAGCTACATACTACCATGTAACTAAACCTTGCCTTTACAGTAATAAAATACCTGTATAACTCTACCAGGCCTACTGTTAATTTTGGCCATTCTTTAGAATTAACAGACATGCAAGTCAGTATAGTGAGTACGAAGATATTGAAGAAGGCAGACCCTAGACACAGCAGAGCAGCAAAGCCAAGTAAATTTATTAATTCAAAAGAAAGGCTTAGCTATTCATATGACTTAACTGTATTTCTTCATTCATCCTACATAATTTTCAACATTGCAAGTTTATGCAAAACCCACTCTGATGCTGTTCTAGATATTTCAATTCAGCAGTCAAAAGCCACTGACATCTGCAGACGTATAGATATTCGCAGAATCATGATGAATGAGACAGGCTTCTCTGAATAAAAAATGCATTAGGTATAAATTAAATTATTTTTAATGCCAAATAATAGGTGGACTGAAAGTCACAACATGCTACTGAAGATTCATATTATTATTTTACACATTGCTTTTTTTATTATGTTTGGAATTAACTAGAGCAGTTACATAGAGATACATATATTTCTGAAAAACATTACTTCATTTATGTGTATATTGTGCATATGAATGCCATAATTTTTCATGATTTATACAGATGTCTGACTTTATTTACAGTGTGAAAGCATGCTGATTTCATTGAGTTCACCTAAAAGTACGTTAGAAGTATATCATCCTGTCATTGTAGAGGAGAACATAGAAGTCTGCTGAACTGTTTCACCTAAGGGAGTACTTCCTCTTAGCCAACTGGTACAGAATGGCTTGTTTCCACATGGGTTACAGCTAGCTCATTCCATAGCACTCTGGCTGCATGCCAACGGTATGACATGGAGATCACCCACTCCAAGATATTGTTATCGTCATCATCATCACCCCTTTTTATCCCCTTATTATATTGGAACACTGTGCAGAAAAATGTCCCATTTGAAACAAAAAGGTGCTGTCGTGAAGGTCACATAGGAAACATTTAACCCGAATTGTGTGTATCATTTTGAAATATAAGTAGCAGGCTGGGAGAAAGGCAAGAAATGTGTTGTCTTTTACAGTAAGAGAAGAAAAGGGGAAATCATTAAGTTATCATAGGCATTAAAGAAAAGGGACTATTCTGTCGGACTGAGCATATATCACACAAAGACATACCCTTTCCCTCCCTAATGGACCAGGTTATCAGTCAGAGTGACTCAACAGCCCTTTTTTATAGGGTATGGAAAATCACAATTAAGTAGAAATAGTCTTGCAAGAGAATCTCAAGCACTCTTTTTCCCCGCCTGAAGGAAGCACTTTTTGGTGTTAAAACACTAGCTTTTTATTTCCAACCTCCAGGCAAAAAAGCAAATTCATATTTTTCACCATATCCTCCTCAATTCTAAAGGACTACACTGCCTCTTACACAAGGACCAACTGCCTCACCTTAGGGTAAAATGCACTCCAGTGCTGTCAAATACCCCTTTCTTACCAGTATCATCTCCATCAGAAGAGACACGAAGAGTAAACACAAGACATGATTGGCAGACCAATATTTTACCTGCACAACAACAGTATATTTTAGTCTGTCAATATATTCATTCTTGCATCTAGAACTCCTTTTTAAGAAAACAAAATTGGTTTTGACCATCCATTATTTATGCTAGGTAGGTGACAAGTCAGGATTTTCCAAATCAGGAAGAGAAGCATTATTAGTGTTTCTCACTTACAAATAGCTTCCACTGACTCTTTTGGAAGTCGTCTTGTATTGTGACTACAAGCCACTGAGGAAAAACATGAAAAAATAGTGAACAGAGCCTCACTGCTTGTAGGCCTGGCCCATGCTCATAAGAGTTGTCTTCAGATGGAGTCACTGTTAGTGCACCAAAACATCTCATGCAATCTGGAAAGACAAGGGAAATTATGGATTAGGTGGGCTGTACTGCTTTTGCTTTAATGAAAACATACACTGATAAATGCCAAGTTGTTTTCACTCTCACGCTGGCTGCATTCACTGCTCCCTCATCTATTATGTATTTATTTCTCTATTTCTGCATATTCACGGTTTGATTTCAGCTAGAGCTGCCTGTTGAATGGTTTTGTCTCCACAATTAATATTCTAGAAAGCAACAACTCAAGGATGACTATAGACATATCTACGGGAGGCTATGGAGAGGTGAAGGAACCTGTTTTTCAGGTAGTTGCTAGGGAAGACTTCCAAAGAAATTTGCACTCTGAATTATTTTAAAGGAAAAATCCAAAACTTGCTCCCACTTACTCTCAGCAAAGAATAATATTCAGTGTATTGTGACTTCTGCGAAATGACAGAGACCTATGGGTATATAAGCTTTCTTCCCGTTCTTTAGGTACATATTTTGCTTTACTACAAGGAGATGGTTTTATTGTGTGCACTATTCATGGTGCAAACACAATGTTCGCAGGAAATGAGGCAAATTGCAAATGCTGTACAAAATATATGCCTAATCCTGCTATCTACCCTGACAAAACTTTGATTACTTTCAGTAGAAATACTGTCCAAAGAAAATTAGAATCCAAGTTTCTTTGAGAATGGTTTCTCTTTAGATATCACAGTTTAAAAATTGCATCAGACAATTCTTAAGTACTTGTTTAACATACTACATACCTGATTTGTAAACCACTAAAGCAACAGACAGCATAGTGATTCTATGAATGGAAGAAATATATTATTCCTAGGTAAACATGGTTCAATGTCGCTTTTGTTTAAAGGGCATTTCATTACAATGACTCTTGATTTTACATCCTTTACTTCTCCATTGCCATGTGGCACTGGAGAGAACTTGCATATTTTCTTTCCTGCCTCGAACCTCTGTTGGTCTCTTCCCCTTCCCTTCATACTGCTAGCCAGACCCTTTGTCGTGGATTTGCCTAGGGACAATTTTTTTTACCACAGGTAAAAATAACTTAGCAAACAAAGTATTTATTTGCTGCTGATTGCAGTGAAATGTTGATGTAACACATAGTGTCAGAGCCAGAAATGCACTCTCGCCTTCCACGAGATTACCTTGCTGCACTCAGGGTCAGCTTGCTGATTAAAGCTGTTGCAAAAAGCCAGAACAAACGTCAATGGGGATTCCTGTCTCCTTTGTATAGGAGCTGCTTTTAAGCTGAGGTCTTTGTTTCTGGCACCCACCTGAACCACCTGTCAAACAGCAATAAGAAAGGGCTAGTCTGCAGAGGAAGGTGAGCCAAGAGCATAGAACCAGCAAGGCAGTGACTTCACCAACACAGGTGCAGTTCACAGTGCCTGAACAAGGAGAATGGTTCTGTGATAACATGCAGGACCAGGAATCACTCAGTAAGATCACAATAAGAGGACAAAGTCAAGACTGAATGAGTAAGTCAAGCTTAGGATAGGATCAGTAATGTAAAAAGCATCTGCAGATGCAGTGCCAGTGCAGGGACAGTATAGCTTACAAGTCCCAAGCAAAGGGGTTGGAAGCGAACACCTGCTGAGGATTCTTCCCACTCTTCACAGCACCTCTTCCTACTTGATAACCTGGCAGTCAGCTAAACTCCTAAAAGAAGCGAAGTGAATTCCTGTTCCTGACATGTAACATAAGCATTCTCATTATGATAACGCTTCTTCAGACAAGGAAAGAAATCTTCTAGAAAACAAATCATAACCTGCTGAAGGCACAGATGCAGACAGCTGGTAAGCATTTGGTGAGAGAACCTCCAAATCAAATAAAAGTAAGTTCAGTTATTCTCTTTGTCTCCAGGAAAGAAATAAAAATGTTTACATACTTTGCATTGCTCTTACTTTTCTATTTTATCCCTACTGCGCTTGTGGGTTAGTTATTACTAGCCTGTCTTTCGCTACATAAGAAGCAGCTTTTTTGTTTCTGATTACATCAAAATTTAAATCCATCATAACTAATTAGGGTTTAGATCCTGGAGGGACTTCTATGCAGTCTAGAAACTCTACTGAACTTCAGGTTTTTTGATGGGCAATTGTCAATCTTCTTCTGCATATTCCTGATTATGAAAAATAGCTATTTTTGACAATAGGCATGCATGATGATTACGATTCAAATTTAGTGTATTAAGCAAAATCCTGTGAATCTTGTTCTCGCTACTGTTAATTGTATTTCAGTTCAATGTCACAGTCAATGTGACACAGCAGTCACTGGTTGTGGTTCAGAAATATTTGCAACCTTACATTTGTAAGTTTCTCAGTATCAAATGCATTCAAAATAAGTACTTACTACTATATTGAAATATATTACACCTTGCCTGTTTGGTAGGTAATTTTTACTGTATTTGGGAGGCAGTTCTATTTAAATCATGACTGGTACATTATATTTGTATGTTTGATTTTTCTAGTTTTGCTTTGGTTTGCTTGTAGGCTTCTTGTTTGTTTTAGTTGTGTTTTACAGTGAATTTTCAAGGGAAACTTAAACAAACTGTCTTAAATCAGAAAGTTTCTGAATATGACTTCAAGAAGTGAAAAAGTCAGTGAGTACTTGCAATGAAGGATGACTGAGGATGAATTTTTCCTGTGTCATTTGGTTACAGCCTTCTCTGCTACATAGCACACATAATTTCCTGCAGTAGGAAATACACCAGGACACTGTGCACATTATCTTTCAACTTCACCACAAATGTGGCATTCACACGTTAAACCCTATCTTCAGCAGCAATGTAACTCTGCCCTCCATTAGCAATTCAAGGTAATGTTTGCCTGGGCTTTCTCTGTGAAAGCTAGAGAAATAAATTCAAAATCTATTTTAAAGAATTACCTTGGTTTATAGTTTGTATTTACAGCTTTGATTTTTTTGGGCATACACCAGGAAAATCACATATCATATTCAAATTGATGGCACAATACCGAGCTCAATTCTGAGTATTAGCTGTGTTTTATCAGCTTCTCTGACATTTGGGCCTGAAGCATTTTCTATTGTCTTCACTGTTCAGTAGAAAAATATTTGGATATTGTAACTTTAAATACTGGATGACAGGAATATCACAGGCTAACGCTGAATCTCTTTGATAGGCCTGTTTGCCAGGATTTGAACCCCCAACAAAAAAACTCGTCCTTTTGTCAATAGACGTAGGCCAAATTCTGCAGGCCTAATTCAATGGCAAATTACAATAAATATTTCATGGAAGCATAGGGAGAGATATTATTTGTGCTACAACACTAATTACATTTTGTTCCTCATTGTGCAATATACACATTTTCAATTTAAAAGCATTATTTGGACTGTCCTGTATTGTTTTGTAATTAATCATTGTACAGTGCATAGCATCTAGACTCCTGTTACTGCAGTACCACTAATAATAGTGAAAAATAAAGACATTTAAAGCAACGCTTTCCTCCGCATACGTTTTCTACTAAAACCTAAGCTTTACATATGACCCAGAAGAAACAATTACATCAATTTAAAATTTAAAAACAAGTTAAAGTTTTATACTGGCAGCCACATAGTCTACAAATACATTATTATGAAGAGTGTGCTGTGAAAAGATACGAAAATGGGCATAATGCACTACTCAAACTAATAGTTCTTACCAAGCTCCAAATAACATGAATTCAATCAAAATGCACAAAGTTTATTGGTCAACAAAACCCATCATAATAAGGAAGGGCTGAGAATGTGCAGGCAAAGAGCACCAATTGCTTGACATGATGCAGGACACAATCCACTAGTGACGACTACTGCAGGAAACCCAGCTTTCAAAATCGCCTGCCAAATCAGCATTTTTACTACTGAATTCCATCTTTCAAAGTTGTTACCAGTTTGGTACTTTTAAGCCTTGCAAGACAACGCTGTTTAGCATAACACTGTCCCGGTTCAGGAATGAATACACCAGACCTGCAGGATCCAACACGCAGGATTGCACCTCTGAGGAAGGTCTAATTTATTCAAAATGCTGGGCTTTTTAAGGGGTAGGCTGGGGAGATTTCTAGAACATGGGAAGGGTTATGTAAAACCAGGGTGCTTGATAGGTGGAGTTAACATGAATATGCATTTAGGGGAGAGGTTTACAACAATGAAATAACTGGGAAAGGAGGGGAAAATGCCCAATAAGGAAGTGGCAACTAGTCCAAAGGGGTAAAGTCCATAACAACCAGATGAAACATAACTCCAAACGAAGGTACCACACTAGAACTGGTTTTAGCTTAAAGTCTCTGCAATATAGTCCTTAAACAAATGTAGCCTCTGTGTTTTTACTCAGTCAGGAATTCTTCTTTCCACATGGTATAGGCTTCCTCCTCGTCCTGGCCATCTCCAACATAACACCATCAAAGGACCCTCCATCTGCTGATCCTTAATGAAAATAGACTACTCCTCATCAGAAGTTTACAGCTTTCTGAGCCAGCTGCACTATGTTTTTGTGTCAGAAAAAGAACTTTCGCTATGTGTCTCTTGCACTTGGGAGCTGGTGTAAAAGACAATGACAGCACAATTAACTTAGCTCTATTTTGCAAGATTTCACTATCAAGAACAATGAAACTACAGAAGTATGGCTTATGAGAAAAATTCTATAACCTGCTGACCTGTCATACTGTGGTTATTGCTAGAGGCAGGTCTCAGGTCTTGATTTATCAAACTTGCTGCTCCTCAGAACTGAGGTTTGTTGGACTTTGTCTAAACCTGAGTTTTGATTTTGATTTTACTTGGTTAACTACAGCACAGTTACATACAGGAAATACATATAACATACAGGATTTTTTTCCCCTAGACAATTTCTTTGACTTATTTTGTTAGTGCAACCTTAGTTTTATAGGCATAGTGTCCACAAACAGTTACTTTGTTTAAGATTAGGTATTTATGACCGTGCCATAATGACTGATGTAAGATAGCTCAAGATAGTCTGGCATGATAGCAGAGCCCTTGAGAAATAGAGACCAAGGAGGCTTTAAAGCACAGGCATAGAATGACAAGAGAGGGGGCAAAGACTGACATGAAGAGAGAGCATTTCCTTTTTGCCCTTTAACACATTCTGAACTTTGGAAAAAAGTAACAAACAAGCAAACAAAAAACAGCTGTCATTCTGGGAACTGCAGTCAGTAGCTGAAGGTCATACTGCTGGATTAAATGTATCTTGGCGATGCATATAGGTTACTGAAATCACTTTCAGACTTCATTGCAGTCAGTGTTTTAGGGAACAGAAACTGCTTTCAATGAAAATTGGGTCTCCATGCAAATATTAAATTTCTGAAGTTACAGGCCCTATGGCAACTGTGAATTTTCATGAAGATCCTCTTATTTTGAGATACAGTCATTACTTTTTCTGTGTTTTACCAAAAAAAGCTCATAGAAATTTAATTTTATTATACTGGGACTCAGGAATTTTGCATAGAAGAATTCAGTAACTGCCTGCATTTTTAAATGTCTAAGAAAGTTTTGACCTGGAGTAAGTCTTCCAAACAAGGGTTTTGTAACATTTAGAAATTATCACAAACATTCCAAAAAGTAGCTTAGTTGTGGCTGTGGTGTTCTGAGGACGAAAAACCTTTAGGCCTATGGATGTGAGCTTTTCCATTTCATCTGGCTTTGAGGATAGCACAGCCCACTTCCTTCTCTAACATCAGTGTAGCTCTTTGAAGGTTCTGAAGTCTATGACAAAGACAAATTCCTATTGTGTTAAATAGATCATAGACAGACATGAAATTAGAGTAGATCTGGTAAATTCCAAGAGAAACATTTATAAATTTGGAGTGGATGATCTTTGCATGGAGAAGCAGAAGATAAATATAATCCTAGAAATGCTACACATTTAGTTTTGCAACCTTTTCTAGAGAATTATTTTTCTGACCTAGAAGCATCATACTAATACAAATATTAACAAATGATAATAAATAATTTCATTTATATTGGTTTGCATTTTTATAACAATATTCACCCTGAAGCTCAGTAAAGCATTCAGATAGAAAATAAGATGTGTTTTATGGACATGTATTCCATTATATCAGGTTCATATACATAACTTTCATAGCTAAAGTCACAGTCTTTAACAAATGGGATTTACCTTCTCTTATTTTCCAGCATGTTTACCAGAACTAAACTGAGTATCTACAAACCTAAAGTACTAGCTTCTGTAGCTTGAAATAGAAAAAAATAAAATCAAATAAGATTGTAACATATTTGTCTAATCTGTAAAAATCAAGGTTGGAAGGGAGTACAGTGGGTCATCTGGTCCAACCTCCCTGCTCAAGCAGGGTAATTCTAGAGCACATAACACAGAATTGCATTCAGAGAGTTCTTGAATATCTCAGTGAGGGAGACTCCTCACCCTCTCTGGCCAGTCTGTTCCAGTGCACAGTCACCCGTGGAGTCAAGTTCTTCCTCATGTTCAGATAAACTTCCTATGCATTGATGGCTGCCCATCGCCTCTTGTCCACTGAGAAATAATGAGAAATAGTATATAGAACACAAGAAACTATGTATCATTTTCTTACTTAACTCTCAGAACTTGTATCTTGGCTTCTTTCCTAAGCATGCCCTTCCAGATCTGAAAGGGAATGTTTCTAAGGAAAAAAATGAAATTAAATTGGCAGAACTTATCCTCAGTATTCTTGTATTTACAGTCAAACATTTAAAACAAATTTTAAACACAGTTTTGTCCCCCATCTGTGAAGAAAGACTTTTCTTCAGCATCATTAAAGCTAAATAATGTTTTAGGTTTCTACACTGAATAGATGAGTATGCGTTATGTAATTTCAAACGTGAAATGTCTGAGAATTTTAAGAATACATTAAGACTTGGCCTGACTTGAGACTTGAATGATACACTCAGCAATAGTACAAATAGAACCAGTGTTTAGGTTCAATGTAGTAAGCCCATTTAATTAATTCTTTCCTGTGAAAGGTGTAAAATGTAGAACCCTGACTTTTTATTTTCATTGAGGGAATCTATCAAAGGCATTTCTGTGAATAGGCAAATCTGCTACTGCATTATTAAATGTTCACAAGATGTAGTCTTACAGAGCTGCTCATTCTGGCTTTCCTTTGATTACTTGGTTACAGAAAAACCATCTTGATTGTTGTTGGAATCATAAGGTAGGAACCACATTTATTTCCTCTTTGTTAATTAAATCTGAAATAGTGGAAAAAACAATTTCTCATAAAGAACTAAACTTAATAACATATGAAAACACAGGGCTCATAAACCAAGCAATACAAAATGAAAAACAGGTGGATATCCAGAGCTTCTTAACAGAGTTTATACAGTATGCCTTTTATTCTAAATTACTTTGACATTGTTTAGCTCAATGTTTTAATGTTTCAGGCATAGATACTGGTCTCAACACTAATCCCTACAGTATTAAACATCTGTTTATCTAGATAGCAAACATACATTTTGTCTACTGAAAATACATTAGTGCAGTCCTGAATTATCATGTTGTGATATGTTGTATTGATATATTCTTAAAACAATTTATCATGCTTTACTACAGACATGAAGGCCAAGGAGATATTTCCATATATATTCAATATGAGCACAAGTACCACATGGCATATGTAGAATCTAAAGCTACCCTGTAGACAAGTGTGTGCTAACATTTGTATTCTCAAAATACAATTAAAATTTCAGTAAATAGTTTTTCGATCATTAATTCAGTGTTTGCATAAAAGGCCACTTGCTGATTCACAGTGATTCTCTTTTTAAAAATGTGACCCTGACAGTCCTGCCTTCAGCTGAACAGTAAAAACCAAACACTAATGTATCAAACTGCACAATGCACAGTTTTGTAACAGCACCTCACATGCAACTACTGTTTGGTTTGCATGGGGTAGATCACATTAGATGCAAAAAGAAGTCAGGAAGAAAAGTACCAGAAGAGTACTTGGAAAGTAAGCTCCTTCAACTACAATACATGCAACGGTGCTCCTCCCACGTGTATTGGGAGTCTTGTGGAAAACACTGTACTCTTCATAGTGTCTCTTGATAACCCACACTTGCTCTCCTGGGCTCCAGGATTAGGGCTTGAGCAGCCCATAGGTTAGCATGAGCTGCTGTTTTAAGGGAACTTGTTGGTATATCCCAGATCAGTTTGTGCTGTGCTGATTGGTGTTATGACAGAGGTAATATTCAAAAATGTCAGGATATGGTATGTGATTCTCTTTGTTACACAAAACAAAGTGTAAAACAGCATGGGGGAGAGAGAAAAAGTCCTCTCCATGATTAGGATCTGAGTAGAGTGCTTTAGGAAAGTCTAGCCATGGTCTGCGCTGCATGAAAGAGGGGTTGTCAGCACACAACGGGTGCAAGTTGTACTCTCCATCTATAGTCCTCTTCATAAGCTCTTATTAAAACAGCTGTTTTATTACACCGTGTGTTATTGGGCCTTTTTCACTGAGATCTGCAAAAAACTTTGCACTGCCATACACCTCTGTGCTTCCACCCTCCCTTCAAAGGCAGAACACCATCCACCCTAATTGCCCTTCTTGCAACATATAGGCCTGTACAGGCTTACACACTTTCACTACCAGATCCACACTCATACAATTGTATGACGATAATTCTATCTGTCTTCACTTTTATTTACCCATGCTAATCTTTTTTTCAGTCCTTGAACATCACTTACCTCATGCAGACCAATCAAAACACTTGATACATCTGTGAAATGTGTTAATAAGGTATTCCATATGCAACTGGGAATCAGAGATTTTTGGTTAATACTGTGATATTGCCCACGAAGAACAGATGAGTTCGACTTGCCGCAGATACTGTGACATCACTGGTTGTTGCCTGTAACTTTTTTTGTATCTGCTTTGAAAGAGATTCAATTGTATAAATGTGTTATTTTCTGTCATGACATGACCTTACACATGCTCTTTTTGTAAACACTGATAGTAAACAGAACTTTCTTCTGATAATTCTGTATCTCTGGACTTCAGATTCCAGTTCTCAAGACAGGAACTCAGGCGCAAGGTCTTAATGCAGTAAATGTATTGAGAGATCCTTTGATTGATGGAAAGTCTAAATACTGAAGAGGTAGAAAATCGAAGCTCTCATTTTGTTTCTGGATTCAGTTGAATTTCTGCAGTAATCATATATGAGGGAGCCACCAAGAATGGGACAGTATATTCTCTAAAAAAACAGGTGCATTGGACTCGTGGTGTTCTTTAGTCACAGTTGCTGCTTTGAATTATGAGCAGAATACAATAGTGTCAATATGCTGCCATGTGGAAGTATCTGTGACTGATGTAACTACCCTCTGGACTTAAGAGTATGGTAGATACTTTCCCAGAGTTTGCTTGAGCATGAAAGTTGGTTCATGATTTTCAACTGCAACCAGAATGAAGAGATTTCAAATTAATGTTCTTATGATTTAGTGTCCCTAAAACATAAAATAAAGTTAAATTTAAAAAAAAAAAAATTAGGAAAAGGATTTCGGTTTGTTGCAATAAAAATACGTAACGTTGCACAATATCCTTCTTGAAATTTTGGTTTTACCTACTAAAGAACAGCCTCTTTCTTGCATGCATGCAAGCAAGTCTTGAGCACACTGAAGTGCAAAATAAGATATGCTTATAGTACACTTCAGATATTTGTTGCTGTCTGTTAATTGTGACCACTGTTTTAGCAGAAAAAAAGTATCTGCTGAGTAGAAATTGTATCTCCAGTTATTCCTTTTTCTGAATCTATGATGTTCCTATATAAATTCTTAAAAAATCTCCCAAACTATAAAAAACCTACAAACAAGCATAAAAACCAACCAAACAAATACACAAGCAATGAAACAAAACCCATAACCTCCCTCCTAAAACACACAAAGTGAAACATAAACAGTGTCGGAAAAAAGAGAGTTCGATCTGGCAGGGGTTTAGAAGCACAGTCTGTGAAGCACAATTCTCCTAATTCTTGGTTTATGCCTAATTTCCACAATTGCCATGAACAATTTCAGGTTACAAAACAGACTACTGGATTTTTCAGCACACAAAGCCTGAGGCTTGCCATGAAGGTTCATTTCTAGACTGGGGATGGGGTGAATGTGTGTGTGTGTTCATTTTCTTTTCTTTTCTTTTCTTTTCTTTCTTTTTTAATGTGCATTCGAAAACACACAGATTGGGTAAAAATTTTAAAGTGTTCAGAATGTCAGTGCACTGCAATGTGCATGTTTATATAACTCTCACGAAAAGAACACAGAGAAAGATAGCTTTCTACCTGGGCTCTGCTAAACAATTTTTCTTTAAGGGAGATAAAATAATGAAAAATACTTGCTTAAACTGCTGCCCAAACACTTATTGTTTATACCACTCCTGGAAAAGACCCCAGGGAGCAGCAGCGGAATCTGTGCTATTGATTGGCTGGTTAAATAGAGGCCTATTAGATTCAGACAGGCTAGATTGATTATACGGCAGCAGAAGGAGCTCAGATTCAGAGCTGAGTGAACGTCAGGGTGAGAGAAAGGGAGAGCAAGCGAGAGAAAGCGTGCAATAGAGGGAGACTGTACACACTATAGCATCAGTATGTGACTGCCGGTGCCTGATAACAGTGATACTGAGCTCCTTCAGTGGAGAACCTGCTGAGCTACCTTTTTTTCATTTGCAAGAGGATACCAGCTCTAAGCCAGTGCAACTGATGACAGACTGGACGTTGGAATAGTTCATTTTACTTACAATTACAGCTCTCATGTTCTGCATCTCAGAAGGAAGGCTTATTACGGAAGACAAAAATTCATCCTCTCCCCTTAGCTCACATGATACTGATGGTATACAGAGTTTGATCTTCCAGGTAAGGAAATTATAATTTGCTTTTCTGAGCAGCTAAAAAAAGGAATTATTCTTCTGTATCTTGCATGTTAAATACAAGCTTTGGCATCTGTTCACAGAATGCATTTTTTGCACTTGCATTTCTTCCAGTCACAGATTATCTGTGTCAAATATTATGTACACTGGAAGACAATTAGCAATAGGACATGGTTTTTGCATTGCATTTATCATGCTTAACCCTTCCAGTAAATGGGAATGAAACAACCAGAAAAATTATTTCGAACTACTTGGGTGATGTTTTAATGTAACTTGTCCCACACATGCTAAGCAGTCTGGAGCATTGCAAGAGCTCACATACAATTAATTTATTAGTGTACATGTTCTGAAGCCAGAGAGAGAGAACATTTACCTGCAGGATTTTTCAGTGCTTGTCAGTAGTTTGAAATAGTGTCTGTCTTTTGACTGCAAGCTTACCACAGCTGAGCAAATATGGTCAGCCTTAAATAATATGGCATTAAACTGCCTTTTTTTTTTTTATAGATATAGTAGTTATTGCTAGCATTCTGTCTGCAAAGCAAAGGTCAAGGCTTATGACATGAGACATGAAACCTAGGATATTCTGTTATACTGTGCTGCATATTTGATGCAGCCGTCCCACGGACTGATTGCTTGTTTTGATGTGACATTGACACTACTGTTTCCTAATTGCTTATCACTACATAAACTTTCTACCTATTTACTTCAGCTATGCTGTAAGTGGTTTTGCTGTGATAAGTTGTGATGGACTGCTGTGATTTTGAAGGTGATAGGCTAAAACTGGAATAACCTTACTTTTGGTTATAAAGCAAGTTAGGAAGTTGATCGACTCGGGATTTACATGCCATGGGAGCATAATGCTAAGAAGACAGCATTGTCACTTCACTAGCAGCATATTCCTAACAGATGTGATAATCTGCACCACCTTCCTCATCAGTTTGTGCATTCTGCCCCTGGAGACGTTTTCATATACCAGCTACTTCCTCTGAGTGAAGTAGAGGCATCAGTCTATTAATGTAAGCATGTAGATGTACTTGCACCTAGCCAAGTAAAACATTCCAATATTTTGTCCAACTGAGAAACTGCCTATAGCAAGATCTTGCTGTTAGGTTGTGCACCTAACTGTAATCCAATTTATCCAATGACAAAAGCATCACAAATACAGAAAAGCATTTTCTTCTCTTCCTTTACCATTATTTTTTTTATAAATTTCTATGAAACACCATACTCAAATATTTACTGACTTCTCAAAACCTAAATATGGAGTTACCAAAATGATTATTTATAATTTTTTAAAAGAAAGCCATTATAAATGTTGAGGACTTTAGGCATACAGAGATTTTTTTGAAAACTAACAATAATTTGAATGGGTGTCTAAGTGATCACATGAAAAAAATATGTAGTGCTTAAGAGAAAGCTTCAACTTCTATAATGTACAATATGAATAAGCACTGGCAAAAACAAGAACTAGACTGATGGGCCAAAACTAAAGGATTACTTAAACTATAGCATCTGTGCTGCCTTATTTCTTTATATTTTCTCTGTGAATAATGTTTATGTTGTTTCTTACATACACAATTAACCCATGTCAGCAATTTCGAAGTTTCCTTCTGAAATTCTTTCCAGGTTGCAAGTAATTCTCTTGGGGTCACATTTTGCCACCGTAGCTTTCACTGAGTGGTATTTGACTCCACAAAATATTGCCAAAGGTGAGGACTGCATGTAGTGACTATGGAGTCAGAGTGCAGAATCTGACCTTAAAAAATTGAGAGAAACCCTTTACATTTTAATTACCTGACTGAAAATTTTAACAGTAAGACAAAGATGTGGATATCAAGAGTTAGAGCTACCATATATGGGCAATATTTTATCAGGAACTAAGATAATTGGATGCCTAATTCACTTTGGATTGTTACAAAGCTTAAGACCTGACTCAATATATTTCATGTGCAGTTTGACTTGCAAAAAATAATCCTTTATGTAAGCTCAAAAGCTTTCTCGCAGCTCTTATTAATCTCTCTCTTTTCTTTCTGAAAAGCCTTGTTCACCTGTGCTCTTTAAATATACCTTATAATTTTGTGATTGGAAATAAAATCATGGTAATTCTGTGATTTCAAAGTCAGCATTATGGTCCCCTCCAGGTTAGTATCTGTTAGTAGTCAACCTTGAAATTCCAAATAAAGCTAAAAAGTGTTTATTTTTGAAAAAAAGAATATTACATTTGAACTTTTTTTTTTTAAGCACAAAAGAAAACCCCAAATAATTAGTTATGTGATATTCATTTTCACATTACAGATTGTAAGCACCTTCTTTTGTCAAATTCAGGAAAAGAAATGGAATACAAAAATTAAACAAGAAGATTTAAGCGTTTACAGGCTACAAATTGTGCATTTTCTTTCAAGTCTTGAATGTTGTTAATCTGGATTTTTTGCAACCCTTTAAACTGATTCAGTTGTATCACCTTTTTCTCAGAAAGATTACTTTGTTCTTTCTGAAATTAATGTTGCATTCCTTTCCAATTTGAATTTACAGAATGTGAAATTTTTTTTTTATTTTCCTAGCTAACCTGAAGCCATTAGGGGGCTCTTTCCTCCTATGATATCACACAGCAATCTGCAATACAAAGATATATCTAGTTATTAGACTTGTTACAAAAAGAAGTTCTGCTCAAATTAATTTATTCTGGATGTAGAGTATTTTAATAATACAGAGCAATTTAAAATATCTCGTTTGTTAGTTTGTTCATTGGAGAGGGTTCTGTTTGTTTTGGGTTTTTACTGGACGTAGTTAAAAAATGATAGATCTTTCACTACCCATTAGATGATTACGTTTTGAACTTACCTTGTGTCCCATAAAGCAGAGGAAGCAGGGAACACAGGCAGCAACAACTTTGAAGTAATCTCTGGGATTACTAGGTCAAGCTAACAGCCTGATCAGACTGAATATGAAGCACCACTTATATCCAAAAAGCTAAAGTTTGCTTATTCCAGTAACTGTGACCAGCAGTGCAGCTAGCATAGAAAAAAAAAAAAAAAATTTATCTTATTTAGTACTATTATGTTGTACTGATAAGAACCTAGATTATAGAGAACTGACATACTCTTTACTTACACAGCTTGCTCTCAGGAGGGCTAAGTATATCACCAACATTTTTGGATGACTCTTTGTTTCATAAAGTGAGAAAGGTAGTTTCAATTCTGCAAATATTTACTCATGTAAGCAGCTACACTGAAGTTACTGTGGAGCAAATTCCAATATACTTTGATCTGCCTATTATGCCTTTAGCAGTTCCTGTCAATTCATTGAACCACTGTACCTTTTATTTTATTTCTTGAGGAATTCCTTGGAATGAACTATAGAATAGCCAGATGCAAACTAAGAAGAAGAAATAGATTTGTTGCAAAGCACAGCAGTAGCATGGTGAGGTGAGACCAGGAGAAACCTGAGTGTCAAAAGACAAGCAAAATAATTGTCCACCTATTCCAGTTTTGAAGAATTATATTATTCCTGCCAACCTTGAAAGAAAAAATTCCCATGTTGGTAAATGACTTTACCTGTCCTGGCAACTTGCTACTTTACATTGTTTATCTTGGAGAGATTCTAATACTACCAACTCCATTCAGGGGAAAAAAAAAAAAAAACAAAAAAACCACAAACAAACAAACCCAAACCAAAACAAAACCAAAACAAACACAAACAAACAAACAAACAAAACAAAACTGACACCCTTCATGATACTCTACATTCGCAACAAAGTAGTATAATTTGGCCAAACTGGAATTTGTTTTTAATTGTTTCAAGCTAAAAAATTATATTCTTTCTTGCGTTTACTACACATCTGAACAATCTCTCAAATTTTGCACATGCTTACAGCAACTATCTTATGACACATTGATGAAGTACTCTTTTCTGCTAAACAGTATGTGGAAATTCCAACCAGGATCTAAAGACATTGTGTTTCCTGCCATGCACAGACAGGAAAATAGTTTCAGGTTCAGGTTCATGAAATGTAATAGAAATTGTCAAAAACTGGAATAAATCATTATTTCTGAGATACATAACTGATGTTTCAACTCACAGAAGATGGTCTTCATTAGGTACATTATTAAAATTATTATACATCATAAATTCAGCATCATACAAATTAGTTTCCTATCAGTGGAGGATTTTTTCATTGCTAAAACATGGATAAAGTTAACTGTTGACTGGCTTGCATTTCAAGTAGTTAATTGTGTACATGTGAAATGTCACTAAACTTGAGCTGGTATTATTAGTAGTAATCCATCAGGCACAGCATCTCCAGCCAGAGGGAGAGGATTGTCCTGCTCTTCTCTGCACTGGTGCAGGCTCACCTCAAATACTGTGTGCGGTTTGGGACACCACAGTATAAGAAAGATATTAAGCTATTGGAGAGTGTCCAAAGGAGGACAACACAGATGGTGAAGGGCCTTGAGGAGAAGCCATATGAGGAGTGGTTGAGATCACTTGGTCTGTTCAGCCTGGAGAAGAGGACCGCATTGTGTTCTACAGCTTCCTTACAAGGCACAGAGGAGGGGCGAATACCTCGTGATCACTGACACACTCAAGAAAATGGCATGAAGCTGAGTCCAGGGAGGTTTAGGTTGGATATTAGGAAAAGGTTCTTCATACAAACCGTGGCCAAGGACTGGAACAGACTACTCAGAAAAGTGGTCACATCTCCAGGCCTGGTAGAGTTCAAGAAGTGCTTGGACAATACTGTCAGGCACATGTTAGGATTCTTGGAGCTGTCCTATGCAGGCCCAAGAGTTGGACTTCCAGATCCTTGTGGTTCCCTTCCAACTGAAGATATTCTAGGATCTTACGTTGTTATGTAAGGCCCAAATCAGACCAAATTGATGGAAGATGACAGGAGGTATATGGCAGAAGCAAGTAACAGAGACTGCTTCTTTGTTGGAGCTAATGCCCTAGCAGTACGATTCTTTTCTCCTCTATAAAATACAATTTAATTCTATTGTATGCTCTGCTGCCTTGGAATCAATGAAATTTTATTTAAAACACAAAAATTAAACCCATATAAGATTCTTGCCACAAAGTTTTTGCAGAGCTTCACTCCAGAGGTAACTCTAATTTACTGGTTGGTTAATTTATCCTTTATATAAACACACTGTGCAAAGCACTTTGAAATACTTTTGAATGAAAAGTGCTGTGTAAATGTAAACGGAAGTCACTCAAACTTCAGCTAATGAAACCTGCAGCAGTCTGGGGTGCTATATTAAGCATGAATAATTTATCTCTGATGAATGTTTAAAGATTGATAAAAACAATTCTTCAGTCATAAATAAAAAATACTTAACTTTTTTTTTCCTATTTGGTGTTTTCTATAATACGTGAAGGGAATAATGCATATGACTAGATTTTAGAAGTAGAGAAGTTTGTAATAGCAATTCATGCACATATTGTCAAAACACTTAAAGGACAAATAATAACAATGTAGTCTAAAATACACATCAGAATGTAATAAAAAAAGATCTCTTGCTCCTTTTTTTTCTCTTTAGAGAAAAAAAAATTACATTACTTAGCAAATGGAATTGCCTTGAAACAGCAGCCTGCAGCTTCCTCTTATTTGCATAAAATCACTGCATTAAACTAAATTCTTATGTATATGTGTATATATTATGGCATCACTGCCCATAGCAGGGGGGTTGGAACAAGATGATCTTTAGGGTTCCTTCCAACCCAAGCCATTCTATTATATGATTCTATTATATGTATGCATATATGTCTATATATTCTATATTTAAGCTAACCCTTTGCTGTCTGCATTCCACACATATGCATATATACCTGTTACAGTGAATTTGCAACTTTTAACAATATAGCCATGTAGTACCGAACATGTTATCTGATTTCCACAAAAGAAGAAATGTTTTTTGGTCGTGAAGCTGCTTGAGGGTACAAGTTATTAGAAAGGTGTCATCAAGAAATGCAGATCAGCAGATCATCAGATGCCAGGATCTTAATAACAAAATCTTATTTTCCCTGGTATTGAAAGTACTTTGTTCACATAATCTGTTTTAATGCTGTGAAATAGCAGAAAGGCTTTGCTTTGCAACATGCAACAAAATACCATTGAAATACACAGTACAGTTTGGAGAAAAGCTCTTTAAATTTTGTGTTTATTTGAATTTCAAAATATTTAGAGCTGAGCTAAAAACGTTGTTTTGCAAAATACTGATTATGTTTGGCTCTGGAACAAGTCTTGGACAAATCTTGCTCTTATCAGTGACTATTAACTGACTATTCCACTAATCTGTGGAATATAAAGTAAGTGAACAAAGTTCTGCAGAGCAGATGATAGTAGAGAAGTAACTCATTGTCCTTCTCTTGCGGACCTGTAACAGCAAGGATTATTGTGCTTAAGCAGCAACAAAGCTATGGTAGCACCCTAATTATTTATACACCTTCCTGTTTTTGATCTCAAAACTTTTTGTAACTGATCTGAAGGTTTTTTCCTTACCTCCAGTTATCCAATATTAAACAGAAAAACAAAACAAACAAGAAAACAAAAAAACTACACCAAAACACTCTCAAATTCATCTTTAGGCAAGATGTTAAAGGTGAACACAATTAACTGTTAAAAATTACTATTTTTCGTGTAACATAGTGAAACAATAGTTTTGTTCTTAATACTGTGCAGTAATCAGTCAGTAGCAGCTCTTTGTGACCCACAGTACTTAACAATGACTCAATAATGAGTATTTTGTAGCCTATGGAAATTATGTAAACCAGAAAGAAAAAAAGGAATATATTATATTCCTTTAAATTCCATAAATTTTAATTCGAAAAGTCTGTTTTTCATAGGGGTACACAGACTTTACTGACTTATAAAAACTACTCAAATTACATTGTAGTGTTTTGCTCTTCTTGAATTCCTAAGACCCATTGATAGTTTTTAGTTCTATGCAACATAGCTCTACTGATATATGTGAAGGGACAGTTCTGAAATTCATGTTGCAACTTTCAAGTGGAAATAAGAACAAACTCGTCTGACAATTCCTGTTACCGGTGCATTTTATAGAGCCAGATTAAATAATAGAAACATATCCTCCATATTTTTGTAATTCAACTTATAAGAGACTATAACATCTGTATACTGTGTGGGGAACCAGCATTTGAAACTATCTTCTTAAATGAAATCATGAGTAAACATCTCACAGGGAAACCTTCAAAAGTAGAATTTAAATCACCTTATTTTTATATTTGTTTCAGTATGTAACTCATGCTTTTTGTCAGCGTACCAATATGGAAAGACATGAAGGATTCTAGCAGGACTTTGTTTTACTCAGAATTAGCTCTTACATTAGGGATAGTAGAATGGATCCACCCCAAAACTTCATAAAACTCACTTAAATCTTCTGTTATCCACTCTTAATATTGACACATTTTATGGAGGTATCAGAGAACAGCAGTATGCAAAATTATAACATATTTAACAAATCATTCTGTCTTGGTAGTACTATCTTGAACCTAAATAAGCTATACAGATGTTGTTTTATATGACATTCTTTTATATCTCTGTTTCATTATAGATACATATGTATGCACAACTGAGTCCCTACAGAATTTCCTTTAGAGATCTTAATCAGCCAATCACTTGATCCACTGCTCCTAGTTTTATTTCAGATAAAACAAAGTATACGATGGAAATTTCATTTCCCCTCCCCCCCGCAAAAAAAAGCATGAACACTCAAAGTCATTGAATAAATTATTTCAGTAAGTCACTAATTCTCATAAACAGTCTACTTCTCTTGAAATCAGATCCTAAACATGATTTTCTTCCAGTGTGCCAAGAACCAGGATGATTGTTTCTTCTGAGCCAACAAAACTGTTCTGGCATAAAGCGGCATATAAATTTCAGCTAATGTAGCATATTTCAGATGATATGTTGTCAAATTAATTTCCATGGCTTTTAATTATTCTTATTTCATTATATTTTAAAGTAATGAAGCCAGCAGTAATTTAATTCTGTGATTTTGTACCACACTGAAGTATTTCCAGTGTCTTTTTATCATCCTGGACACACGGGCTGCTCCTTGTGCCTTACACTGTGCATTATTCACAACTGGATATACCAAAGAATATATATTCTTAACAATTCTGAACAAGTTTTTGACCAAAAAAAAAAAAGTCCCTATAAATTTCCTTGTTTAGGAAATGGAAAGCAAAGTGTAATGAAAGCCCAGATTTTTTTTCGATCCATGTTATATTTTCTGACAAATCTACATGTTGTTATTTTGTATTAACGGACATTTCTACCCTTTTTCTCCCACTCCCTTCTCAGGAAGAAAATAGCCCTAGAGGTATTATGCTTTTCGAGAATAGCGGTAAATACAATTCTTGTAGATATAATTCATACAATTCAGAAAGCCCAGAAACACTGTTGAAAATGTTCTATAAGAGCTTAAAACTTTAAAAATGTGAAACAGTCTTTAATGTGTCTGTGCCATCACAGATGCTAGATTTATTTCATACCTATAAGTGTGGATTAAATCAATCAGCAAAACATTCAAAGTCTAAATTTGATACTTTAGAATCATGTAGGGATATCTATGCTTCTTTTTCATCATGCAGCATTGGTTTCAGAAGTCAGTAACTTACATTAAAAATTACTCAGAGTAAGACCAATAAACTTGTTTTAAATTTCCTTTAAATACTGGTGATTTTGCCAACTACAGAATGTGTGATTCAAGGATAGTTCCAGAATTACTCAGAAAATAATTTACTGTGAAAAAAAATACAAATAAACTAGGTGCCTTAATTTCAACTTTTAAACTTAAAGCATTCAAGGCAAAGAGCAAATTTATTTCTACTATTGCAGTGACAACACAAATATATTCAATGTGACTTTTGCCTCTACAGTTACCTCTACAACATGAAGTTCTATTCGCATAGTTTGATTCAACAAACTACGTATGAGCTCAATGATCCATAATGAATTATACTGGGTGATTTATATTTCATCATAAGTAGGTGAATAGCTGATTTTCCTATGCATTATCTAGAATGAGAATTGTGTCTGACATGCAAAGATGCAAGCTCCTGGGGAATGACAGCTACAATTTGTTTACATATAATCACACACAAACCAGTGCATATCTACAACTGTAGAACGTGTCCATATAACCACAACCCAGAAGCTTTCATTTGAAAAGTGAATGCTCCAGGACTCTAAAAAATAAAATTTATCTACCAGGGAAACTGAAATGGAAACAAACTGTGCATCGTGATAAAACAGCATGCTTGTTCAGCAGTAATATTTTGCTGTGAATGACCCCCTTACCTGCATTTAGCATGTGTTGATTGCTCAGTTCATTGAAGCACAGGATGCTGAGTAGAGACATCAGTCAATAAAGTAATTTATAATGATCAACCTTCTGGGCAGACTATGGGATGAACTAGTCATTACTATTTTCTTCTGGCTGAGGAAATCTGTTTCACTATTGATAAATATTCTCCAAACAAATTCTCCAGCCTCTCTAACATTTTCTCGTTACAGAGAAGTGAGAGGGTAAAGTCGAAACTGATTGCACTTGAATACAGCTTGACAAGAAGAAGCATCTCTTTTTAACCTACAAGACTCTGATAGAGGTATTCACCAATAACATGATTGGTTTAATAACAGAAGCTGATGTCAGGGTGGCCTCGAGTAAAGGAAACGACTTCCTTTAAAAGTGTCAGGAGCAATGCCCAAACTGATAGCCACTATCCCACTGAAGCAGAGAGCAAAATATGGGCATAACATCTCACACGCTTCCACTGACTGTAACAGAATGTCCCCTGCAAGTGTGCCAAGGGCCAGGCTTCTCTTGGTCTGTGTGAGGTCCTCCTTTAGAGGCCTGTACTGTGGGGGGCTACCTTGCTGTTTGTATGACCCACTGGGGCTGGGGGACTTGGTTTGCTGCTGGGTTTGCTGTAGAGGAGCATTGGTGGTCTTGGCTGTGCCAGTGGCACCCCCGCAAGGGGGAAGGCAGGCTTGGAGGGGCCAAGAGTGAGACCTGTGGACAACTGGGGAGTTAAATCTCGGGGAAACTTGCCTGAGACACTGCAGCCAATATGTGTTTGCAAGTGGTGGTGGTGGGTGACATGCCAGTCGCTAAGGCTGAATCCTTTCAAATAAGAAGTGGTTGGGGAGAAAAGAAGGGGAACAGGTAGGGGGAGTTCCTGGAGATCGTGAATGCAGGAGTGCTAGAGGAGAAGACCTATAGGGTACGAGGAGTAGACTTGCAATATAAGAGTTGTGCCTGACAGTACTGTTTGCAAAATAGGGCCATATTGTGGATCCTTAGCTAAGGAGCTGTGTTATATCCTGGGCGCTTTTGAATAAAGGCTAGATAAGGAAGTAAGAACTATTCACCTCTGAAGGCTGGGGTTGTATAGGTTTGTGTTTAGCTTCACTTTCCTCTTTCTACCAAAATGTTGAATCTTACTGAGCGACACTCTCCTATGTTGCTGGTAAACCAGTCTAATTGAAGTAAGGGCAAAGGTGTTTCACACTTTGGGTGCTTTATCTCTGTTCAGTGTGTAAATCCAAATGAAACAACATCAAGAAAGCCTTAGAGAGATGTGCAGCTGATGCATGTTTCAGGGACTCATGTGCTGGGAATTAATTCAGCTAGGCTGCTGACAGATGGAGGGAGTCTCTGGCCTTTGCCTTACTTAATCTTGCCATCCCATTGACAGTGGCCAGAGTAGCCCTTGAACAAGCTGTCATTACTCATTGCTGCCAGACCTGTTGCAGGCAATTCCCATAGCACTTCATTAACTATCCATGACCTCCTTGTTTCAGAAGTCTTTAGTTTTCCAAAATTGTTTTTTACGCAAGCTGTCAAGTCTGTTACAAAAATGTAGAAAAATGATGGGCAGCTCAAGAAATGACAACGACTCTATGGCATAGGCTCACATTCAGAAATTAATTATGTCCCTAACTCTCAAGCACAAGATGTCATACTGATCACAAAATAGGTTATACCTGGACTGGAGAACCTATGCCATAGAGTTTTCCTACAGTTCCCAGGTTCACCATGAATGATGTTTCTGAATTAATGGACTCATAACTGATGCCATTTGGACTGTTGTTGTGAAAAACCTTCTATCTTTTCTTCCTCCCTAGGAGGGAGTGTAGTGCCTAAGGCTCAAATTTAGTTGATTAATTAACTTCCATATTTTATTCAAGTGTTTGCTTAAATATTACTGAGTGACATCAGCCTAACTGTGATAACTGTAAAAAGAGAAACCTATATTAGACTGCAGCTTTCACTCATAGCACCAAATTCTTCACTCTTCTTTATCAAGTGTCATACTGAAAAAATAAGTAGCTGGGGATGGATTTCAGTGGAATTTAGGATTAATTCAGTGGGAAAATACAGTTTTGCCATGTTTCCTTCTCTTTGGAGATTTATGAACTGTTGAGGAAATCACTTAAAACATACCAAGATGTAATACCGTTTTCCTTCCTCTCTGTCTTTATGAGTCACCCATAAGTATATGTAAGATTTAAAATTGGTTGGCTTCTAAAATTTTTCTTCTGGGTCACTGAAGTACTCTGATTTTTCAGAAAGGTCTTATAAATTGATCTAAAAATAAAAAAAATAATCTGACTTTTTTTTTTATGGGACTGTAAAAAGAAGTGAGTGATTTCTGGAGATCTTTTGCTGAACTGTGAAACTACTCTGGAAATTGCAAGATGAAAAACAAACTTAGTATAGTATTTCTTGGACCCTGGCGATAGTAAAAAGCACAATCTCTCTGCTGCCATTGAGGAGTACATATTGCACATTTCTTGAAGTACACTTGCAAATGGATAACTTTCTATAATTGTTTTTTCAGATGAACTGAGAATTAGCAGAAAGAAGCATGATATAATAAATAAAAACGAAGATAAATTCCTTGCTTTTTTCTAGTGAAAAAAAAAAGACCCAAAAGCAACCAACCAACCAAAACCAACAACCAACTGAAATTTCAGACCTTCTCTCATCTCTTACCTCGGGCCAAATGAAAAGTCTGCTATCAGAAGACTCTCCTTCAGTCCCACTTCTTATAGCAGGGGGTCCCTAACTTAAATATAAATTATAATTGTTAGGCTTTTTATTTGACAAGTGAGAGCCGAGCTTTTACTGCATTGTGGTGTTATTTTAAAGCTGGTGAAATATTTGTATGGGTTTGGTATTTTTTCACTAACAAGTGCTATTATATACAGCCATTCACTGAATTCAAATCACACATAGTCTAGGAGGTTTTTGAAAGCCAAATGAGAAAGGACCTTATTCTTAAAAGCATTTAATTTCCCTGCTGGATTTTAATATAATGGCCAAGAACTCAAATTATAATTAAATAATGTAAACTTAAACATAAATATAAATTACCTTTCAAATTATTACCAAATGCTAATGAAATACCAAGAGTTCTGCCACCAAAATTACAAGTGGGACATGACCAGTGTAGGAGCTGTTATTTCTATCCGTATTACTTATAGGACTGCCTGGTGTTTTAATTTTCTTCTGGCCTGAATTCTTGCCCATACTTGTAACAGAATACTTCCTTTCCTTTTCCAGCTAAATTGTGGTGTATTGTGCTAACACTGCACCCCAGGTATTATTTTCCTGCCAGGGATACGTGTGACAGTCAACAAGAGAGAATCCTGAATTGCATTCATAGAAATCTTTATGGAAAATGGACAAAAGCCCTCTTTGCAAGTCAGTAGGAAAAATGAACATGTATAAGGAAGAGAAGTAATTATTTAGAAACATTCCCTCAGTTAATCTGATTCTTTGGTTTTTAAATTCTCTTAAAAGAAAGCTTTCTGACTGTGCTTGTGAAACATTCTCTTCTGTTGTAAAACCATCAGATAATAGCCTACATTTTCCACAACTAATGGAGTCATTGTGATAGAGTATATACTCAAAGTTGGTGCAGACCTAGTATTTAAATTCTAATCTATATCAGAGTACAATATAAATCATCAGCCATGTTACGTGGATTAAGGAATCTTGAGTAGATGCTGCTTTTTAATAAGTATTGATATGATGAGCTTTTAACATTTGCCAGTTTGCACTGCAGAATTTCCCTTTATCAGAGAGGATTGTAAATTTGACAAATTAACATGGATTCTGAGGCAAAACTGCACTATTATGTCACTGATAGCAGCATTAGTGACATGAACAGCCACATTAATCCGTATGCACAAACCTTGTCTGAGTTGTGCATGGAATACAAATATGGAAACGTGTTGATACTGAAACTATGACACTAATTACTATTAATTAATATTAAGCTACTTTTCTGAGTTAGGTGAAGGATTATTCACCACATGATGATTTTACATCAAGACTGAGTACCTTTCAAGCTTAATGCTTCAGTTTAAGTACATATGGAGGGGATTATGCAGAAAGAGCAGATGAAGTCCTCTGATTTTTTGGTTTTGTTGATTGGTTGGTTGGTTGGTTTGGGTTTTTGGTTTTATGCAATGCAAGAGGATCAGTTAAGGTAGTCATGTTGATCTTCTCTGTCTCCCTCTTAATAATTTTTCAAGGAAAAAATACTCTCATGTCTTCATAGATCAGATCCTGTAATTTTTTAAAATTTTTTTAATGTCATAGTGTTTTTGTCTCAGCCCTATGTCATTCAGGATTTTTTTTTAAAGCATCGTTGAATCATATAACTTTTTCACAGATATTTTAGTAGTGTCCTGCTGATTTTCTGCCTGAAGAAAGGAAGAACATGTATTATCAACAAGTGAAGTACACCTTTCAAAATTAGGAAGGTTGAGTGGGGATTCCAAATTGATAGGTAACTCAGGGTACTTGTCAAATGTTGATTGATTTTTTTTTTTAATCATGTCTGTTTTTCTGAGTGGGGAGAATAAACATAAATGTCTACGCTGTGCACTGAACACCTCAAAATTTTTGGGTAAAGCAGGTGAAGAGAAATACTCCTCAGATCCCCAAAAATTCTGTTTTCATAGAAGGTAGACAATGCAAGGTGCATGCAATATTATTATGTTATACTATTTTCTTGAAGGTGAAGGGCAATTGAAGAGACATGCGAAGCTGCCTTCACAGAATTACAGAATATTCTGGGTTGGAAGGGACTCACAAGGATCTATCATTCCTTTCTGAAAATAGACTTTTACTTGTTTGTGCCTCAAAGGAATTATGTGATGTAGTTTGCAAAATTTTATTCCAATTTTCTCCTGAATTATGAGACTATTTGAAAAATACTGTCTCTTGGTGTTTGAGGGACTTCTTGTGAAAATTGTAAATAAAAAAGAAATTACTTATGTGCAGTGTAACATTAGTAAACATCAAGTATTTATGAGGAAAAAAAGAAATATATATACTGAGCTGATTTTTCTTAAATCAGAAGTTTTTCAAATCTAACCAAGTTCTGAGACAACACCATAAAATAGTTATTTTTTTGTCTTTGTAGGGCGTGTATCATTGAAATTTGGTTTATACAGGATTTCAGTAAGAAAAGTAAGGAGTTTTCTGCTATTAAACTAGATGTGTTACCTGAATGTTGTGGTAAATTTAAGGTGCTTGTTGAGCGGCAGGCAGAAAAATATTTTTATAATTTTTTAGATGTCCCATAATAATCTTCAAGGTGGAGAAAGGCATCAGTTGTGCCAGATGACTTCTGTAGATTTAGTAGGCTTTCCTTGAAGCACTTCTCCCTCTCAGATGCATTTATGCCACCGGAAAAGACAACGCATGGAGGAAAACTTGTAAGATGCCTTCAGGTGCAGCAGCCTATTCATAAATTTGATGTTGTGTGTTCCGTGTCTAATTTTTTTTACTGTTGTGGAAACTTGCACCATCATAAGTAATTAAGAGCAAACAAAAGAGCTGTACACAAAGAAACAAAAGCTTGAAATTAACTGTATGGCTTTGTACTACAATTGTGACTTGTAGAGCTGACCATTTGTGTATCTTAGGAATGCAAAAACGACAACAACTGTTACAAGGGAAAAGGTTTCTTTTCAGGTTACCTTGCCATCTTTCATTAAAATGATTCACAAATTGTGGATTAGTAAAGCTGTTCCTTTGTTTATGATCCACAGGTTTTATTTTCTTCGAGAGAAAGTGTAGATTAGAGAGTATAAATTAACAGTGTTCTAGTAACAAGGAGCTCCATAGTAATTTCTTGTTTACACTTCTGCCTTAACTAGTGTATCAGCATGATCAATTACAAGATATTGTTTCAGTTTCTCTCAAACGGTCTGTCCCTTAGAGCTTGACACAGATCTGACAAAGGAGGATGTAGAGAAGAGAAAACATGGGAAATCCTCATATGGCTTCTTTCATTTGTTATGAACCAGCCCTCTGGAGTTTCTGACAACATCTCAGCTGTCATATGAGCCTTGCTGTTTCATCCTGTCCTGCAGTACCACAAGCAAGAATGCAGGAGATGCTCAGCCTAGCCGTGTTATGAATGACAACTGAATACTTTTGAACTCCAATGAAGTGGTAATCAAAAGGAAGATACTGTGAAGGAGAGCTCTAGTACTTTGTAGCCGAGCTGGAGCATAACATGTCCCTGTCTTGGAAAAAACTCTAAGAAAATTGCAGGAAATTTATGGTACAGACAAAAATTAAAAATGCTTGAAACACACTATCTGTTAGATTTTGTGAGATTATTTTTTCCTAACGATAACTCTGGCATAAGTTAAATCATAAATGTTTATCAGGTAATCCAAAGTTTATATATAAATTTAGGCAACTGTTAAATGTTTCTGTTGCAACAGCATGCTCTTAGGTTGGCCTCATCTGGTCTTTAATTACTGTGATCTTGAAAATGTTGAGAAAAGGGTACTTTGAGCTCAAATTATTGATGTATTTTATGTTGGAAAACTCACATCTTTGCCTCACCTTTGCAAGTGTCCAGATGGTATCATGTTTGTTAAGATGATTTCAAGAAAGAAACAGTGAGACTATTCAGTTCTGAATCCTTTGGGAAAGAACATACTGAATAATCAAGATATTTTGATACTTATCACTTGAGCCTTGTCTTGCAAATCTAAACTTTTGTTTTCTGGAATGTGTTTTGTGACATGTGCAGTTACTAGGAAGTCATTAGAAACTCATTGAAGAATTCTTTTTCTTGCACACTGTGTGATGTTTTGATGTCAGAGATGGCACTCCTAAGTTTGAAATAAGGTGCAGAACAATTCCATTAAGCTCATATTTGCCTGTTGCTCAATGAACTGTTCAATTGACATAAACATTTCCATGTGGAGAACTTAAATGTGCATTATTAAATAATATTGAATTTCCTTTTTCGGTGAAAGTCCTTCAGAATTGGAAACAGACATCACTGGCATATCAAACTGCCTGTATTTAATCTGCTTTAATGATTGGTTTTGAAACTTTTTCTTTTTTTTTTTTCCCTCTATATATGCTTTACATGTTAATTAGGCTAAGATTTCAGTGATATAGTAGGAATTCAGAAATTTTTGGGTTTTCTTCTTTCTCACATGAAACTTCCCCATTCCCCAGATGAGACTGAAACAGTACCAAAATGGAGCAATAAAACTCAGTATAGAGGAAGAGATGTCAAATATTTTTTGTCTTTTTTAAAAAATAGAAGGAAAAAAAAAGAGAAATTACAGAAATTGAGGTAACAATGAAGGACTTTTGAGGAAACTGTTAGAAATCATCTGCTTTTTACTGTAAGTAGTTAATGACAAAATAGCCATAGGCATAATATTTTTGCATAATTGAAATCTCTCTTCAGACCTCAAATAAACATTGCAAGAAGCTAAATATATTGAAGATGTCATCATCAATGCATGAATTTTGATATTTAGTGGTATAAATCTTTCTTGACTTATATGATGAATTTAAATCCATAGAAACTATAGATCCAAGAAGTGTTTTGTTCTTTGTTTGTTTATAATTGTCCTTTTAGAAGCGTCTAACAAAGAGAAGAGGACTGCAGTCATCTGAGTCTTGCAGGGCCTTGATCTAATTCATGAACAACACCTATTCCTGGGAGAAAAACAAGTGTGGCCTAGTGCTAAAAGAGTACTAAACAATTTTAAAGAAGTATTGATGAGTTTCTGCTGTCATAATTCAGAGTAGTTTACTTTTATAAAAGACAAAAACTTTGGGTAGTTTTTTGAACCTCTAAACACTGGATGTTTTCTTCCTAGCTAGTTGACAACAGTAGCACTAGTGCTGAAATTCATCCTGCAAAATTATTTTGAATCCTCCTTCAGCTGTTCTCTTAAGGACACTACTTAGTAAGAAAACAATAGTAGAACCAAGTTGGTCTACTAATAAAGTAGACTGTAACTTTAAGAATTTAAAGACAGAAGTCTCTATCAAGACAAGTTATCTGGAACACAGGCAAACTGGTGGGTTGAGAACATGCTTCTAGGCAAATACAGTATCCAAACGTATTTTTCTAACTTACAGAATATATCCAGATGGTTATTTGATTATTTAGCTCTGTGCATTACCTGGGGAAAAAAAACCCAGCCCAAATAATAAACAGGCACCATAATTCCTGCATCCACTCCCCAACACCTTTGCTGGAAGTGTTTGCAGCACATCTGAAGCTTGCACTTGTCACCACCCATTCAATGTAATTAACAATCATCTTTATGCACACACACCAAAAAATAATCCTGCTTTATGTTTTGTAGGTTCCACTGCATGCTGCATAAAATAAAAACTTTTAAAGGCTAAAATTGAAAGTAACATATTTTTAAAATAGCATGATCATTACATTTTTTATACAAAGACAGATATTATTATTTAGAATTATGCCTAATCTCTTTTTATTTTTTAAATAAATTTGTGTATTGGCTTCAAGTTGCGGGAGTTGAGGTGACTGGCAGGGATGAGAAATTGCAAGTTTGGGTTTGAGGGGTTTTTTTGCCTTGCTGAGGTAGCATGCATTTTGTTTCTTTTGTTGTTCACAAAACAGGATTGCAAGAATGATGATGATTTAGTGTCTCTGTACAGACAGTTCACTGCTGTCAAGGAGAATGTCAAGACTTCCATTTTTATTCTTCCTTGTCCTCTGCTGCTTATTGTAAGAATCCCCAGGAAGTTAAAGTATGTGTTTGTCAACTAGAACATCTTTCTGTTATGACCTGGATATTCATCACTGGTCTTACTTTAGAAGTATTGGAATAATGATAAACTTGAGTGTTAGCTGGTCTGATCTGGCTGTGAACCAACAACCTTGAGTTGAGATGCACTTTTATCTTGTCAAATACCCAGGTTCATGAGACATTCAGTCTTTAAGTAAAACCAAGTATTTAACTTTTCTTCCTAGATCACCAACAAGGTGTGTTGGTGTTTTGAACTTAATTTATGCAATAAACAAACAATGAAGTGTATTTCTGTCAGCACTTCCATCTTATAAAGAACAATCAAAAAAAAAAAAAAAGAATGTGGTGCAGTGATTAATGATTGTGATTAACTCTCTGCAGGTTATGGTTTCACGCCCCAGTGATTCTTCTGTTATTATTCTTGATAAGATGCTACATTAAGAGCATACACCTTCATCCATACACCTTGCTAAAAACCTAGAGGTTAACCTTTAGCTTTGTATTTTCCACTAATGCACTTTTAATGCTGAATGTGTAACTTGTGGTTTATTCTGTTGAATCACCAACAGTGCTAATATATAGGAGCCAAATTTATTTAAAAATATTCATTCAGTATGAAAGGAAAAATAAAGTGATAGTAAAAGAAAGAAACCGTTGTACCATTAAATGCTTCAGACTACTTTTGCAGGTGCTGCCATCTCACTGGGAAGTAATTTTAATTTTGTTTAGCATCAGCTGTCCCAAGACATTCTGTAACTGAGTAATACATTACCAGTTGAAACCTGGGAGGTTATGGAGCCTGGTCACTGAACATATTCAAAGCTGCCTGGACGTGACCCTGTGCAACCAGCTATAGGTGGCCCTGTTTGAGCAGTTGTACCAGGTGTTCTCCAGAGGTTCCTTCCAACCTCAGTCATCCAGGGGTTTCCCCATCCCATTTTGCTGTTTGGCAGGGAGGAAGGAGAGAAGGGGGAGAAAATATGTTTTAGTTTTCCCTCTTATTTCTCAGCATCCTAGTTACTTTTAGGTGGCAGTAAATTAAATTAATTTTCCTTAAGTTGCTTGCTTTTTGTTTTTTTTCCTCCTGTGGTGATAATCACTAAGTGGTCTTCCTGTCTTGACTGGGAACCACAATAAAGTGGGGTTTGGTTTTATTTATTCCCCTTCTCTTTTGAGGTGGAGGACTAAGAGAGGAGGTGGGTTGGGTCTGGTGGTCTGCCAAAGTCAACCCACCACAGACATAAATAGGAATAAAAGCTTTTAAAGTGATTATAGCTTCTTACATTTCTAGTTTTTAAAAATCAATTAGAGTGTATATTAGCAGGAAAAACAGAACTGTGATTCACAAACTAATTACCATGAATGTGTCTAGAGAATTATTATGATTATTATTTTTTTACATTTACCTGAGAGGATTCTCTGTTTAAGTTACTGTTTAAGAAAGCCCATTTTTCAAATTATTTTAGTCTTTAGCTACTGTGAAAATCAAATGAATGACATCTTTCCTACAAGAATGGTTGAATGGTTTGAGTGGGAATGGACCTGTAAAGAGCACCCAGTTCCAGCCCACTGCCTTGGGAAGGGACACCTTCTGCTAGACCAGGTTGCTCAAAGCCCCATCCAATCTGGCCTTGAACACTTCCAGGGTTGGGCATTCACACATTCTCTGGGCAACCTGTTCCAGTGTATCACCACCGTTACCTTAAAAGATTTTCTTTGAGTCCAATACAAACAGATTAGAACTGTTGCCCTTTGTGCTGTCACTACACGCCTTGATAAAAGGTATATGTGTAAAAGGTATCTATGTTTTTATCATAAGACACCCTTATACATACTGATATAAAGGTCTCTCTGAGGTCTTCTCTTCTCGAAACAGAACACAGTCACAACTCTCTCAGCTTCTCTTCATAGGAGAATTGCTCCAGCCAACAACTGAATACCTTGGTTTGTTCCATATAGAATTGTTCTGCAGTTCATTCTCTATCTTTTTTCCCCCCCAAAAATGCATGGACATTTTATATGCTAATGTAATTTAGTTACACAATCAAAATGTGGGGAGAACATGTTCTTGTCCTTCTTTACGATGTTATTGCTATGTTTCCATTATTTTATTTTATTAGTACATCATGTTTCCTGTAGCTTTTTACAGCTTTTTACAAAACAAAGAGCATTTTTAATTATAAAAATAATAGCTATTTAGCTAACTAGGTAAATTTTAGGAAATGCACAACTTACAATTCCATAACAGAGAGACATTATCTATTTTAGCTACTGTTCCAAAAATTTCTGTTTAGGGTGAAGGACACTCTTTCCCTGAAAGGTGAAGATGTCACTTATTCACAGCAAAAAGATGATTTCATGTAGTGCTAATCAGGTTATCAAGCTCTTCCAGAATGCCCTGAATTATCCTTATTTCCATACTGCATCTGCCATTTGTCAGACAAAAATGGGCTTTGAGTGTGGTGAAGTACAGCCTTCTCTCTTAAACTAAAGACAATGCTTTTGAAATTTCATTTTTGTTTATATAATATTGATCAATATTTTTAATATTTAAATTAATAGAACAAATGTATTATCCAAATGTAGAATTATTCTTATAATTCCTACTTTTTAATACACTCAAACATGAAGACACTCTATAAAAATAATTGTAACAGTGAATACAGATTTAATCCTCCAGTATAAATTTATTATTGAAGTATGTCCTGTCATTAGAGTTTCAGAGCTTTAATTAATCAACATTATTATATGTAAGATGCTCCAGAGGAACTTTATAAGAAAGTGAAACCTTTTTGTATTACTTGTTATTGTTTCCTTTTTCTGTATAGTATTACAAAAACTTCTTTCTCTTCCCACCTTCCCCATCTATTTCATGTTAGTGAATTCTACCACATCTTGTTCAAATTTTGCAAATACATTTTGTGCAATTCTGGCTCCTTTTTTTACCTGCTTGGAAGTAAGGAACACGATTCAGTATTTCCAGGGCCTTACATGGCAGAAAGTTATTCAGGCTCTTTTATCCAGAAGAAAAGGAGGTTGTTGCTGGTAGTCTCAGAAAAAGGTCTAAGAGTAAACTTTTAGAAGGGTAAAGTCTATTTCTAAAATTCAATTTTTTCTCACTACCTGGTGACCTGTCAATTTGAGTAAGCCCTACAAAATGTAGAATGCAAATGTAGAATGCAAATGCAAATCAAAGTGATATTCCAAAAGTTAACATTCAAGTTCAATTTTAATTGCTTGGAGAAGCAGTCTTCTATGAGAAGTCATCATCTTTTACGAACTATCAATAAAAATTAGACCACTTAGTTTGTAACACAGGAGCCTGTATATATGTATCCATCCAAGTGAACTTGGTTAAGTAGTGCCACTTACAGGGAGTATCACCTAATTTGCTATACAAGATTGACCTTTTTGACCATAAGTTGTTAACACGAATTTGGCACAGTTTTGCAGTGCTAAGTGATTAGGCAATCAATAGAACTTGACATGTGACATAATTACTGTGTGTTTCACATTGCTGTGAGCATGAGAATATAGTCTCGATGTGTTGAACCCTGCTTGGTTCTGTTTGATGCACTTGGTAGGTCACAATACAGCATGCAGTACCCTGGAGTGCATCTGAACTACCTGAGTTAATAAAGATTGGGACAACTTACAGTAAATGCTGTGGCTGTTGAAATAGTAAAACCAAGTGACTTTCTCAGGGGATACTCTAGATATATCACAACTGATAAATTTGGCCAATAGTTAATTTTGGAGAAATCTCACTTATCTGTAGTATATATGCAGGATGATCAGATGATGGACACTGTGGAAATGTTGCCAGGTTCCTTGGGAATGATGCTGATAAAGAAGGATGTATCAAGTGACAATAAATGCAAAAGTTCATACACATAGACTCTAATATGAATATTTGCATATGCAACATGAACTTGCAAGTTCAACAGTTTTTATCTTTTATCTAGAGTAAATTAGGATTTTAGAATATGGGAACATCCTTTATAATGCATTGTGGACAACTCTGTGTTCATAAATTAGAAATAAGTTTCTTCTAGGTAATTTTAATAACTTGTAAGGATTTTTTTAGCTTTTTGAAGAAAGTATGGCTAAATGTGTACATATTTAACGGATTTTATACCTCTGAGTGTTATGGAAAAGTTGGCATTGAAACCTGATCATTTCTTAGTTTCACACATAGAACACACAGAGCTATTCTATTGTAATTTACATATTATTAAGGTCAATAGATACGTGATATGAAGAACTTTGGAAAAAATTAGATGAAAGCTGAAATCGATAATTCTGGACTTTCTTGCCCCTCCATCAGAAGGTAGTTATAGAAAGTAATACACTGGAAATATATTCAGGAAACCTTCTACATTCATCACTTATAGCAATCTTTCAGTATTTCTAGAATTTAATAAGTTAGTCATGATAATAATTCAATTTGTGAAATCTTCCCTTTGGTTGTTTGCTCTATTTTATAAGTGCATACAAAAAGTCTATAGTCTTTCTATTACTATTGAAATTCACTCTTCTCTCTTCAAGTATTCCTTTAAGTCTCTCATGTTTAAATAACATAATAATCTAGAAAGTAGATTGTAGACAACATGGTGTTCTTGATATCTGCTCATATGATTTTACAAAAATAATTTTAGTTCTATCCAATCATTGTGTTAGTTAATAGATACTTTCGACCTGTATGTAGGGAGTTATTTTCCCCATGCTTGATTTTTAGTTCATTTTGGCAATGTCATGTTACTATTGTATTAAAGTTCAGTAAAAAAATGTAGTCACCAAAGACACTTGAGAAAAAGAATAGTAGTCATAGGAGGGTTTGGAAAACAACTCTGTTTGCCTGTTTTTATTGCTGGGGTTTTTTTAGTAGTCTTGAACCACTAGGCTCAAGTTAGGTAGTTCTTTTACTCAATAGCTCTTCTCATATAATAATAATATAATAATAACCCAGAGATGAGGTTAGAAAGGACTGGAAAATCAAAGAAATATGTTATACTTAAACCTCTTGTGCATTAAGGTAATGAGGAAAGAAGGTTTCAAGTGAGAGTTATAAGGTGCTTGCTCCTTCTGGACAGTTACACTATGGGTGATCCTTAGTGATCCTGCAAAAGGGATAGTCACAGAAACTCTTACCCGTGAAAGAAATGTGAGAAATCACACTGGGAAGCTTGTGTTGGATGCCAAAAATAGCGGAAACAAAACTTTTTTCCTCTCTGACTTAATAACATTTGTATGAAGTGGATATATTCTAGATTTTTAATTGTTTGAGGGGCTTAATATTTTTTTTTTTTTTTTTTTTTTTTTATAAAGGGCGGATATGCAGCTTGTTATTTCACTACTCAGTGCTAGTTAATGATATTCTGGCAGGACATCCTGAGGTGAACTCCTGACATTTCCTAGTGCTTCTTGAAACAGAAGGCTGCTCTCTTTGAAGGAGCAGATTTTCACCTGAAGTACGTCTTCATCAAAAAGCTAGGAAGTAGGGGTAGTCACACAGTCTGTATCAGCTCATTTTAAAGGGCACTGGACTCCAACTGAGGAATTATCTTTACAAAAATTGTGTAAAATATTGACAAGCTGATCAAGATAGATGTTGTTTGTGGTGGTCATGTGATATAATTAATAAATCCCGATGTTTAAGTTTGAATTGGTCCTTTGCAATCCAGCCTAACTTGAATCTTAAGAAAATTAATTTAGAGTTTGTTTCTGTGTTTTAGTAGTTGTAGAATTTAGAAATTTTTTCTGTGCTATTTAAGTAGAACTTTATATTTTTAATTCAACTGAGTATTGTTACTAACATAGATATATGATTTTGAACTCATTTTTGCCATAGTGCTGTGCATGGTTCTGGAAGCTCATCTGTGCTAGAAAGGAAACTTGTCATTCTGGAAACACAATAGTTTTTCCTCTGTACGAAATGACTACATTTAGAAGAAAAAGTGACAAAGTTACAAAGTGACTGGGAACTGCTGTGGGTGGATTTCAGGAATCTATCTCCTTTAATGCCAGAGTAGGCATTAGCCTACTTTGAAACATACTTACCTTGTGGCAGTTGCTGGATCAGGAATATAGATTGGAGTCTAACACTTCTGATTTCAAAAGCTGGATATCAAGACCAAGTGGGTTTGTTGCCAAATAATTAAATAACAGTTCTAAGCATATTGAGGGAGGGAGTTAGTTGTGTGTCTGGGTTATTGGTGAAATGGTAGGAATACCTTTATGTTTAGAATTAACCAGACTTGAAATTATTCACTGAACATGGGATTCTAAAAAGCATAAGTACTTCAACTTTCTGAACCACCTGTCACCTAGATTAATAGCATCTTGGCAGCTGATTACAACCACTGATATGTAGTGGCTACCAGATGAGCATTAATTTAGTTTAATATTAAGCATGCAAAGCAAGTAGAGAAAATATAATCATTTATTATTATAATAGTTCTAAGTTATAACCAGCTGCATGATTTATGCTTCAATTAAACTATGCAGCTTGTACAAAGTCTTCTTCCTGTATTAATCATGCAAACTGGCTCATTATTTATGACTAAAAAAAGCAGATGAGCCAGGGTTTTCAGTGATGATTGGGAAAGGTTTCATATTTGCAACACCCCCCATATTAGGCATGGCAGGGAAGATGAAGCATTTAATACGAAGGAAAAATCTGATAGTGTAGAATTTTCCAGCTTGAATTGAAATACTATCAATCTGCTGTTACTCTGCAAAATGAAGTTAAATGATACTATCATTTACACTGCTCAAAGACCTTAGACTGCTGAAAGTCAATGGCTATCAGTGAAAGAAGTTTGATTTTCAGAACCTTTTTTCAAATTTGGTTGTGATTGCTAAATTATTCACTAGGAAAGACCAGTGATTATCATGGGCATGACAGCAAAAAGAACTAGTGGCTATCTATGACTTTACTTTCTGAGTCCGTTTTGGATCTCTTAGGTGTACTTGATTGAGCTCTGGTCTCGAGGAATGGAAACATTTCAAGACGGAAAATGTTTCTTCCACTTTACATAAGTTTTGTCAATTTCCAAATATTTTGCCAACTATTGGGGTGATAAAACTTTTCATGTTTTTCAGGGAGAAAAGGTAAAATGTTGGATTACTGGAACTTTGTTAGCTCAAAATTATTATTTGGCACTGGTACCTGTCCTGTTCTAATTTTGACTTGAGACAACACCAGCTCTGTCAGTTGTGTGAATACCCTGGGTATTTTGTGAGTGGCCATTTGCTGAAGTATTTCTCCTTCTTTGTTCCTCTTGGATTTATGTTAGCCATAACAAAACTTTCACTGAAACCAGAACGTTGTGCCAAAAAAAACCCAAAAAAACCAAAGGAAAAACCCCAACAAGCCAAACCAACCAACCAAAAAACAACCCATAAGGAAAACAAAAAACCTAAAAAAACCAAACTTGAGGATCACAACAGATTACTTAATATGTAACATAAGGAGCAAATCCATGCAACTTACCTATTTTTTATAAAATTAAATAATTAAGAGTTTACAAGGTAAAGTATAAGAACAAAGACCACAATTAAGCATAGCCTTATTTCTTCACCTCCCCTAATATGTTTGGGTTTTTTCTCTCCCTAACCTTCTATTTTTATTTCTTTACTCACTTCCAACTTTCATTTTCCTCACTGCCACTCTGCTATCTGGGATGTCTTAAGCCTAGTCCTGTGATTCCTATGGTGGGGACAATAAGCAGCGAAAACTACTAAAAAGAATTAATTTTATATGTTATCAATCTGTAGTAATATATTATTAAATAAATGTGACACATACTCAGAGTTATAATGCCACAAAATGCCTAATTTACTGGTCCAAGGTTTTGTTACAGTAATACGGTTGAGTGCACAAACTCTATAACTGAAGTTCTGAAGCTTTTTTTTATTAGTTAAAAGAGAATTGATTTTACCCCCTACTACAACTAACTGAATAAATGTAATCAGGGGAGAAAAAAAGCTTTTAGTAAAAAGACAGTAAGATTTTCTTTGTTTTTCCAACAGCTAAATATCAATGAGTACTATATTTGGTAGAAATGTTATAGGAACTGATATTAAAAGTAAATTTAAGTTTAACTTGGTTATATTACAACAGATCTTTCTAGGGGAGTTAAGAAAAAGAGTAACATGGAAACATGGATTACCGCTACGGAAGATTAAGCAATTCAAAGTTTTCACAGTAGAATTTCACTGTATAAGTCTGGGTACATTTCTGTTTTACCCCAAACCAAATTTATTTAAACAAGAAACAGCAAAACTTAGGGTCCCCAACCCTCGTGGCATAAGGCAATAGACATTCATTGCAGCAGGTTTTCCTGTTGCTCAGAAAACAAACACCGAAACAAGGAATGCCAGCTGACACCTTATAAAGGCGTCTAGAAAGCAAATAAGGAACCAAAGGAAATGATATTCTGTATTTGAACATGTAGTTATGGAAATACAATGCCCTGTAATCAGAAGAAAATTTGACACCACCTAAGGTTATGTGTCTATGATTGTTTCAGTGATTTCTTAGACCTGTTGGGAGATGCATGAAATGTATAAAGTCTAAAAAATTGTATATTGGTAGAAGCAATAGCAAAACAGTTACAGATAATTTTTTTAGGGAATTGCACGAAGATAATGACTGTGAACATATGTAGAAATAAGTAGCTGTTTTCAAAAATTAAAATAGTGCATATTTCTGTGTTTAAGGCATATATATCCAGTGATAACTTTTTTTATATTTTGTGTGTGTGTCTGGGTATACGTCTCATAAAATAATGCATTGTCTCAAAATATAAGCACAAATACACTAAACAAATGTTTGGATTAATAAATTGCAAGTTGCTAACATATTGGAACCTCAGCATATGTGCTGAGTAGGATTCTTAAAACATCGGCTTTGAAGAAAAGAACGTACATGATCTTGGTTTCTTTTTGTTTGTCTTTTCATTTGAAGTAGATTGAAGGAAACTTGTAAAAAAGCACAATTCATTTATGAAAGAGAAATTCTTAAGAATTACTATTTTAATGTAGTATTAAATCTTGGTTTTTTTCCTGTATAGAAATCTATTTTATTCATTAAATTGAACCATGAACAGAAATAAGTGAATTGCAATACTCTTAGATCATAAAGGTATTAAATCACAGTCTCAACTAAAACAAACAAAACACAAGCAAAAAACTTGACCAAACAACAACAAAAAAAACCCACTCCAAAACTCAAAAACCAAGCAAACATGAATTTCCTTTTGTCTTTCCTATTTTTTAAATTTTGTTTCATAGAGTTCTTCTTTCTTGTTTTTTCCTATTCATGTTTCTAATGAAATCCATTAAATTGTCATTATTTGAATAATGAATCCAGTTAAGTGTGTTTGGAGTTAGGAATGAGTTTTCACAAACCCCTTTTTCTTTTTTTTTTTAATTCTGAAATCTATCGAAATTATCAAAGAGCTAGAGGAAACAGCACACTGGTTCTTTCTGATGCGTTTTCTTAGCACAGTATGTAGTTTCTGTTATCCTGTGATCAAAGACCACACAGTGCATGCCATAGTTATATGGCTGCCTCATGAGGAGAGAAATAAAAAAAGAGTGCTTATAAATTCTGATTTTCATGTCAGCTTTGGGTTACTGAAATTTGTAGTATTTGGACAGAGTAAAATTTGCCTAAGTATGTCCTGAATTGTGATGGAATCTGTTAGGGAAAGAAGGTTTGTAGAGGAAGAATCTCTGACTTTGTTGAACAAAGCAACTGCAGGAATATCATAGTATCTATTGAAAACACATCAAATAAATTATGTAAGTTGCATACTATGTTCAATTGTTTTTCTTGTTTCAAAACATAAAGGAAAAGGATGAAATGTAAAAATGATTAATTTAGATGATTCTCTAAGAAACATTGGGAGGGTCTTTTGTATATTGTAGATATGGAAGCCCTTAGCTATTCGTAGTTTGCAAAATGACAGCACCTTTTCTCAAGGGTAAGGACTATAATAAGAATGTATCCTCAAAATGTATCAATTCAGTCTTGCTGTCTGTATCTGGAATACCTAATATGTTTTTGGGCAAGACAATCTATTTTGAGCAAAATAGCAAGTCACTTGTAGTTAGAAATAAGATCAATAAGGGAACTACCACTATCTCCTTCCATTCTTAGGCAGCTTGTGCTATATTTGAAGATTATCTGTTATTTAATGCAAGTTCTGAGTGCATTATCTAGATGTAAATGTCTGCATTTGCATGAATATCTGTTACACATTTTTATGATGTAGTTGATGTTTACTAATTCTAAATATTAAAATATTTGATATTATGATTTTCAGTAGTTTTAGGTCTGCAAAGTTAAGCTGTTGGCCTGATCACTATGCTCCAGTCTTTCTCATCTCTATGGCCTGAGATCCCTGAGGGCTGGTCTTAATTGTAAAGACTGAGGAGAGGAAGGAATTCAGTACCTCAGTGTTTTCCAGGGCCTGTGACACCATTCCATTGCTCCACTCAGCAATGGCCTCACATTTTCCCTAGACTTTTGCTGCCTGTTAAAAACAGGGATGTTTTTAACTTCCCTGGACAGATTTAATTTTATTTTAGCTTTTATTACCCTGCATGGCCAGATGGGTTCACTGTATTCTTCCCAAGTGACCTGTCCTTGATTCTACTGTCTGTATGATTCTTTATTTGTGCTTGAATTCCTCATTGACTCAAGATTTCCGGCATTTTTTTTGGACTTGTTGCTTGTTGGCATGGACCACTCTACCTTGAATGTTAACCAGCTTTCTTGAGCAAGTCTTCCCTTTATGGCTTTATCCCACAGGCTTCTGTCAAACAAATTTTTTTTACAGTTTAGTGTATGTGTCTTGGTAACCTATTGCTTGAACTGAAACTTTAAATATTTTTGAATGAGGATGTAACAGGTAAATGTTGCAGTACTTCGTTACATTTGCAGAAAATTCAGGCAATGGAAATACTGAAGATGGATTTTGATTTCTCTATTCAAAAGAACCAAAGATCTTAATACTCAATCCCATTAAGAAAACATAACTCGTTTCTTCTGTTTTTTCTCTGTGTTTCAGGATGGCATAACTTTTTTTTTGTTTAGTTCCACTGCACCTTTATTTTATCAGGAAATGCAGCATCCAGGGGATTTCTTGGCTCAGAATGAACCATCAGCTGTTACATTTAACTTTCCTAAGGTTTAAAAACGTCTTAGTAACCCTTTAAATATGTTGGCAGCTCCCTGATCAGAGAAGAAACATGTTATTTTTATCATGTGAGTGCCTTAGTTCAGAGTGATCTCATGTCCTCTGTTTTGTGGAAGTAATATCTACCTGGTGTAATGAATTAATGGGTAGAGCCTTTTTCAGTCTTCTGTTCATAGAATAGCAGACACGATTTTACCATCTACCATACTCATTAGAATATTAATTCACTATGTCTGACTGATGAAAAAGAAGAAGACAGTACATATTGTAAGCAACCTGACTGGAAGAAACTGAGCAAATGTTACTGTAAGAAGGTATTTTATTAGATCCTGTGAAGTGATTATGGTAGCTAAGGGAAGGAGGTGGGAAGAAACTTAATCACTGAGATTAAATTGTTCATTGAGTCCTCAGTTCTGTTATTAAAATCAACCAGATCTCCTAGTTAAACCACTGGAAAGGTAAATGAGGCCAAATCAACATTTACGTCTTTTAGAATACCTGAATAGTAATAGGGGACAAATATTTGAGACAGAAATTTCTGGAAGTGTTTGCTGACAAAGTATTGTGTTCAAGAATTGAGATAAGCATTCTTCAATTTAAAGTATTAAAAAAACCCCACAAACAAATAAGCAAACAAACAAACATTCCACATTACCAACCATTTGAAGACTGGTGTGACTGTAAGTCTTCATCTCTGTGTTGGGAATGCTATTAAGAAAACTATAGACATTATTGTGTATAGACTATATTTAAGGTTTCTTAAATAAAAAGCCTGATTGCAGTTGAATTGGCAAAATAGTTGCAATATGTGGCTGTCAGATTCAGGACTCAAAATTTGTAATGCTTAGCTTCCTAATCTATTTGCTGGTTGGTCAGCTTCAGCAGATTTTGATGTATTAATTTTTAAAATATGTTTTTAAAATAACTTATAAAATGCCAGAATTGCAAACTATGTGCTTTACCAAATGGTTTCCTGTGCGACTTCGGTCTGTCATCTTTCCAAAGAATATCCATAATCTAATTCTGTATGTAGACGTTTAATTGCTAAATGATATACTAATAAAGGTATTATAGCAGACAGTGCCATCAGAGGTGTCAACTGTGTCGGTGCCTTTTTTGTGTCAGCATTTTCTATCTGAACCCAATGATGCCATCTAGCAGAGATGCCATTCTGAGCAATCTGATCTGGCAGGTGGCATCCCTGTCCATGGCAGTGGGATTGGAACTATATGATCTGCAAGGTCCCTTCCAATTCAAGCCTTTCTATGATTCTATGATTCTGTGAAATCTGCAAATGTACTCAATATAGTTCCTTTTACTTTTTATCTGGATAGGTCTTGAATTTGTGTTTCTCACAATTTATGTTCTCAAAAGGATTACATTTTTTAAAACTATGTAACAGATCAGTGTGTTATTCACCAGCAACTTCTAGTGTACCCTCCATCTCCAAGGTAAAACCAGCACCTAAATGATACTTATACCGTTTTGGTTTGAATATTCTTTGAATGATAAAAACTGACTTAGGAAGTGGGAGAAGAGGGTTTGGCTCTCCAGAACTACATGTGATCACTTGTTCTTCTTTATACTGTGTGTTATCACCTTACTCAGAACCACTAGGGAAGATGTCTTTTCATAGGAAATTGCAGATTAAGTTTGCCAGTGTAGTGCAACATTTCTGTGAACTACCAAATAATGATTACTAAGTGAAGTTTCATTATCATTTGCTTCCAATTATAAATCATTCAGGTAGAGAAAATACTATGCTTATGCTACTCTTTCATGTGTTTGTATTGTTGGAGGGCATGCTGTTTAATAATTAGCTTCTGTATGTTTGCATGGTATGATAGGCTGCTGTGTGGTGGTGCTTCCCTGGACTTCAGGGGTGCATTCTTCAGGAGAAAATCAGTTGTGAGAGCATAAAGGAAAGCTGTAACTTTGTCAGGGTGGCTGTAACTGGTTGATTCAGTGTGGGAAATATTTGACAAAAAACCCCACACATTTGAAAGGACACTTTCATCATCATGTGGTTTAACAATGACATTTTGGGATGATGCTTATGATTAATATAATTACTATCTCAGATATTCTTTGAAGTTTAAATTCTGTATCATTCTCACTCAGTTCTTCAATCCCAGGTATGTGCTGGGTAACACAAAGAGTGAAAGGTAAGTCACTCCAAAGGATAGCTTCCTGAAAGATGCTTCTTTCTTTTAGGGCCTGCTTGATGTCAGTTTTCAAAGGAGTCTGATTTTTACTGAGCTATGCTTGTGTATTCTCTGGATACTCTGAAATAATTTACTGAGGAGCTGAGCAACAGTTTATGTTGCACTGGCCCAGTTGCCAAGGATTTTCACTCTCTGGAAGAGAAAAAAATTGAATCAGGAATCATTTAGAGCTAACATCTTCATCCATTTGTATTAAAGATTAAATTAATTCATTTATTTAAAAACAGAAAGAGAGGAGTTACATAAATATAAAACATTTCAGTATTACTGTTAACTATAAATATAACTCTTGGTTACATGGGCATAATTTTTTTCATTTTTTTTCTTTAGATGGACCATCTTTGCTCAGTAAGAAGGGTGAGAGAGGGTAAAATTAAACTATTATGTACTGTCATAAAATAAAATCAGCAATATGGTTTACTTTTAATTTCTGTGATTGTTCACCATATAATAGCATGTGGGGAGGGTAATAAATTTCCTTTGTTTCCATCTGCCTAATGAATATTATTTAACTAAGTTTTTAACTAAATGCCTTAATTAGCACATCCTCACCCTCAGGTATCTTTTCTGTTACAACCTTTTGAAGCTGCATTGCTCATGATGCATGTGTGTAGTTTTATATTTGTTATGTGTTGTTTTAAGCAGATCCTTCCACACTGCCTCATCCCCATTTTCATTAACACTGGAGAAAAAAAAAAAAAGTGGATGCTTTCTGGCAAAAATCTCAGAAAAAATGACAGTGCATATTCATCTTGATGTCATTCTGCAAGCATGTTGTGAGCTCAGCCTGTTGGGATCAAGTAGTCTTGCATACAGAGTAGATGTGCCATCATGGATACATCCTGTATTTATTCTTTTGTGACTTGACAATACTGGGAAATCTGTGAATACTGTCTTTAAGTTCCCTTTTATAAGCTTTCCTCAAACAAACAAGATCAAACACAATGGACAGGATAGATGAAACACAGAGATCCTATTCTGAAAGAGTCTGCTGCTTGTTTAAGTCCTTCCATTCCCTGGATATGGGGAGGTGGATCAGCTGATGAGTGCATTACCATTTCCTTATCCATGGCCAGAATTAAGAGATTAGTTTAGAATCATAAAATCATAGAATTTATAAGGTTGGAAAAGACCTCTAAGATTATCAAGTCCAACCATTAACCAGCACCATCTTGTTCACCTCTAAACCATATCCCCAGATCCCACAGTTTTTGAGCACTCCTTGGGATAGTATTGGGAGAACAGAGTTTTCTACTTTTTTGTCTATTTATCAGAGATGAAGTTCTTGGTGCCATGACTATATATTCCAGCACATATGTTTTTGTATTTTTGTATTCCGCTGCTTCTGATGCATATGATTTTGTGGTAAACTGAGTTACAACTAATCCATAAGAAAATCTTTTTTCCCCTAAAGTAAGGTAAATCAAACTTTTTGTCTTAATGCATGGAGTGAAGGGTAAAGAGCAAATCTGAAAAAGAAATATGAATGGAAACAATGGAAGGGTGTGAATAGTGGGGAGTAGGAAAAACAGTTTCATAAAGAAAACGTGGATAGTGCAATATTTATTTTGTTGTGTAAGTAGATAATGTTTTACAGGCAGCAGCCCCTTATTCATTGAGAAGAGCTTTCTCCTAGGGTAGTTACTGTTCTAAGAAAGAGGTTTGATTATAATATTAATTCTGTAAATAAGGTGAAACTGCAGCACACAGGAGTGAATGTTCTCATTTAGTATTCCTTTAAAGGATAGCATTCTTTCATCAATGATTCAGTTTACAAATCATTATTATGCTGTAAATTATTAAATTCCATAAATTATTCTTTGTTTGTAATGTGTGAGTTTGAAGGCAAATAGAATTTTATACTTTCCACTAGATGACAGAAGCCATTCTCCTCTTGTTATTCATTCATTTGGAAAGATTGCAGTTCTTATTTTTTTTAATTTGTTTTACATAACTGAATTAAGCTTTGACCTGAGAGTTATTTTGCCATGCGGAACTTACATCAGTGAATATCAGGACTTCTAGAAGAATCAATTTTCTGCATACTGAAGGGGAAAAATTATACATCATTAAATATGTATATGTCTTTAAATATATTTGTAAATACTAAAAATCTGTTTTTCTGGTAATTGTGTTTGATCACCACCCCCTAAACACCCTTGCAACTAAAAACCCTTTTCCCCCCAACTGAAAACTCTTTAAAAGCAGAAGAGGATCCCACAACTAAAAAATCCAACTCTTGGGCTGAGTTTATTCTCATACAGTTTAATCATAAGTGATATTGTCAGTCGTGTTGGAGGTAGGAAGTATAAAAATATGGTCAGCATTTTTAGAAGAGACAAGGAGACTTCTTTTTTTTCCTGTTGGAGCTTGTCAGCTAATAGCTCAAAGATTATTTATCAATGTTACAGTCTTTCTGTGTTATGTCCATTTTTATATGATGCCAGCTAATTTAATGCTTAATTGTAAGACTGTCTTTTGTTTCTAAGAGATCTGTGAGGTGTTTTCTATAACTAAGCTGGCCAATGCCATCTTGGAGAATGTAATTTTGTATTAATTAAATCCATTTATTTGATTCACTGTTATATTTTTAAGAGCTGTATTAATGCTAAAATGGAAAAATAATCTCCTGTCTAATTGTTTTATTCACAGATGTTATTTTTGTCTTTATTGTTAGTAGTTATATGTTGCCTGATGGAACATCTTTTTCTCTTTGTTAAGCAGCAGCAGGCATAAAATTTTACATATATTTAGTTGTCTATTTTCAAAATGGTTGTGAAGCATTCTCAAATGATATGAAAGTAATATTGATGGCAAACTAGCACTCTTCTGAGGTAAAGCATTTATGTCATCTTTGTGAATTATGAGTAACTAATTTCTCCTATTAATTCATATTCATTTTATTCTTCTGCATGTTTTATTCCCATTTTCCATAGTAAGTGCAGTGACTATTTTAACGTGAACAAAGGAAAGTTGTAAAATCTTGACTTGTAAAAAACTGATTGCAATTGTTCGTGCATCATTCAGTTTCCAAGCAGTATCTCATTATAGTTATTTTCATTGTAGTCAGCAACACTGCAGTGAAAGAAGTGATGAGAGAAATAGTCCATATCATGCTGGAAGAGTCCACTATTTTTTGTTCTTATACATAGGAAGAAAAGAAACAAAATGATAGTTCTCTGTATCAATTTTTGATCATTTGAAATAAGCCTGAACAATTTGCCCAGGTTATTTTCCAGGAGTGTGAACCCTCTGAAATCCAAGACCCTGACTTGAATATTTACAAACTGAGCAATTAGTTTATTATATGAGCTGTGGCACAGTTCCAAAATTAAGGTGCTCTTCCTGAGATTCAGATCTTGGTTTTATTTTTGCTGGCAATGACACCACAAGGTGGTAGAAATAGTCCAGCACAAAATTGATGTTCCTTTCTAAAGGTTTAGTTTTAGTAAGAAAGAAAGAAAGGAAGAAAGAAAGAAAGAAAAGAAAAGTCTTCAAAGAATTGTTGCTCTAATAAGAGGTAGGCAGCAAACTTGAACTTCATCCTTGGTTTGTACCTGTTTGTCTCTGAATGATTTGCCTATTCCCAACCCTTTTTCCCCATTGGCCGTCTTCTTGTCTCTTCACAGGCAGGAAAATGGAAGACATAGTGTAATCTTTTTTTTTTTTTGCCCAGTGAGGTTCAAATACTATTCTTGTATAGAATTTTTCTGGAAGCCGTAGCAATCTCCTGCTAGTGTAAAAGAACTTCTTTTTTTAATGTGTTGTTGTTCTTCAGTACTCCCCAGTAAATCGTCTGCATATATCCTGTTAACATTTCTTACCAAATTAAAGAAATGTTGAGGTATTTGGTATTCATTGTGGTCTCTAGGTAGTGTAATGTTTCCTTTATTTATTCTTGAAATTCTCAAACGTATTCTGAGCTGTTTTCATATGTTGTCTCATTACACCATAGAAAATTGTAGGAACTTAATGAAAACAAATTTGCATTTACTTCAAGACAATGGTGTTGCACACTGAGAATACTGGAAGTATAATGAGTATGCTGTTTTTGAAGCATCCTGAATACCCAGGAAAGATCAGGAGATGAGATTTCTTTGTTTGTTCAGTGTTCTTTGTGGATTTGGTTTTCTTTTACTGGTGTGAAAACTTCTGCAACATGCCTCAGTTGGAACTATGCCCCATTCCTCTCCGAATTCAAATGAGGACTTTACTTTTTTAGCAGTACCTCAAGCCTCATACCATCAGCATTCCATCTAATTCCATTGGTCTGTCAGAACTGCAAAATTAATTTAGATGGGTTAATGTTAACCCAAGGGGAAGGCCATTCCTTAACCCTGTAGGTTTCCTATTAGGCTGATGCTTAGTTACTAAGGATAGTTCTATCAATTTATTCATCAAGAGAGGTAACCAGAGAAGGAAGTTTGGATTGCAAAATGACTGCTCTTGAAGGACATGTGTTGAACTCTGATCCAACACTACTTAATTTTTGACACTTGGAGTCTTTCCAATATAAAAAATATTTTGGTATATTTTGGGTTTCAAGGTACTTATTTACATAACTGAATAAATACATAAATAATTCATACATAAATCATGGTACATTTAGTTATGAGAACAAGAAACAATAGCCAGCAGACTAAAAAAAGGATTTTGATAAGATTGGTCCTGCTCATTACAAAAATTGCTAGCAATGTCTACATCACCTGTCATCTGTTATGATGGCTGTTAGGTCAAAGAATTGAGTACTGTAAGGTTCTTCTCTGTTATATATTTCTAGAATGTTAGACGCCATTGTTTTGATAGCAAATAGTTATTTGTAGAGCACAGCGCAGGAAGCAGCCATTAACATCAAACTCATAATGGCAGATTGACACAAATCCATCTAATCCAGCTGTAGAAGAGGTCTCAGATCACTTCATTGTTTCTTCATTGGTTTCTTCAGCCAAGGTTTCTTCATTGGCTTACTGAACCCAGATGATACAGCTCACTGTACCCAGGTATTTATTTGGAGAGATAGCAATCTATGTGATTGCAACCTAAGCATGAAGTGTGAGGGTGGAAAATGGTGCAGTAATTTGAGTCTAATAAACTCAATATTGGGAAAGAAAATAATTCCTGTGTGGTTTCAAGGAAATGGGTATAATCTCTTGGTAAGAAGGTGGAAAATCTGTTAGAGACATTGATCAGCCTCTAGTATAATGCCTAAAATTATGGTAGTCTGTAAGAGCCTTGGAAGGTGCTCTTTAATTCCAACTATTTTATAATAAAGATAAGTACTGTTCCCATACCTTTCCATGTCAGTCAAGGCACAAATTTATATTTAGGGATATATAGAAAGAGAATGGAGTGAAGAACATATATACACATAGATGAAGCTGGAAATCTGCTTCTTTTAAATATGATTCATTGCCTTTTGTTCTTGTCATACTCAAATATTCTCTGTATCAGAACCTGAAATAACATTCAGAAGTGTTTGACTCACACGTAAGCTCAATCATGTAAGCTTTATAATTCAGTAGTTGCTCTTTTCCTTCTTTAACCCCTGTTTGAGAAGATTCTCATATTTTCATAGCATAATATATTATAATATGTCTTTCACTTTGATTATGTCAAACCATGAAAATCTCAGTTATGCAAATGGTAGAAGGTGGTTTTGTTAGTTGTTTGATACTGGATATATATTTTTTATTGTTGACTGAAGTCCAGGGTTATGGTGGCTTGGAGGTACAGACAAATCACAGTAGGGATCTCCTCCACAGATCTAACTATTACATAATTTGTTACCAGTTAGTGGTATTGTATATGACAGGAACCCATATGTTATGATCTTTCATAGCTGTGAGCATACTGTACAAAAACCTGTTTCTTCCAGTTCACACAGAATTTGAACCCCTGTTTTTTCTGACCTTTTCTGTATTATGGATAGATGGCATACTCCAATACTGATAGCTTCATACGTTTTTGGAACTCTAAAAAATCTAAAATTTGATAGTGAATGTCCAATTGAAAAAAAATTACTTCTTATATCATTTGATGTGCATTCAAATTTCTGCATAATAAAAAAAAAAATCTCTACTTCTTGAGGGTGCTTGCTAACCCACTATAACAGAAGGGAGAAATATGATTCCTTGCATATATAGATATGTGCATTAGGAATGTCTGTATTTTTAATGACCATAAAGGATAAAATCTTGCGTTCATTATGAAAGGATTTTAATAGTATGCATTTCTAAAAATGCAAACAAGAAAATACATTTTCTGTAAAATTTGACAGAATAAAAAATTTTATATGGTAGGGCACAAAAGGTCAAGTGCAACATTATACAGTGAAATCAATTCAAGGAAGACTTACTTCAGCCCCTGCAGCATTAAAATATCATAATATCCTCTAATGGGTTTGGAAGCCATTAACAGCCACTGATTCAGCACAGGGATGAGAGTTTTCTTGTTTCTGTTGAAAGGTTTCACTAATGCTGTCAAGTATGAATTCTCTGAATAGAGAAAAAGGTTTAAATGACAAGTCAAGTCATCATTGTATGACTTTTTTCTGATTGTTTTCAAGTGAAGACTAGAAACAGATGGAGTATATAAATCTATTCTAAACTTGGAAGATTTAGCTGAAGGGCAAAAGGTCTGTAAAGGATTTACTTTTACTTCTATGCACTCCAGAGGCATAATTGAATCTTTATGTGTATAGCTGTGTGGTAACCACTATGATTGTTTTTACAAGTGAAGTTTTCACAGCAAATAAAATAGTCCAGAGTACCAGGTAAGAATCTTTTCCTCAGTATAGACTGTAAAAAGGTGGTAGTATTTTAGCCAGAAGGGACAATTACTAAACTATTTTTATTCAATACTGACATATAACTATCAAACTTGTGCACTAAATCACATTTGTTACAATAAATCTATTATTTCTAAAGTACACAAACCTAATTTTTCCAACTACAAAAGGTAATTGTGAAGTTGTAATGGAAGACATCTTTTTAGGATGTTTTGCAGCTGGAGGCAACTGCAGATAAAACTTTAGATTTCTGAAAAGCCTATTCAGCAAATAGAAAACCTTAAATCAGGGAGAAACATGAGATACCTTAAAATTCAGTAACTTGCCAGTTTATGAAACTTCTTTTTCATCTGAAAACAGGAGTGATTGTATCTAACTTGCTTAAGAAATACCATAGTGTGGAAATTCTCTGTATTTGTAGGTGATGTGTATCTTACTTGGGTGAGTAATGAGAATGTGCTGGACTGTGTCAAGCAGTCACACATTAAGGACACACATACAGTCTTCTTGTGAAGTTGCACATTTTTACATGTTAAGGCTCTCAGCAGTGATTTGAGGAGAACTGCAGCGGATTTTGTGAATTCTTTTTTGTGAGACAGTCCTTAAACATGTTGTTTTGTCCTTCAGTTATTCTATAACATTATTGCAGTTACTACTTAGAAAAAAAATGTTTTCACTTTTCTATAAATAATGTTTTACATTCCTTTTACTTTTTTAAAGGGACTTTTTGCAACATCAGAAAATAGAAATCTGTTTTCTGTTGACTCGTATATGTTATGCTTGGCAGTCTAAAGGTAGAAACAACTTTTGTTGTTTTCCTTTTTTAAAATCAACAATAAAATAAACTTTGTATGTTTGTACTTTTTTTGTTCTTTAGAATAGCTGAGGTATAATTAGGTGAAAACTAGTTTTGTTTTGTTTAAGAAAAAAGTTGAAAAGAAACTTGAAAATTAAATTTTTGGGTTAAAACCCAGAAATGTAGAAAGTTCTTTTCCACTTGCATTTTCTTGATTTTTTGTATAATTATTTATTTTTGAAATGAAAAATAAATTGTTAATTGATATATTCAGGATACCTGAAGTATAAGTGCTTTGAGGGAAGAATGTCTTATGATTAGCTGCCATAACTGGTGGTCAGGGCTTCTTGATTCTCCCCCATCCCTCAGCTTTTGTGTGATCTTGTATTTTGCATATATCAAGTAATGGGATGGAAATAATAAAATTGCCTGTTTCACATGGGCATCAGTAAAGAGGGCCTTGGATTGAAGACGCTGTATAGCTGTCATGTACTAATGTGTTTGACGTATGTCCAGAGGTGCTTGTTTTTGAACAAATGAGCATTTTTGTAGCCCAAAATATTCAGAAGGATCTTTATTAAGATAAAAGAAGAACCATATTATGATATGTTCCATTGTTTTACTGCAATGAGACTGTCCTTCTTTGTGTTGTAGGACTGTGTATAATTCCCCAAAGGATATGGTACTTTTCCCCAGTTATGATAAAGAATGATGCAATTTATTATTATGTTGTTTTCTGTTACAAGAGGCTGATAAATCAAACAAATTTGTATAGTTTGGGGTTTTTTTTAAAAAAAACTAGTTGAGGATTCACAGGGCTAGTGAAAAAGGGCAGGAAAAGACCTATTTTTATGCAGGGCTACAAATGTACAAAAAAGGTTAGCTACAAAAGTGTAGGTTCGTAGCTTATTTGATTCAATGGATTAACATTTCCTATTCTCGAATTTTATATGTGTAAATTCTCTGTGTGTGACTTTCAGGGGAAAGTAGCCCTATCAAACTCGGGCTAAATATTGCACTGAGATTAGCTGGGGGCTTTAACAGATAATGAGGCTCTTGATCAGGTGTCATGGTTTAAACCCAGGTGGCAACCAAGTGCCACAGAGCCATTCACTCACTTCCTCACAAGCAGGATCAGGGAGAGAATTGTAAGAGTATCTCAACCTATGAGTTTTTTTCTCTTCTAAAGACAGTTTAATAGGTAAGGCAAAAACCTCACATGAGCAAAACAAGGAATTCATTCACCACTTCCCTTGGGCAGGTAGGGGTTCAGCCATCCCCAGGAAAGCAAGGCTCCATCACATGTAATGGTACCATCACTCCAATTGTGTCCCCCTTTCCGTCTTCTCCTCCAGCTTTATATACTGAGCATGATACCATGTGGTATGGAGTACCTCTTGGGTCAGCTGGCATCAACTGTCTGGGCTGTGTCCCCTCCCAGCTTCTTGTGCCCCCCAGCCTACTTGGTGGGGTGGTGTGAGAGGCAGAAAAGGCATTCACTCTGTGTAAGCTACAGTACTTCCATGTGTGCTGGATGTGTCTGTCAATAGTACATTCTTTGCTGATTTTGGAAGTCATATCTCTAGTAACTTTTAAGTCACTATAAGTACAAGCTGAAAGGTCTGCTAGAGGACAGTTTTACTTTAACATAAAGTAAAGAATGTAGGGCAGAACTGCAAATCAAACCTTCTCTCTCTTAACTGAGAATAGATGCAAAATTATGTGACTGAGACAATAATTACATTTTTTAAATAATTAAATATTCAAATTTTTCCTTTGCATATGAAATTTTAAATATTCTGAATGACAGATATATATGAATGAGTGAACACCATGTTTTTTAGAGTGTGACACACCTCTTAATGCTGAGAAATATTGAACTCTGACACTTTTGTTTTGTTCCTTAATAATAGTAATCACATTTTCTTTGTTTTGGAGAAAAACTTCAACCTGTTTCTATATCTCTTCATTCTCACTTACAACTCAGCCCATTATTATTCATCATATTATGCAGCATGGAAGCTATTTTCAAAGAAAAATGTAGTTTGTTGTTGACAGCATCCAAAACTAGTCTCATCAGCAGTCTGCTATTTGGAGTTACAGAACCTACTTTTTTCTGGGTTGATTTGTTTGGGTTTTTGTCTTGTTTTTTTTTGTTTTGGTTGGTTGTTTTTTTGGGGTTTTGTTTTGGTTTTGGGGGGGTTGTGGGTTTTTTTGGGGAGTTTTTTGTTTTGGGGTTTTTTGTAGCTTGTTGTACTGATGTCTTGGAAATCTTAATTCTGCAAAACTTCACACTGTTATAATTTCAAGGCATAGATCTTAATATTGTTGTCTTAGTATCTGTAAATAAATACTGTTTCCTATGACTTTCAAACTCTATAAAATTAATTTTCTTAGTACTTAGTTAAGAAATACTGCATTATTTCTTATTTACTTGCAAGTCATTGGGAGCACTTCAAATATTTATGAACTCTAAGGATTACTTTTTCTATAAATATTACACGTTTTGTTGTGATGTCATCCAAACTGACCTACCTGATTATTTTTTGGGATTATTCAGTCACTGTATATATCTGTAATAGAAAAATTTACCAGCTACTATTTATTAATTATATATAACTCTAAATGCAGATCTGTCAAAGAATAGGATGTTTGTTTTATTTATAAAAGGTAAATAATTTATGTCTTTCAAACAGCTTTTTCCTTAACAGGAAAGATTTTTAGAAAAGAATGCATGACAGTTAAGTACGTAGTTAGAATTTTTTTAAACATTTATAAATCATGTTACAGTTAAATTTTGTTCTAGAAGGAGGAAAAGGAATAAAACAATGGATTTTTTTTTGTCTTACTTTGGCTTGAGTGACATACAGATTCATACTAGCTACAATTTGAAAAAAGATTTTGGATTTATGATAGGACAATATTTAAGAAGTCAGATAGGGCAATGAAGCTCCTTCCATAGAATATAACATACCATTGATTTAATGCAGTCATTTTCACTATAATATATTTAAATATCTATCTTGGGCACACTAATGCTTGTTAATGTAACATACATGTACCTAATCCTTAAACCTCATTTGAAAATTGATTACTGAATTTTGTTCTGTTGGAGCTAGTTCTTCAGGCGTGGAGGTAACTTTATGCAGCTGAGACCTTATGGTATTATTTGGCATATGTTGTCGGCTTTGAGCAGATCTACGCAGTTGTGAGAAGAAATCTTTTGTCTGGGAAATGGGAGATATTAAATGATTACTTTCTTTTTGAGAGGAAGTTTGTGTACAGCTCCTATTAATGAGCAGTAGTTGATCAATAGAGGCTTGTCAATTCTGTGCAGGATTCTGCATAATGAAACTTAGTTCCTTGCTATAATTATCATCACAGCTCACATCTAGATTTCCATCACTATCTGGTTTTTTTGAGAGTTAAAAACCTTCTAGGAAGTGGTTTGAATACTTTTTTAGATTTCCCCTGTTTTTCTGGATGGTAGAGGCAGTGTAGGTGAGGAAGGCAGTAAGAATATTAGAGAGGTATAGCTAGCCGATATTACGTGGAGATGGAGAGCGTGCATGGGTTCCAGAGGCAGAAGGGATCTGTGAGGCTGACCAGCCACTGGCCAATTTTATGCCCTGGATGTTGGTGGCTCATGCAAGGTTTTGCTGAATGGCTAGGTGAATTTAAATTGAGAAACTGAGATTTGTGTAGAGCCTTAAATTTTACTTCAGATTAACTCTCTCTGAACATGCCTCTGAATTTTGATGCACCTCTGAGGGCCAACAGTCAGTGTAAGTAAAAGCAGTCTTTAGTCTGTTCCTCTTGACATCTTTCACAGTGACCCATGTTCATAGAAGGATTGTTGACATGCAACACTTCTGCTGTGTCGCTAGCACACTTTCAGAAATAGACTCTTCCTTTGAAAGAGAAGCTGAGGGTAGACTGAACAGCTGCAGTTTGCCTGCTTCTTTCACACTGTCTTAAGGAAGAATGTATGGAGAAATGATTTAAAGGCACAGAGTACACTTACTCTCTATTATGTGATAATGATGGTGCTGTAGAAACCCTAGTGTGATGATGAGGATTTTGGAAAGAAAGGAATAAAATCCACAAATTCTTGACAATGCCTACTGTCTCAGGAAAAAACACTAGATACATATTCTGACATTCCTAAACTTTTGAAAGCATTTTGCTGTTTCTCAAGTAGTCTGAAATACATGAAAAATGGTTCCTCTTGATATCTTACTAGGAGGCAGCTTGCAGAGCCTCAGCAAATATGGTGTGCTTTACCTGTGGAAGGTCCTGAATGTATGTAAATTTAAGAGGCTGACAAAAAGCATCTCTAAATGAAGGCACCTTAAGCTAAACTGCTGCATTGGTGATTACCTAATTAGATAACTGGTTTCTAACCCTTGGAACCATATATACATGGAAAGAGTAGTTCAGTAGGACACTTTCACTTGCATATATAGATCCTTTTCTTTGTGCTTTGCATTACTGTTTGGTCATCACAGATAAAGGCCTTCAGAAAGCACCCAGAAATGCACTCTATTTTCAACTTGTATGTATTTTATTCTTACAGACAAAAACATATAGAAAAAGGCAGCCTGTAGTTAGCCTGCGAGTTATTTGCACTTGAAATCTCAAAATAAAAACAGTGATCAACTGGGCCATAAGTTGAGATGTTAGTTTTGTACCAGTGAATGTTTTGCGTAATATATAAAATGCATTCAGTAAGTTTTGACCAAGTTTGAGATTAGCAGGGGCACCTTGTTTTAATGAGCAGCCAACACTGAATGCATGTGTATCATAATAAGTTTTGGGGATTTTTTTTCCCTATTAAAACTGTGAACACCACATACCTATACAGCATTTTAAAAATAATTTAGAACACACTTAACCAAATACATTTGCAGTCATAGACAAACATAACCTTTTAGTATTTCTTTAATAGAAATTATCCCATGAGCAGTGACAACAGAATCACTGTTACTGTTTGTTCTAGAGCATGACAGGGAAGATCTTCATATTTGGTGTCAGACTACAACTATTATTGGGACACATTTTCAGGTTCTAGCATGTTTCTTAATAATAAGCAGTGACATAGTAGACTAAGGATACAATAATTCATCAAAAATGAATGCTGAAGAGCATTAGAAAGCTGATCCCTATTCCATTTTTATTTAAGTTATTTTTACTAGAAATTAGTTTTTATATATTTTTATATATTCAACAGTTTTATATATCTCACAGTGATAAGAATGGACAATTTTTAACTCAATTTTCAGTCTTCTACATTGGAAGAAAAGTGAGGCTTTTCTACTCTGAAACCCAGGTTTTTCTTAATATTTGGCTGACAAATGGCCACAGTGCTTTGTTGTGGGGGAGTGTATTGGGAAGAGGACAGGAAGAAGGGATGGAGCTGTTATCCTGGGAGACTCTTCTACCTCCTTCCCTCTGTGTATGTGTAATAGGTGAATCTTTGTACTTAATCTTTGACTGATTACAGATTGGTTTTCAGAGCCTTGGTATCTAGTGAGGGGAAAGCAGTTTCAACAGCATTTCAAATTGTATTTGATTGAGTTGAGGCAGTCCTTGTATATTGCAGGGATTAGCAGCAAATCCAATATTTGAACTATTAATAGAGTGTTGTGTTCTATTGGTCAACTCCACATGAGATGGGAGATTTGTTCCTTTGCTTGTGCATTTATGCCTTTTGAGAAGTGGAATAGGTAAGATCAAACTTTTTTTGGTTGTGAAAAGATGGTTGTCTTTGGATTATGTCATAATTTTGAGCTAATGCTGTGCAAATGAAGAGCAACAGTACTGGGAATAAGAAGGCCTCTGTTTAGTGAGTACTGCTCAAAAATTCTGTCACACAGAAATGAATCACAGAATAAAAAGATTTCTCACCATAACAAATCTTATGTTCAATTTAAAACTTTTGCCTTAGATGTGAGGGTAGAATATGTACTTGGTTAAAATCTGTTTGAAGAATGGATTTGAATGCAGAATTGTTACCATTTGAGTAAGCAAATGAACCTCTGTATAACTGCTTCCGAGTCAATTTTAAAACATCTTTTTAGAAAGGAGGATTTAAAACTATGTTTGGAGGCAACAAGCTTCTGAAGATGGGACTCAGCCATTTGCTTCATGCTATACCAGCAATGTGAAGGTAGCGTCCCCATTTATTTATTTATGTATTTGGACTGTTGTTCTGAGAAATTGAACTCTTTTCATGCACCAAGGTAATAAAAATTAGCCCGCTGATTTCTTGATTTATTTTTTTTTCAAACTGTGCTGTATTTTTGGCATAAAAGATCAGAGTGTTAGATTTTTCAGTGAGGTAGTTTAAGTAGATTTTGTCCTAACCTCTGAGGCACATCCTCAAAGAGTTATAACATAAAGTGGCTTCTAACATGAGACATCACTGGAACTCAAGAGAAGCAGAAAGCACCTGAGGTATTCTGGAAGTTACAGGGATAGTAAAACACATCAAATGGATAAAAATTACTACTGGTTGAAGTCCTGAGCTCAGTTATCTTGGTTTTGGGTAATAAAGTCTGACTAGAGTGGCAGGATAGATGGGGAACAGTTAGTAAACAAATATTATATGCATCTACTATGTGTGCTCAAATGCTAAGTATGTTAATGTTGAAAAAATAGTGTTGAGGAGGACTTAGAAAAATAACTAAACATAACAGTGTTTTTGTTATCCAGGGTTGTATTCATGCTGCTTAATGCAGTCTACTCATAGGAGTAATTAAATCCCTGATACAGCTATACTCATGTCCTCACACTTATTTATACTTTTGTCTGAAACAGAGATTTTAATCCTCAGTATCAGAAGTTGGGTTTTATAGTTATGTGTTTTTATAGACTAGAAGCAGCAATGGATGACACTTCAGAACTACTTCCAGGGAAGGGCATATCTGTTTCGTTGCATTATTGCAATTAGATGTGGCCTGAATTTCCTGTAGAAAATTGTGTAAATTCTGAGATGGCCAGTGAATGAATAGCAAGGTGTGCACTGGCCACAGTTCTCTCTTTTGCCCTGCTAAAATTATATCGTACTTGCTGCTCAACCTTTCCATTAGAGCAGTCACAGGCACAGCAGTTAATGACCATAGAATATGTGAGAACCTAGTTAATAGCGTATCTAGGCTTCACAGTTCTTATAGAGTAAGTACACGTTCTTTTTGTGTAACACCAATTTAAATAATTTTCTGCAATGTATTTTGTAAATTAGCATGGGATTTTTTTTCCAAGTGTTCAAGAATGGCACTGCATAGGCAGTCTAGAACATTGAATTTCATAAAATCCTATGTATTAAACAACTGAAAATTCTTTTCCTCACAGGAAAGAAGGAATGTATGTGGGTTTTTTTCACCTAGAATGTTGATAAAACTTTTTCTATTCATAGGACTCTGTGTATAATGACAGTATCTGTAAGGCAGACACTTGAAATTTGAACAGGTTTTTTTTTTTGTGTTGTAAATTTCCTCATTTTTGTGACCTTGCAATGTGATGATGTGCTAGTAGAATACTTCGATAGTAAACATGTGCTGTTGTGCAGTGGAAATGATGCCTCAGCACTGCAGCAGAATTTAAAATGAGAGCATCCTGTGGTTTCCACAGCAACAGGGAGTGCCAGGCTGTTTGCACTGAGGAAGGCAGTGAGTAGCACGCACTTCGATACGTGCCAGTATTTATTAAGACCGTTAGGATGGCAATTTCTGTCTACTACATCGCAATTTATGCCTGATTTAAAGTTCCAGTCTTTTGCCGTGTCAGCTACTTTCAACTCCCATTCCCGCTGGTGGAAATGAAGATAATTGGCAATGGTTAACAACGGGTCCTCACACCAGCAGCTCCGAGTGCATCCATTATTCTGGGAGGATGCATGATGCATAAAGGGAAAGCAAAGAAAACTAACTGATCTGCTGAGACTACAGTGGCTTTCTGTTTTGTTTGTGTTTTAGCTTTTGATTTATGTTTGCTTAGTTGTGGTTGTGATTTTTGCTGGTTTGTTTTGCGGTGGTTTTTTTTTTTAAACAATGGAAGTGTTTCATAATTTTGGACAGTTCAGGGAAAGCCACAGTTAAAATCTGTACAGTCTAACCATGGGTTGTTCTCTGTAGGAGCTTCAATTTAGTGAGCTTGAGAAACATCGTAGGACTTCCTCACATGATGAAAAGTGTAGAAGATTTGTTTTTGGTTCTTAGCTAACTATGGAGTTTCATTTTGTGTATAGCATGCTTGCCTTCTGTGTGGAGGAATTTTCACTTTATAATCAACTGAGTTTTCAAAATCCCAGTCTGTCATATACTTAGCAATCAAGAATTGGAAAAGAATACATGATGAGATATCAGCTACATCACAGTTTCTATTCATATATACTTGGAATTTGTGCCCATTGGCTTAATGGAAGCAGCTGTCATGTTTGTCCATCCTGTAAATATCGTGTGATCACACTCAAGATGCTCTTGTTTTCGTATCAGATTCGGAGATACTTCAATTTACCTTCCATTTTCTAAATAAGTTGAAAAGAAATTCAGAACCTCAAGCAGGCTGTGGATCCATGTGTGTCTCTCCCGTGTGCATTCTTTTGAGGGAGATTACTAATTTGTGGTAATCTAAGATAGTGTATATTATGGCATCTGGTTACAGAAGTGGTGTAGCTGAAATATTAGCAGCTCTAGTTTAGAAGTTACTGTGTTACAGTCAAGTAAACCTTTTGGCAAGGACAATGGGAAAATAAAGAAATGACAACATAATATGTTAATATGATGGTCACATGATATGGAACAATAACAGACTTTTCTTTGTGTCAAAGCTAATTGAAATTTCCCCAAATTCTGCATTTGGGAAATTTATTTTGCTAACTTCTGCTTTTAAACAGAAACACATTTTCAAGCGGGATTTTTTAATGAGTATCCATTCTGTCCATTTATTTGCATTCTTTCATGAATTAAGTAATGTTGGCATCTTTAAAATCTGGAAAAAAAAATTTTAAAAATTCTAGGAAATATACCCATAATTTGGTAAGTGGTATGTAGAAGCCATACTTGGTCTGTGAGGACCCTCTTCCATTGTGAGTGGTGTTGCTCCAAGACAATTGGCCAGTTGATCCTTCTCTGACAGCCCTGAAGGAGCCAGGCAATTGGCAGCTCTGACTGGGTTGCTAAAGTTCCTCAGTCTTTTACTGTTCCTTTGTGCTTTGTGCATATGGAGATCAGTCAGCCTCAAGCAACATGGCAAAGCCTTCTGCAATAAATGCAATAACCATGCTGAATATGACAACATGTAACAGCTTATGACAATGATCTGGAGAGTTTGGTACACACCATAAGGCCAGCATCTCTTTTTGACAATTATTTCTTACACATATAATGTACATAAGCCTAAGTCAATGGGGTTTCAGTGTGGAAAGTATATAAAATGCATGAAACAGAAGTATTTCAGGCTTTTGTATGAAGGCAAATATAAGCAAGGGCTGAACACAGCTTTATTGTTTTTTCCTGGAAGCACCACAGATGTTCATTTATAGTAAACTGTTTGCTATAAAGTCTGCCAATGTGAAGCTCACTTCAGATGTATTTGCATCACTAGATCTGAGACACTTCCTAGAAGTATTTGAGGTTAGGGAGGGGCAAATACTTTAAAAAAACCCCAACAACAAAAGGGTCTTTTAAGATCTAGAAGCATTAACATTTCATTCTTAACACAAATTTTAGGAACAAAGTGCAAACGCATCTGTTAACAGACACCGAAATTAGGCACTACAGTGTTAGTTTCAGTAACCTGAAGATATTGCGCATTTATTAAACAGCATGTAAAAGTTCTACTCCGCTAAAGACAAAATTATATGTAATTGCCAGATTACAAATTATATACATTTTATATGGTATCAGAGTACTGAAATTTACCCATCTTGATAGACTGCACATTCTTACTGATTCTATGATAAAGCAACTGCATCTGTTGAATAACAATGGCAATCATATACTGAATGGTATAAAAGTCATAGACTAATCCAGTTTACTTTCTAGTAATTACCTGTAGACTTCCAAATTATTGCCTAGCTTCTGATGTTCATTAGTCACTGGAAATGAAAATGGCAAGGAAACCAATAGTGCATAATCTGGAACATTTTAAATGTTTATGGATTTCATAACATTATTAGAAAATATAAGAGGTACTGCTCTTTCAGATCCACAGAGGCACATATTAAGGACTATAATAATTGCCTTCCCAAGGACAATGATTTGACACTGTTGGAAGTGATGCTGAGACTACTGATTTCTTACACCTTCATTAGTGTGCAATGAAAACTGCAGGTTAACAAGAAAAAAACCTAGTTTTGTTTTGTTTTTTAATTAGTGTACTCTTGACACAGTTAATTGTCAATTTAATAGAGTTGTCTAATGATATTTAATAATGTTGCTTTGAGGTTTCAACTGTCCCTGAACTCCATTTATTGTCATGTCACTAGTCATGAAAAATATCAACCAAGAGCAGTATATAAAAAAGCGTTGGTAGAAGTTCTTTTCCTTTAAAACTAAAATTTCATAAATAAATGTTGGTTCCCTTTGCCTGAGTAAACTTATCATGTCCTTGGCTTGACATATGAATCTACAGAAATTCAAATTCATATATTTCAGCCCTTGAGCTGTTTCATTCCATCCCTAAAACCAAAAAAAAAAAAAAAAAAAAGGAAAAAAGGAGAGAAAATCTTAGTATTCTACCAGGTATTAAAACCAATATTCGGTCATTTAAGAATAATCAGATTCAACCAATTTTAACAGTGCTTAAAATATAACTTATTAAATGTATATTTCAAAGCTTTCAACATAGTGTTTTTTTAAGTAAAGTTAAAGGGAAAAATAATTGTGGGATTAAAATGAATTTTTAATAGGTCAGGTCATTTATTTCTTTTTTTAATTTATTTTATTTTTTAATATGCACACTTTCACAATATATATATATTCCTGCAAATGAATTGACATAAAACTATGGTGAGTCTGCTAGATGAGGGTATACTGTTAGGATGTTTCTGTTGTATTTAACAAGAGAAGTAAGGCTGTAAGACTGTAGATAATGTAGGTTCTAGAGCTGTTCCTCAGAATAAAATACATGATATTTGAATCCAAACAACCTTAATATTGCATATACCTTTATGAGATAGCAAACAAAGAGAGAATAGACTAAGAGGGAAGAAGTCATAGCTCTCAAAGGAGTATTAATTTTGTTAAGTTTGAAATAGATTAGGGGGAAAGATGATCCAGCAAAGAGAACAGGTTGATGGTTGTCTATAGGTTTGACAAGTAGAGCACAGTTTGCTTTGTAACATATAATTTCAGTTAATTATATTTATATTCAAGCTGTTACTTAAATTTAATTGTAATAATTATGCAAAAGAACTGTATGTCAAAGCTGACACTTCAGTGAAGGAGCAGACAGGAAATATTAGGGTGGACACAGAACATTCTGGAAAGCAGCTGTGAAAGTAAATGTCATAGAGCTGATGACAGGACTTCACCTTGAATACCGTGTTTATGTCAAAACTCATTTTGAGTTATAAAATGAGTGCACTATGTAACAGAGATAATTTATAAGACATGGAAAAGATCATCATGTGATAGAATACCATGCACCCAGTCACTTGTTCTGTTTAGCTTGGAAAAGAAAAAAATAGACCAAAGTGCATTTCCAGCTTGGCACAATTCCTCATGGAGTTCTATGGTATTGGCATTGTTGAACCAAAACTTTAGGAAAGGAATAAGTGAAGACATTTAACTTTTGCATGTGTACTGTTCCTTTTGAGCACGTTGTTTTGATTTCAACTGATCTTAGAAACTAAGCCATTTTGGGTCTGTCTAGCAGAGTCCTTGGAGACCATCTGGAAATCCCAGGAAACTGGCAAACAAGCCAAGGTACCATAATATGGAAGAGAATACACGAAGCAAAGGAGATGAAAGGCTTTGCTGTCACTCCTGAGCTGAGAGAAGAATAGGCTGGAGCACCTATATAGATAGATAGAGGGTGTGACCTGCAGAAATACCCAGTGAACAGAAACCTGCCATGGTTAGTAGGGGTGAGGATTCCCCAAGAAATTACAATTGGGTGCAGTGCATGACTTCTACATCATTGTCCATCTTTACCATGGGAGGATAAAAATGGGGAAAGAAGATTGTATGCTGGAATAGTTCTTCTTTAGTGGGATATTCAGTGCATGTGTGATTAATGATAAAGCTGACTTGAACTTGGTTTCTGGAGTTTTAATCTATAAGAAAAAGCATATAATGCTGTGGATTACAATCTTAGATACTGCATTGTGTGCCTTTCAGATATAAATCCCCCAAAACCCCTATGATTTGCTATACATTGTGGTTATATAGTAGAAAAATGAATCCAGAATAACATTTTGAATCACTGTAAGGCATCAGAGGAAAACAATAAAATCTAATAATCAACGAACATTTAGACATGATTCCCTCAGGAGGAAAAAAGCCATCTCTTTTTAACTTGGTCTGTTTATGCATTTCAAATGTAAACTAATGTGAGTAAAAGACCTGTAGTACTATTAAAATAAGAGATCCAATGTCTGAGCTAATCTCTCCTATGCTCTCTCAGCTAATTCCTATTTCTCTTTAAGATATAAACAATTTTTCTCTTAAGATACAAATGCAGATAAAGTTTGTGATGCATTACCTCAAACATTTAATTGGATTCCAGGTTTTATGACTAAGTCTACAAGCTGTGTGAGCATTCGTTTATTTTCAGTGGCCAACATTAAATGTTTCGGATAGTCTCCATTTAAGGATTTTGTTTCCACATAAGTCAGTTTCCACATAAGTCAGTATGCCTACTGTGTTTTTCAAAAACATGACTGCTTCTGCTAGAACAGATGTCATATGCATTGTAAAATAACAGTGTTTTATGGGAAGCTTTTAAGCAAAACCACGGTAATTTATTTTGCTTAATGTCAGACATGAGCCACACTACAACAGAAGTGCTCTAAATGTCAAAACAAATCAATTTTGCAAATGTCAGACCAACATTAATGAAAGCTTGGCTCTTTCGCTAAGGATGCTTTCCTAATTCATAATAAGTACTACAACACTTTATACTGTGATTGTGTATAACAGAAGATATACATGCAGTTACCAGCGTTGTCATGCATTCCATTTCACAGTCCAAGTATGTACTTTAGAACCCTCTCTATTATAGTGACAGAAGGTTCTAATAACAGAATAATCTGATTGAGAAGGGACCTCAAAAAGTTAGCTAGTCTGCTCAAAGCAGGGCCCACTTCAAAGTGTTGGTCAGGTTTCTCAGGACTATTCAGTCAAACTGAAAAAAAAAAAGTCACTGCCATAAATTATTGAAATTCCAGTCTTTATGGATGAGCTGTTTCAGTGTCTTGCAAAAGAACAAACAAAAAAAACCCCAAACCCACCACTAAACCCCTCAAAACCAAAACGAAAGAAAAACAAACAAACAACAATAAACCTAAACCAAACAAAAACCCTACTCCCTCCCTTCAAACCGAAACCTTACACCTTTGAGAAGAGTTCGGTTCATTATTGTTTATGAACCACCTTTAGGTAGCAGAATAGTGCAGTTAGATTCATAGATAGCCTTATTTTCTTGAGGTAAAACAGAGGTTCCATGGCTTCTCCTTTTAGTTCACATGCTCTGCTCTCTCACCATCTTCACAGTCCTCCATTTGACTGTCTCCAGTTTTTTGATCTTTTACTTGCACTCAAGGACCCCAAACTGGACATAATGTACCTAACAGTCCACATGTACCACCATGTGTTTTACATAGAGAAGAATTATGGCTCTTGACCAGTAACTGTGCTTTTGGTAATGCAGCCCAGCAAGTGGGTAATCATCACTGCTGCAAGGTTACACTGGTGAAATATGTTGAATTCATGGTCAACTGGAGTTCTGAATCACTTTCTAAAGGGTTGCTACTTATCCTGTTGTCTATACTGCTGCGTTTTCTTGTTTTAGTTTGGTTTAGTCCTAGGTGTAGAACTTGCCTTTACTTTTTTTTTTTTAATATGTTAATAAGCTTTTTTCTGCCCTTTCCTTCTTCTTGTTGAGGTTTGTTTGAACTCTATCTTGCAACAACTGGATCACATCCCCACGTTTGGTGTCAGTAGAAAACTTATTGAGAATGCATTCTCTTCCCTTATCTGGGTTGCAAGGAAGATATAGAATTTTTACTTCAGTAAATTACTGGTGGTCTCTGAGGAAGACCACTGGCAATTAGCTGCCAGTTGAACTTCCAGCCACCAATCATTATTCTTTTATCTCAGTGATCTAATTGGTTTTCTACCCAATCTTCCACTGGTCTGTTTCTTCCCATATTGTGATTCTATAGGAGATGGCATCAAAGACCTGCATAGACTTAAGGTATACAACATCCAGTGCTCTTCCCCTGCTGGTAGTCGTTTAAAGTCAAGAGTGATTAAAGCTAGTCAAGAGTTATTTGCCTTGGTAAATTCACATGCCTGTTTCCAACCACCAGTTGTTCAAGTGCCTAAAATTAACTTAGCATAAATGGCCTTGCTCTATAACTTTCACAGGAACTGAGGTGAGCCTGACCAGCCTGAGTTCCCTGGATTCAGTTCCTATCCACCAATGATCTTCCCCCACCCAAGGATGGGCAATCCCTTTAATTGTTATGATCTTTTAAAGTTGTTAAAGATTGACCTCACCTAACTGAGTGACTTCCTCACCAGCTGTGGGTGCATCCCATCTGGTCTCACAGCCTTGTATACACTGGTTCTTAAATTACTTTTCTCATACTATCAAAGTACTTTTGCCCCTGGAGTTCAGCATCCTGGTGTGGTAACCTGGGGGACCTGAGGAAAATGCAAAAAGGCAGTGAGTACCTCAGCCATTTCCTTTCAGGTGCCCTCCTTCAGTAATGGGGCCACATTTTGGTTATCTTCCTTTTGTTCATGTTAATATAATATGTATAAAAATGTAAATTTATATATCTACTTTATATTACATGGAAAGCTGTACATTTAGCTATTAACAACTTGACTATTTTAAGCAAATTAGTCCTGTCACTGAAGTGAAAACTGTAAGTGCTTTGATGAATTAGGAAAAAGAACCAGTGCCGCATGACTCAGTAAACCAAATGCAGCTAAATGCCACAGCTGCTGTTTTGAATATCTGTGGCTCATTCGTCAAAAAGATTGTATTTGAAGAACTTTGAAATAGTGAAGAAATTTCAGACCACCAAAAAACCCACAAATTCTACAACATGGAAGAAAAAAAAACACCATGATTATTGCTGTTTAATTGCTCAGTTGCAGTAAAGTATATAAAATATATGCCTGTTGTATGGTTAGGCAAGGAATAGTCAGTTACTTGTGAATGAAAGATGATTATACTCCTTGCAAGCAGAATGCACAGTTGTGCTTAGGCACTGTCTGTGTACATTCCCCCTTGGCCTATTGTATGATACTGAATGAAAGGTAATTACTTAGAGAAAGTGTACGATGTATACAGATGATATTTATACCATTAGGTATGCTGTTAGGGGATTACACTTTTTTCCTATAAATACACAGTGAATGGCTCACTAACCTTACAATTACATCATGAAAACTGACACTTACTTTTCAGAGAAGTTTGTAGAAGAAAGCTGTGTGATAGTTTTCTAGAAATCATAAGCAAATTTAAGTGCTGTAGTCCCAGATTGTGTGGCTCCATCTAAACTTTTAGACTGGGCAGTACTATGCAGTTGATGAGTTTGACTTTGTCCCAGCATGTTGGGAAAAGAGCTGGAAAGCGCTAGCCTCCTCCCGCCTTCCCCTCCATCTTTGGAAGAACTGGACGAAAGCTGGAGGGGCATCATAGAAGGCCAGGGCTTATTGCAGAGTCTACAGGATATGTATGTTCTCAAGGGCATCTAATTATGAAGTAGCTGGTTTTGGTTTACTTGTCTCCTCTGCTACGTCATGCTTCGTGCAAATTATCATTCATGCTGAAGAAAGTATAATACAAATGTTCAATAAATGGAAGCAAGCTTTTTAGGGAATAGTCATGTTTATCATACTAATTTGCAAATGAGAGAGAACTGCAGGAAGTAGAGCTCATGCAGTTTTAACTAAAACAAGTTGGATAGTTTGGCTAAAATAATGTTGTGAACCTTTATGTTTAGTTCACTGAAATTATTTTCAAGGAATGATGGTACATAAATGTACAGCAAAACTTTGTAAGATAACAACAGATGAAAAAATAATTTATTAAATTATTACTGTATTTTTTCAGCTAGGTGTATTTTTCAAAACTAAGCAAGAATAAATCTGAAGGAAAGGCTGTACTTACAGCAGATATCAATAATCAAAAATACATGCAGGCTACATGGTCAATATTTATCTTTCTTCAAGGATCTTCTTTGTTTTCCTGGTCTTTTTCAGGATAAATATATCTGAAGACAGGAGAAATCACGTATTTCAATAGTGAAACAAACCTAATGTTGACTTTTATGTTGAGACTGGCTTTGATACTTTTTTTCAGAAAGTGCTCTTTCCTCTTCGTGACACCCTGTTTTATCAAGTAGGACCATACTTTCATTGACCTGTTCATTGTCCCAGGGTTTTGTTAGGCAGATAGGCTCTTCACTGTATAATGACTATATGGTTCTCTTAACATTCTTTGCTCTTTATTTTAAAAGTATGATGAAAAACTGTGCAGTCTTAAAACTTTTTGCCTTTTTGACTACTGAATTTTTCTCTGTATGTTTGGATATTTGTAAATTTAGAAAATGCCTTTCACTGTGCCACCTGTTGGTCAGCTGGTAAGATAAGGCTTGAAGGGAATTATCCATCATGCAATCAGGATGTGCATGTTTAGTTAAAAGAAAAGTTAGAATGCAATGTAACTTCTAAACTTTCTTTTTTTTTTCATCTGGGATAAATAATATTAGACTATTTTTATCAAACTAATTGTTTCAGAATTGAAACCATCAATTATATTTCAGTTATTTAAATAGTATACTACAAGGTCAACAAAGAACAGAGTTGTGTTTTTAAGATTATTCCCTTTGTTGATTTAAGAATCTAAAACATTCACCTTTACAAGTTTCCTTTCCTTTTTAATACAGCATAGAATGTGATTTTTTTTAAGTCACCTCATTTGATGTAGGGCTCAATGCAGACAGAAAAGTTGAACTTGTTTAAAATGTTAAATTTTGGAAAAAAAATGTTTTGGCCATAGTCTTTTTTGAAAATAATTTAGCCTTTTGTGAACATCTCATCAATTTCTGGGTGTTTCACAGGAGTGATATGTGGAAGCCTCTAGTTCTGACTGAGCAAGATACTCTCTCAGGTGAAAAGTTTCAAAAGGACTGTTTTGGACTAGGTGGGACTATTCAATATGTTTCCTTAAAGGCAGTGCAAAGTCTAACAGAGCCCATCTCACTATTCTGATTATGTGGCATTCCACCCTCCTTCTGTTTTTTCCGGCTTTTAGTGAACCCTTTTTAAAATGTCTGAGAAACAGGAAAAGAGGTATTTCACAATACTTTGTATTTTAAGAAGTACATAGTCTTGAGAGTGGGAGAACTCTTTTGAAAATTAGCAATAATTTCTGAAGGACTCATTTTTATTGGAGTGTTTATCAGCATGAACAGCTGCCACGTCTCAAAAATAAAAATGGAAAAATCCTGCCTTGCGAAACAGAGCACTTTGCTTATTGTCCAAATGTAAAAAATTCCAGGATATTTTGTTTTAGCCTTATTTTATCTTGCTGATGTATTTCAAAGTTGCACATTTTTAAGTTCAGAGAATACACACTGTCTCAGTGTTTAGTCCTGGGACAACCTCAGCTCACCACTGGAAGGCTTTAAATCCTTGTTAGAGTTACCGTTTCCACATCTCACTCACTTGTGCCAATGTAATGACTTCAGAGTAATTTTAACTGAAATAGTTTGTTTCTAACATTTTATTCTACCTATTCAAACCAAAAATTATATCCTTAAACACAGACTACTTGAAATATTACCCCTTATTCTTCCAAAACAATACATTTATTTCCAAATCTGAGATGTATTGTATTATTAAATGACAGCATAATGTATCTCCCCCTTGACCTAGTGATAATGCTTTTGTTCCCATAACTTTAACAAGGGTTGAATAGGAATTTAAAAATCTAATGAAATTATTTTTAATGGTTTTACCCAAGAAGAAAGTTCACCCAAAGTGAACTATCCCCTCTGTTTCGGTGATATTAAAATACGTAGAGGAGTAACTTGGTTGGGAAACACCAGAAGTTTAAAATGGACATATTCTTACCTAACCAGTAGCATGTATGGCAGTAATTGTAACATTATTATTGGATTGACTTCTCTTTGTTATTCGGTGATAGAGCCTTATGTGGACACATGGGCAAAATAAATTTTATACTAAACACCAGAAGGTTTTACTTTGTTGTTCTGATCCATATCTGCATCTGTACTGTTGGTGTTAGAGCTTCAGGGCTCACTTGGTATGCAGTCCATGCAGTCTGATGCCATCCCCTTGAAAAAATCACTCTGCTGTGGGGGACTGAAGGAGCTATAGTCGTAGGGTCTCTGACCTCTCTCTGTGTGGTCAGAAAGGTACCACACTTGAGACAGAATTGCTAAGCTGAAGTTTACTGGCCTTGAAATAAATGCTTTTATATTAAGCAAAACACTGATCTTTCCATTTTGATTACATGATAATCATTGGTATCTACGCGATTTTTTTTTTATTGAGTTTTTGTTTGTTAGCTTGTTTTTTGTTTGCTTGTTTTTGTGTGTGGAGGAGTTATTTTTTTTCCATCGAAAACCTCAAGCAAATTTTAAGCCCTTACTGTTATGCAAAACTTAGGGAGTATAATGTGGAATATGGAATATAATCCTTGAACTTTTATTGATGACTGCTTTAAAAATTAAGTACAACACTAAGAAGGAAGCTTTTCCTGGATTAAAAAAAATGTAACTGTACAAGGCTGCTCTAGGGTATGGTAGAATGTCAAGGAATATTCCCTACGGGGCCATCCAGCAGCCACTCTGGCAGTCACACTCGCACCACCTGAGCTGGGACCGAGGCACCTTCGCAGCTACACACCCACACTCACACAGTCAGACCAGGTTTCTTTACCAGCTCAAACCTAGGTTTCCCATAACACTGATGTCCGGATCCTTCAAATCATTTAATCTTGCTGCAATAACTAAATAATAAAATAACAGTTCAAGCTGGTGCCTCCAAGGAGGGTCCCCAAAGGAAGGATGCCCTGGGTTTTTATACTCGCAGTGTAAGTGCAGGGGTTGGGATCATCAGCTCCTGCCGTGTATCTGAGTGTCCAGATGGGACACTGGCTGGGCCTCAGGTCCCTGGACCCTTTGCTATGCAGAGGGGTGGCCTTTCATGGCCTTTTGCCTCAGGCTGGGGCTCCTGCCCCCACAGAGCAGCTCTCAACCTGCAGCTCCCACTGCGGCTGCACACCAGGCTACCTGCACTGAATGTATTCCTCAACAGGAGGTCATGTGTGTGTGCTCCTCACAGAATTTTGTTTCTGTATAAAACATTAGGAGTTCTTTTGGTTGACTAATTTCTTGGTCATTCGATGGCTGCCCAGTTAGGCAAATTTCATGGGTTCTGCCAGCTTACAGCAACCTTTTCATATATTGATGACTGTAAAGCTCAGTTTTACTTTTATTACAATACATATTTAAATGCAGTTGAAATATTTCTACTTTTATATGTATAATGCATTTACTATGCATATACTATAATGCATATACTATAATGCATATACTATACATTAAAAAGTATACGTTTTTAAACATACAGTTATATTTGAATTAGTAACTGACAAATAACTTTTTAGATTTGTTTGATTGCAGGTAAAAGAGAAAATAAGAGCAGAAATTACTTCAATATATACTACAGATAGTTAATAGAACCAGAAGGGGTATGTGCATGTGTCTTTTTGGGTTTTTTGGAGGGTTGGCTTTTTTGCTTCTTTTTTTTAAATTTTATTTTGAATGTTGCATGTTTATTAGTTTATAAATACAGAAGTGCTGGCAAATGTATTTAAAAATATTTGCAGTGCTTTGAAAAACTGAAACTGCAGATGGCTGGAGTTTTGAGTTTTAAGTGTTTTTGAATATAAATTATAGTACATATTATGCAAAAGAACTTCAAAACCACTAAGGTTTGCAAATGATGACTGTAAAACAGAGAGTGAAATATAATACAGAAAATGTAATTTACTTTCTGTAATACCAGTTAAAGATGGGGAGGGCCAAAAACCAGAGAACACTCTGTGAAGACACTGGCATTGGGAGTATAGCAGGATGCTTTGGGAACAGTAGGCTTTTAATAGCAAAAGAATTTTACTCACAGTTTCTTATTTTGTAAATATTTAGGATTTATTCCAAACCAGCTCAGATCTGCAAATACAATTCTTACTGTTCAGTTTGATCAGCTGGAACATTTCTATCTGTGCATTTGTTTAATCTCATTAATTTTAATCAATCAAACTCAAAATAGTTAGAAGAATGTAACTTTCTTGGTTGTGATAGTGTCTGGAGAGAGAAAATTAGAAACATTTCTCTCTCCCTTCTTCCCAGATTTATGCTGTGTAAGATAGGCCGCTTATATGCTTTTCACCAAAACACGTGAAATAGTAAGCTCTATTTGGTCTGGAAATTAAGCAAGATTCTCTTACAAATATGATAGGCACATCAGAACTGAGTCTTCTTTACAGAACACGGTCTGCTGCTTACTGTACTCATTTGAGCATAACATGCCACCACTTGACAGGGTGCCTTGCTTGTGCTCTTCCATGTGCCACATCTTTTCCTCTTTGGTGAGCCTAATCATGTGCTACGTTGCTGAAACTTCACCTTGACTTCTGCCAAAATGCTCTGTTTCAGGTCACTGTGCAGCTATTCTCTTTCTCATGTACAGATTTCCTCCCTTGTTGCCTGCAGCACCAGCTTATTGCTGGGCCTGAACTTTCAATCTGCTGTTGCTGTTACAGGATCTGATTTCCAGGATGTCTTGGAAAGATGCTGTGCTTTTAAGGAGGCCCTCTCGCTCTGCTCTGGGAGTGGTATGCCCAGGACGTGGTGCTCAGGCTCACAGGCTACAATTTTAACTTCAGCTGTGTTGCTTCTGTCCCTGGCCATGAACCACATCTTTTCGATTTCTTTTGTACCGCCTTGCAGTTGTTTTGTTGTCTCTGTGCTACAAAACCCATCCGAAAAAAATACAGCACAACAGGCAGTCCTAAGCCTGCATACAGGTAACTGGCAAGATCAGTCCAACTTCATTTAAGTCTGTTTCACTTCAGAAAAAATATAGGGAATAGCAGGTGAGCAAGTGGAATTGCTTTGTGGCTGGCAGCACAGTGGGGCCTCTGTGTTTCCTTGGTGCTTTCAGTCTCCTTATATAAACACACAATTGCAGACACGTTCTTTCTTGGGTTTTGTTTGTTTGTTTTTTGTTTTAATCCTGGGAGAGAAACCCTGGAAAGATGAAGATCAGAACTAAGTTGCTGTACTGCCACATGAATTACTATGGTAGCAATAGGCCCCTCTCTTGTTGAATATTCATGGAACAATTTTGGATTACAAAGAGACTCCAAGGGACTGACACTGGACCGAAAAGCTGTGTGCAAATGGAACTCCTATGAAATGGAAAATAAATTAAGAAAATGTACTTGCAAGATCTGATGCAATTTCCTCCAACTTATAAATGTTGCAGTTTTAAGACACATTTTACCATTTCTGTTATTGTATGTTTTGCTGGTTATATATTAATATTTTCAGAAGCTGGTCATTTGATATGATGAAAGGTGTAACTTACAAACTGCTGGCTTTGTGAGGAAAATTTGTGCCTTCTATTCTGAGCTTTACTGTAACCTGTGGCTTTGACTGAAATTTTCCTGCACTGCTTGGTTAACATTTCTCTTTAATGCAACAAATTGGTACGCAATGTTATTTTTTTTCTATTGTGCCTTTTGATTTCAGCTTTCTGCACAGACAGCATCTCTGATTAATTACGGAAGAGCATAATGTCGTTAAGTTTGTATCAATAAATAGGACAGATATCACTGGCTTGTGATACACCCTGATGAGACTGCTTTTTAAGATGGGCAGGTGCTGTTAGTATGAAGGGCTTCTCTAAAAAAGGCCAGCTAGGGAAATATAGCATGTAGGACACAGTGTGGATCATGTAGCAGTCCTCTTGAGAGAGGGGCAAGAATGGTGAGAGAAATGTTTACGAATTGCTTTGCTATATATTGTATATATATATATTGTATGCTATGAATCCATATAGAGCAAAATAACTCCTGCGGTGATTTGGAGTTCACGTACGTCTGTTGGGCTCTGTGCCACAGCAGCTGCAATCACTTAATCACTTAATAAATGTCTGCTGAAAAAACTAACAATTTTTTTTCTGAATTGAATTCTATTTTATGTGCGTGTACTTGATAAAACACAATAAAATGTTTCAAAATCCTATTCCCAAAGTATAGGAACATTCCCAAAAATTCTCATTAGCTAGAAGAACATCCTTTATTAGGTACCTTGAGATCTTGCAAAATATGATTTTGTTGCCATGTTATCAAATGCTGCTTAAGCCAGCACTTTTTAAAAACACATCTTGATCTCATACAGTTTCAAGACACGTGACTGCAGAAGTGCAATAAATTGTATTATTTCAAATGTCTTTGTTTTACTGAAAAATTCAGTGGGATCATGTCACTTGGTATACTTGGAGAAAATACTCTGATTTGTTTCTTTACAACAAACTTTCCTTACTTTGTGCTCAAGCCTTCTACATTTCATTATAGATCAGCAATTGAAAGAGGAAAAGGAAATTTGCTGAAGAGATCTAGATCTCATTTCATCATTATAAGTAGAACAGACAGGGCATGTACTTAAACAAATATTACGTATTCTAATCCTGATTTTCCTGCATAAACCAAGAGCTGTAGCTGCGAAATGTGTTGTTGGGGTTTTTTACAACCTAGATTGTATCAGACAATGAATTTTATACTTCATGACAGCAGACCCATTTTATTTTTCCATGTGATAAAAGGAAAATTAAAATTTGATTCCTTTAGTGCTTAGAGATTCCAGGAAATGCATTTTTATTGTTCCGGCTAAATAATAAGTGAATTTTTGTGTTACCTGTTCCATATCTCAGTACAAATACAGGAAAGAAACAACTGTATTTGTAATGGTGAGGAGTCATGATTATTTTATTATCCTCTACACCTTCTGTAGTTGAAGGTAAAGAGGCAGTAATGCTGAAACAGAAAAAATGCCTTGGTAGATGTACACAGATAGGTTATGTGGTTATATATGTGTATCAGAATGCAGGAGGCTGAATGATAATGAAAGAGATGGAAGTGGAGCTTATGTTGTCTTTTATTATTTTGTTGTTGAGAAGCTATTCAATAAGTTTCACTGCAGTGATTTAACAATTTATAAACAAAGCCCCTCCCACCTCCCAAGCTAAAGCAAACAAACTCTTGAGATAAATGTGCAAAGGACGAGAAGTACTTTTGGAGGAAGTGTGGGGGGGGTGTGTGTATGTGTGTGGTTTTTTATTTGATTTGGGGTTTCTTTTGTTGTTTGGTTGAGGTTTTTTACAGCAATAGCTTTTTTTTTTTCTCAGTGTGACAATTAACTGAAGATGACCTCTGCTATCCGCAAAGCTAATGGAACTTCTTTTGGTACAGATTGACTTCATTTCACCTCGATCCTGTGCTGCATCACCTTCATAATCACCCATGTGTCTTGTGGTACAATACTGAGACTTTTGGGGAGCTAAGCATGTACATTATGACAGGCTGACCTTTAGCCAGAGCCTAACTCATTTAGCCAGACACTATGAGTACAAAAAAGTTGTGGTTTTCCTGCCTTTCCTCAGTAAAAACAATAATTAGTATCTGTCTTCAATATGTAACTTCCAAGTGTTTTTCCAAACAAGTTGTTGGATTTGAATTATTTGTCCGCAATTAAAGTTGACTGATAATCACCTGAAGGATCAAAAACTACTGAGTAATTTAGCAATTCTATATATTTCATTTACTTGAGAATCTAGACTCAGAGCAAGATAACACTCGGTCTTCTTACACCACTGCATACTAGAATAACAATCAGATCTGGGTTTTTTAATCTTTATTTACACCTGTCCTGGCACTGACAATAATTTTTCATGTCAGGAAAAGAAGATCTGGTAAAGCAGTAGACTGCAGCTTTCATTTGCGTGTTCATTGTGAAGCAGGAGTATTATATTATACTCACGTAAGTGAAACTTAATTGATTCTCACAAATTTGTGTTTTACTGATGCATATACCGTAACTTTTTTTTTTTTTTGGTCAGAAAATCTTTGTAATACACTTTAATCTTATAGTGATATTTATAGTGTAAGTCTGACTCCATTAAGCTGACTAACTCAGTCTGTTAAAAGTAACATAAAGATATGGGGTTTGAATAATACATAGTTGATAGCTCATCAGTGTAAGAAGCAAGACAAGGGACAGGATAAGTAAAAAATTACATGCTTAGATAGGTACTCTGGAAGGGAGGGGAGATAACAGAGAGAGTAACAAAGATTGTGTCTTTCCGGTCACTGACCAATGGACAACTGAAAGAACCACATGGAGCCTTGAAGGAGTTCAACCAGAAATGTTGTAATTGAGAAGAATCTAGGGAAACAAGACTTTTAGTGGGCCTCCTGCGAAAGAATATTTATGGTAATTTTGAGGGCATTTGTGGGATTCTATAAATCCTGTAGGAGTATTCTGAGGGCATTGTGTGCATGCATAAAACTATTTTGAGATCTTTAGGAGAAGGGCCAAAAGCAGTGAAAGATGGGGACTGAGTTGAATCAGAGAGAAGCAAGCATAAGAGAGAAGAGAGGAGATGAGATAAAAGGTGCCAGCTGCATGTAAGCAACTGTGGGGCCAAGTTCTGTGCCTGATTACTGCAGTTTGTCCTCCCTGTCAGAGACAGGACTTGCTAGTAGATTTCAAGCCCCACTAGCTAGAGAGGAGGAGGGCAGGGTGGAATCTTCAAAGACCCAAGATTTGAACTAGTGACTGGATAAGGTATGTTGGATCCAGACAGGGATATTTGATTAAGTTAGCCCATGCTAGTATTCAATGGATCTATGAATATCAGTGTGCATATGAGGTGAAAGTATGTGTCCTGCTAAATAGGCTTTGGTACAAGTATTTACATTCATCTTGAATTTAAATGTATTTGGAACAATTATTTTTTTATTCAGGTATTTATATTCTTGAATAAAAAGAATAATTGAAAGTTTTATACTTGCAATTAGCTTATTTGTAAATGTGGTATGCATGTAGTTTACCAAAACTGATGATAAAATTTTGCCAGCTGTATCAAATACCAGAAGAAAAGACATTTATAATTTATAATACTTTGTAGCAATATAATAGCTAGTAAATCCCTGGGAACACTAGCACTGAAAACACACATTGGAATCTTGTTGATAACGCTTGCTTAAGAGATGTTCATTTTGAGGTTTTGGGTTTGTTTTGCATTTTAATTCAGACTTCTTCAGTAAATGAATTGTAGTATTTGAGACTTCTGAATAACATTGTATCAGAGGTCACTGGTGTTAGTCAGTAAAAATCAATTCTGAGCAGCTAGGTGACATGGTGAAAGCCAGGGGGGCAATGAGGTCTGCTCTCGGGGGCTGACTACAACAGCTTGATGTCACACTGTATTGAAGAGAAAGGAGCAGTACTCGTCCTAACCCCTGGGAAAGGCACTTAGATTAAGCTTTCTGCTTGAGAAGTGGTAATGAGAAATTGGATATTGTGTTCCTAGGGGGGAAAAGGGAGTTTGTGTGAAATAAACAGTAATGTGAATTTTGCTGACAAGATCAATCTTTTATTTCAAAGTTCAGGGTGTTGTTTGGTTTTTGTTTTGTTTTGTGGTTTGGTTTTGGGTTTTTTTTGGGGGAGGAGGTTTCTTTTTTCTCTTGGGTGAGTGGGTGTTTTGGGGGTTTTCTGAGTTTGTTTGGGGTTTTTTTCCCTTCTGTTGCTGTTGTTACTAAAGGTCTCAAACTGCTATCATATTTGGCTTGATTGTCCTCCCTGTCAATAATTTGATGGTAACATGTGACTTCTTCCTTTTCTTTGTTTGTTGTTTTTTTTGTTTGTTTTTTTTTTTTTAAACCACATTATACTATTAGTATGAATACATCTTTTATGGTTCAGACTTGAATATTACTACTTTTCTTTTGCGCTATTTTTTTTCTCAGATGCCTCCAAAAATAGAAAAGAACTGGCCCGTATATGAAACTGTTATCCTTTAGAATTTTCTAGCAGGAAATGAAGGGAAGGAATAAAAAGGACCATTAGCCCTTCTTTTCCATAGCGTGCAGCCAAATGATACCATGTCCCTCTCTGGAGACATTCAAAACCCACCTGGATACTTTTTTATATCACCTGCTCTTACTGACCCTGTCTTGGCAGGGGGGTTGAACAAGATGAGCCCCAGAGGTCCCTTCCAACCCCAACGATTCTGTGATAATTAAATAGAACTGCTGGTTTGTGCTTATTCCTGTGTATCCCACTGGTACTGCCTACGCACTATAGTTGTTAATAAATATGATATGTTGTGAATAAATATGATACCTGCTTGTTTTGCATCTGGAGAGGCTGGTTCAGTATCATCCAAGTGAAAAAGGCATTCAGACTCTGTGAAGTATTGCTTAGAGATAAAACTACAAAGACAGAATAGTGTTAATGATCTTACATTCCTTCAGATGCTAGTAACCTTAACTTGTGCCACCTTGAATGGGCTTTTCATCCAGAAATGGAATGGCTGGTACTGCCTAGGTGCTGCTGACAGACTCAGCTCCTCTGTTATCATCAAAAGTGAAGCTTATCCTGTGACCATGGAATATGTGCAGCACTGGTCTCAATGCCAGGCTGTGCATGTAGCACAGCATGAGCCAGGGCAAGCTCAACTTAAATGGTGTGCAATGGTCTTCCAGCCAGGGTCTCTGTGCTGGTCAAAAAGGAAGACACTCAGGGTAACTGTAACTTTCCCACTAACCCAGGAGCTGTTGTCTTGGGAGAGCATGAAGGGGCAATTAATGTAACAAAAAGCAAAAGGAGATTTCTTCACCGCAACCCTGTCTAAATAAAGACAATTAAAACAGATTAATTAAAACATACCCTTGCTTGAAGAGCAAGTGATGGTGGTGTCTTGAATGTTATGCCAAATAACCTATTTGTGGTACTTTTTAAAATTGGGAGGGGAATCTAAATTAGTAATGAAGTACACTTGATATAGTGGATGCTGATTTCATATCAAAACTTCAAAAGATACTTATAGTTGTTGACAGGTAAAAGTATTTGTTCTTACAATTCCCTGTTGCCATATAGTTGGTGCTTCAGCAAAAAGTTATAGCTTCTGAACAAGCATAGTTCTCAGTAATGTGAGGTCAGGGTGATAGTCATCTACTTTCTTTTTTTTCCCTTACTCCTTACCTTCTCTGGAGACTCAGCTACAGTCTATCCTGTGAGCGGAGGGGTCACAGTTTATTAATTATTACAATTAACAGACTTATGCTGACTCAGTTCAAGAAGTCTCTTACAAAGAGATGAATTCAGCAAGATTCCAAAGTTAAACTTTCATTGTATTAATATTAAACTGACAATGTCCAGCTACCTTATAAGTAATACTGAACTTATAAGCAATGTAAATGGGAATTCTTGAAGTTAAAAGTCTTTTTGGATGAAAGAGAAAAGTCAAATTTTTGAATATACTTATGCAAAGCTTTATTGTTACTCAGCATATATAAATGAAAAAAAAATGTTCAGGCTGAGATACAACCACTGTTAGCAAAATATCAAACATAAAATTAAACAGTTATCTTTAAAAAGAAGGAATTTTTATTTTGTTTTGTTTGATTTTTTCTGTTTTGACTTTTAAGTTTTTTGCTTGTTGGAAGAGGCAGAAATTAGAAGTTTGGGTTTTGTGGGGGTTTTTTGTTTGGTTTTTTTTTTATTATTATTATTTATTTGTTTGGTTTTATTTTGGTTGTTTTTTGGTGGGTGCTTGTTTAGGGGGCTTTGTTGTTGTTGATTTTTTGTTGGGTTTTTTGGTTGGTTGGTTGGTTTTCCCCAAAAATCAAATTTTAAAATCAGTAGCACCACAGTCTAGGGTAAAGCCTGATTCTTATAACTAAAAAACAGATCTGCAAAAGATAAGGTAGAAATAATGGAGCTTAAATTTCCAGAACTCTTTGGACTTCTCTTGTGAGTATTTAGAAACAACAGGAAGGATGCAAAGTGTTATGCAAAGTGTTGCAATGTAGCCCATTTAATCTGTGCTCATTTAAGCATCACTTCTAATTTAAGATTAGCAAATACTCCTTAAAAATGTCTCACTGGTTGCAAGGGTGAAAATTACAAAAGGGTAGTGAATATTTTTGTAGTGAATTCAGTATCATAAGACAAAACCATGTAAAATATTTCTGATATTGAACCTAGATAAAATGTTCAGCTTGAAGAGGGTAAGTGTGTAGAAATTTTCTTGATAACAGAAAAAAAACCTTCTTAGGAAAGAAATCTGTAAGATCCAATGCCGGTGGATTGTAATAAATTGGTATCATTACTATGCAATGGAAGAGAAGGCATGGGGTAGGTGTTCATCCAGCCTTCAGTCTGATAGCACATTTAAAATTTAAGTATAACAACACTTGAGATTTGGAGCAGAAATAAAGAAGATTTCCTGTTGGCAATATATGCTGGTATGATCTGCCTCAGGTAATGCCACAGTATTGTTAACTGGTCCAATTTTATGAACATGAGGGTAAACAAAATATTAAACTCAATGGTAAGCGTTACTGTTCTCACCTTCTATTCAAGTGTATATCAGGTGTGAACCTAGGACTTGACATAAAATCCAAGCAGAGTCTGAAAAGTGAATTCTATTTCTCCTGTCACAGTAACTGACTGGTAGATGGTTCTACTCTGAACTGCCCGCAGGGAGAATTCTCTTCTCCTCTATGCTTTTTTGTCTGATTTCCTTTTACTATGAAAAGTTAACATTGATTTTCTTGTTGAAGATAAATTGTGGCCGTTATCATCAACTCCAAAAGTAAATACCATAGTGTTTTGTCAGGTTTTATACCCAGCGTTATTACTGAGCTGGGCAAAGAAAAACCAAATTTCAAAAAAACCTGGAAGTTGTAATAATGTTTTTGGGGTTTAGTTTTTTTTTTAGAGAGAAGATGAGCAAAATTGTTTGTTGTGGGCTAATTTAGTTTAGTTTTGATTTTTGTATTTTTATAAATGAAAAATCTTAATGTTCAGCTGGATCTGGAATGCAAAATCTAGCAAAGAACTATTTATCCATGTATATGCTAGCTCATGGACAAGTTATTGTCCACCAGGACCCCCAGATCCTTCTCTACAGAGCTGCTTTCCAGCAGGTTGGCCCACAACCCGTACTGGTGACATGGGGTCATTGTTTTAGGTGCAGGACCATGTATTTGCCTTTGTTGAATATCAGGCAGTCCTTCTCTACCTATCTCTGCAGACTGCCAAGATGATTCTGAAGGTCTGCACAGCCCTCTGGGGTATTGGACACTCCTCCCAGCTTCATGTCGTCAGTGAACTTGCTCTAGCCTTTCATCCAAGTACTTGATAAAGAAGTTAAATGATACTGTGCCCAGCACTGAACCTTGGGGGACATCACTAGTGACAGGCTTCTACCACTAGTGACTAGACCCTGTCTGATCCCTTTTGGATCTACCATTCAGTCAGTTCTTAATGCACCTCCCTGTCCTCTCACCCAATTCACACTTCCTGAGTTTACCTATGAGGATGTTGTGAGAGACAACATCAAAAGCTTTGCTGAAATTGAGGTAAACAAAATCCACTGCTCTCCCCTCATCCATCCAGGCAGTTGTGTAATTGTAGAAGGCAATCAGGTATGTCAAGTGTGATTTACCTTTAGTGAATCCAGGCTGACTACTCCTGATCCACCTCCTTGTCATTCATGTGATTCGAGATGGCGTGCAGAATGAGGTGCTTCATCAGCTTTCCAGGAATTCAGATGAGGCTGACTGGCTGGTAGTTCCCTGGTTCCTCCTTTCCCTTTGTTTGAAAAGTGAGGTGACATCTGCTTTCTTCTATTCCTCAGGCACTCACCCTTATTGTCTCGGCTTTTCAAAGATGGTCATGAGAAGACTCACTATGGAGTCTTCCAGCTCTGTCAGAACTTATGGATACATCCTGTCAGGGCCCATGGAGTTGTGGATGTCAAGTTTGCCTTGGTATTCTCTTACCCAATCCTCTTTGAACAAGGGGAAGTCTTCCTTCCAACATTCTTTTACCCTGGTCTCCTGGGTCAGAGATTCCTGAGGACTGATTTTGTCAGTAAAGAATGATTCGATGAAGGTGTACCTTTGTCTTCTCTGCCTCTCTTTTACCAGGGTCTTCCATCTGTTTAGTAGCAGACCCACATTATCCTTTGTTTTCCTTTTGTTATTGATATATTTGAAGTGGCCCTTCTTATTGTCCTTGACATCTTTGGCCAGATTTAATTCCAGAGGTACTCTAGACTTCCTTATTTCTACTTAATCTGACAACCTCTATTCATTCTAAGTGGTCTGACCTTGCTTCCATCTTCTATGAATTGCCCACTTATGCTTGCGTAATGACAGGAGTTCCTTGCTCATCCACACAGGTCTCTTCCCCTTTGCCTGATTTCTTGCTCACTGGGATGAATAATTCTTGAGTCTGGAGGAAGTGACCGTTAAATATCAACCAACTTTCTGGGACCCTTCTTCCCTGCACGGCCTGTTCCCATGGGTTTCTTCCAAGAAGATCCCTGCAGAGGATAAAGCTAGCTCTCCTGAATCCAGATTCATTAAATATTGTAAGATATGCTTATGGCTGTTCCTAAGAACGCCACAGATTTTTTTCCCCAGGGCAACGTTTGCCTCATAAAATTAAGTAGTACTAGTAGCTGTTGTTAAATAAATCTAGTATTTCATCTAATAAGACAGGAATATGCCTACTGAGAAATAGGCCCAATATAAATATAGGCTCAATATAAAATGAAGGCACATTGAAATGAGCCTAGTTTCTCCTGTAGTCTTTGTTATATATAGTTCTTTGTCTTGAAAGACATCAGATACTTTAAGAACAGACAAACTACAACAAAAAATTATTGTTTGTAGGGTGCAATAAAGAGGAAGATACATGCAATGAGAATGAAAGGTCACATTCATATAGAAAGTCTCCTAAATGCTTAGACAAGTGTCAGCTTCTGTCATCTTGTCCTATTTGCAGGAAAACGCTAACAAGGTATTGCCTCTTCACTCTTGAGTTATAGGAGAAACTAAAGGATAGGCTTACATCTTGAAACATGTAAGAAGGTGATTTTAAAAAAAAATATGATTATTACACTATTTAAGAACTGCAAAGTTGTAGTTGCGTTGCCACAAATTGGGCTCAACAAAGCATTGCAAACAAACCAACCAATCAAACAGCAAAATCCATAAAACCTATCTAGTTTGACCAGAGTGGAAAGAGCCATGTGTGATGAGAAAACTAAATAGTTGAGTGCATTGGATTAAAAAAGTAGAAAATTCTGATTTGAAGTTAAGATTTGAATCAAGTTTAACAGAAATTTGTTGAGAGAGCTGTTGAGAAGAGCGAAACAGAAGCACTCTTACCTTCACTTTAATGAGGTAGCTGATCATACACAATATCAAAGGATCTTGATTTAAACCTCTGGGAGAGTCTTCAGGTGAAACAGAAAAATTGTTTTAAGGGTATTCAGTTGCTATTCAGTTGAATTGAAAAAAAATATTTTCTCACTGTGATACTATATTTTGCTTCACCATTTAATTTGCTTTACAGTGTATCTTTGTGCATGAATTGTTAGTCTGAAATCACACAGTTATGTGGTAAATAGTTATGCTTTGAAGCTTCTTCTAAGCTGTCAGTAAGAATATTGATTGTTTTTACATGATTTGAGCTTTTTGTATGTTAACAGTGAAACTGAAAGCAAAAAGAAACCTTTCATAAAAATATGCCACTTTGCACTAAGATAAAATATTAATTAATTAATTAATTAGTTTATTTTAACCTAGAAATGGGATATAATTCAGAAAATAAAAAACTGCCATGGACCTGAGCCAAAGGCCACTTGAATCAGTAAGAGTATTTCTATTGACCTCAGCTGGCTTTCATTATAACTTAATTGGTCTAATAGATATTTTAAAATTTAGTCTTCTTGCAAGAATAATATTAACCTAGTGGTTTATTAAACTGCTAATAAAAGCTTTAATTTATTTTTTGTGAAAAAAACTGTTTTTAAAGAACAAAGAGTGCTAGCCAGTTCTGTCTCTCCCAATCCTTGCAAACTCTTTTTTTCTTTTCCGCTAGGTGAGGCAGCATCTTCTTGGGAGTACCAGAAAAAAATGCACCATTGTCATGATGCCATTGTAGGAGTTGAGAGTGAGGATTATAAAACAGAGAAGATGCAATAGGAAAATAGGGGCCAAAAAACCCTTGAGACCAGAGGTTAATAAATTGAAAATCTGTAGTAGGAAGATAGAGGCAGAAAACCCTGAACAGGTCTGTGTAAATTTTCTCTCCAGCATTTTGGCTTTTTCCTGGTTCCTGGAGAGGATTTCAAACTAGGCATAGCTTCATTGACATTAAAAACTACAGGATGAATTTGTTAAATATTTTTGACCAGTGTTGAAATTTACTGATATGCAGTTATATTATCTATCTTCCAAGAAATGAAGCCAAGAGTAAAGTTTCATCACTGATTCTCAAGTAAATCTCTTATATCTCGGGGTCCTACTTGAAGTACCCTCAGTTAGGGTGAGTTTATGCATCAGAATCCATTGGTTCATTATCAGAACACTGTGTAATTTCTTTCTCAGCAGTGAGTTGTTGTTTTCTGTTTGATTCTGTATCAGCCTCTGATTTTGTGGGACTACTTTTTGCACAATACAAATAATATGCTTCTGAAGATTCTGGTTTCTGTCTGGCTTTTCTTTCGTTTAAGTCAATAAGAAATTGTCATTAGCTTTAAATGATAAATTTATATCTGTTTCATACTTAGTTTTCCTGAGCATATTATTCATAGTTGAATGTTAGTCTGCTTCATACTAGATATTTCTAATTCTGCCTTTCTACCAGTGTCTCTGAATTATTTTAAATTTGCTTTCTCAAAGTGATGTTGAATTGCTGTCAAACACAATTTGTCAGTATGACACCCTTGTCACAATCGGTAGTTCTAGTGAAAATACTTTTATATTAGTTGAAGAGAGTGCAATTACCTGAAAGTCATTTTGCATAAAAGATAAATGGAAAGTGTCTCTGACACGCTTGATGGAGATTAGCAACCCTTTCAGATCTAATGAAATGTTGTGGATATTTTCATTTTTAATGTAATTTCCTTTACTTCTAATTAGAAGGAAACATGTTTAAATGCAGGTAATACAATTAAATTGGCTGTGGGTGAAATACACATGCCATTGTTCCAGGCTTGTTCATACTGCATATGCTTGGTATATACATGTGTCTAACCTGTGTGCCAGCTGGAGTGACGGAATTCAAGATTTGGGTTTTTTTCAGGGGGCTGTGACTGTGTTAAGGCTTTTTCAAGTTGGTGAGAAGAATGAGATCAGATTGATGGTGACTACAGTTCATTGATACTTTAGCTTTTAAATATTCATTCATTTAGTGATGTGTCTCCTTAACAATACATAGGGGAAGGATGACCTGCTGATTAACCTGTTATCTGGCATTTGAAAGTCTGTTCTCTGTTCTGCTTGCATGGAGTCTGTGGGAAATTGTATAAAATACATTTTCAAAATGTAAAATACAGTTATTAGTACAGCTACATTTTAGATCACTTTTGCAGAGACTTATTTATTGCTGCAAGATGCTCAAGGCCCAAAGAAGAAGGGGTCATGTAAAAGGCTAAAAGACATAAGACCAGATAATCCTGATTAATGGGCAGAAATAAACTAGTCAACATACAGATTTGATCCCATTTGCTCTCTAGTTCATCCCTTAAAACAGGGAATGAGCATAATATTTCTGCTTCTTTTGTAAAACAAACTCCTACTACACATTTTATTTAGCTTGTAGCCATAACTGGAAAATTTAACAAAGCTACTAATTTTATCTTGTCCCTACTCTCCTTTCTCCCTGTCCCCCACCACTCCTTCCCTTTAGTGAGACTGCTGTCTTCTCATGTTTTAAACTGGTCTGATGTGGATTAATTTTCTCTTTACACAAATTGCATGACAAAAAATATTTGAAAAGGTCCAGTTGTAGTTTGTATGTGGAACTCAATGTGTTAGGTTATTATTAAATAAGAAGACAATTAGAATATATTAAAAATTTTAAAAAACCACCTGAAGCCATGAATGAAAATAATTTTAGCAACTTGGTGTTCCTGAGACTAACCTACACTTTATTCCCCAGTCCACAGTCAATGAATAATTCCTGCTGAGATATGTGTTGTTAATTATTGTGGCAGATAGTTCAATCCCAGGGTGTGAAGTTAAAAACAACATCTATTCTGTAAAACTTCTAACTTTTCTAATAGCAACCAGTGGGAGCAACACTTTTCCAAACTTGAGCAGTGATAGCAAGACTGGATGTGTGCTTTGAACATTGCACATGTGGTTGGAATCAGCTGTGGGATAGAACAGGTATAGGTAGTTCTTTACAGAGCTCTTATCAAGGTATAAAAATACATATATATGAATATATATATGTGTGTGTGTGTGTGTATATATATATATATATATATATAATGTTTTTCCTTATCTCTATATTTCCTTAATGGGGTAGGGAGTAGGAGCTGGAAGAGGTCAGCTGACAACTGATAATTCCATGATCATTTTTTATTTGTGAGGCTGCTTTTAGTCAAGCTGTCATAAACAATATAACTGGTCACACCACAGTCACGTAAAATGTTTACTCACACGTTAACTAATGGGGCAACAATTGGAAGATATGCTGCATACTCTGAAGAAAACTGTTGGGCTGAGGTAGACCAGATTGGATCTAGACGCCCCCAGTGGCTTCTGAGATACATGTTCATGAAGGCCCTAACTCAGTCCTTTATTTCATCATAATCCTGTAGTCTTACTGTTCATGTAGACACTAACACCCTCCTGAAAGTGGTCTGAGCTACTCAGCTTGTTGTTGGTACTGGGTGTGCTGTGGCCCACTAGGGATTTAGCAGGTTCTTGGTGCTAGATTACGGTACATGTAGAATCAACAGTTCTCCTACCCTGCAGAATTTATCAGTTCTTTGTCATCTAAGTCTTCAGAATATATTTTTTGTAGGGAGACTTTTCCATTCAAATATATAGGAACCCATTCATAAGACATTCACACCAATGAGACCTTTCAGCACCACCACTCTGCCCATCTTTACTGAAGTTCATTTTACGGTATTTTCCACTTATGTGATCACTGGCACTTCATTAGATCCGTAATCATTACATTTACTTGTAAGCATAAGCTTTTCATGCTACATTGTGACTGTGATTATCATAATTAATAAAGCAATACATAAAAATGTAATTAGGCACATTCAAGGTGCAGTAAGGGGGGTAAAATAAAATTCACGTTTGGGTTCTATTCCTTAAAAGTACAACTCCGATATCTCCCCATGAAACAATGGTAATGGTAAGATGTTTTCAAGTCTTCATGCAATTTTTCTGTTATCCAGTAGGTTCTCATTTCTTTATTAATGTGCAGAAGATTAGTACATGTACAATAGAGATGTCCAGTTCTTTTATACAAATACATCTTACCCTGATGTTAAAGATGATGGTATCATTGTCCTCAGAAATGTACAGGGAAATTACTGGCCATGGTGATATATGGTAATGATTATCAGAGCATTCTTGTGCCACTCTCATTTTTCAGTATTGATGACTTGATCTGACTGAAAAGTCTCAGCTAAGCAAAACTGTTTTCAAGGTAATATCTTCTTTAAATGTTTTAAACAAACATTACCAGGCCATTTTATGCCAAAATAAAGGAAATACACGTTTGTAAACAAAAGAAACCCTACACTTTTTTTTTTTTAAAAAGCAAATTAAACTCTGTATTAAAAAAATTGCATTACTAGACTTAATGACTGTAGCTGTTTTGAATATTACATAATGACATAGAAATAATGCTTTACTTCAGAGGAAACAGACTTGTGGAGTATTGAAAGAGATACAGCCATATTCATCTCCTCTATCCTAAGGCCAGCTGTGGCGAATTTTTTTGGTCACTGTTTTGGGGCCAAAATTACTTAAGGAACACTGTAATTTACTTCTTTTTTGTGGCGGTCTAAATTTATGTCACTGCCAGAGCCGGTGCTACTACGGAGGGATCATCATCATTGCTGCAGTCATTTATGAGGTGCTTAACTCAGAAGTTTAACTATCCTATATTCATTACAGTAATATATCCCTTCTTGTGATAATTGTTTTCAGGAGATGCCTATGTCTTACCTTCGTCTGTGTAAAGAACTCACTGTATTTAGGATGCAAATAAATTTTCAAAACTCCTATGGGAATATATCCAGTTGTTTACACATGTTCTCTTACAAACTGAAAATAACATTTCTTTTTTCCACTGCGAGTGTCTGATCAATTAATTTGTTAGTAAAAATGCTCTACATCTACTGTAGTACGTTACACATCATAAGCCAATTTTAACTCTAATTATGAAGAAAAGTTTAGCTGGTATTACCTCAGGCCAATACTTTAAATTTTTATGAGTAATGCCCTGAGGTAGAATATCTATTTTGTATGAGTTTGGTTGGTGGTTAATGAAGCTGAAAAGTAAGGTGTAGGTAGTACTGTCCTGTGAACACCTGAAAATTAGAACAATGAAGAGAAAGTTCAGCAATACAGGAAGCAGAGCTCATGCTCATACATGACCATGGTCCAGAAGCTTCTTTGGGTTAAGGTCTCTAATTGGCTGTGGTCCCTGTCTGTTGGCCAAGGGATACCTGTCTCATTGGTGTTGCCTATCTCATTCCCATCACTACTAGGTTGGTATGTACCTGTCACAGCTGTGGGGGGTGCTGTATGGCACAAAAATAAGGGGATGAATGGCTATGGGGTATGGCTGTGGGACAGGGGTATGCTGCTGCCACAAACTACATTCTTTTCTCTTTCATGGCTCTGGTCTACCAATATTGACCTGCTTTTGCCTTATTAGATTGTTTTGACTCAATATGTTAACTCTATGTTAGCAATGCATGTTTTGTAGCATCAACTCAACTGTAGTTTCAACTGGGCTATACAGATGTGGGTGATCACAGAGTTTCGTGTGAACTTGAACTGTATTTTGAAAGCAACATACGGTCCAGGGATGTGCAATATATCTTAAAAAAAAGTGTAGTATCTCTGCAGACAGTTGATGGGCAGGAAAACTGTAATTTTTTTGAGAATCTTTTTTTTTTTTCCTCTGGCACTGCTTTGGATTTGAAACATTTACAATATAGTGCTGAGATACCTTAATAAATTATTGACTGTTTGCATCCAGCTGAACTTTTTCCCATGGTATTCTGAAGCTGTAGACAACAAGAAAAACTAAAGAAACAGAATAAGAAACACTGTATGTTCCCAGAACATGTTTTAAATTTAGAATGTGCCATGCACATTAATTTATTTTGGATTGCTTATTTGTTTGTTTTGTATGTTTTTGTTTTTTTCTTTGGCATGTTTTTAAATACAGTGAATACAGAAAAACATTATTCATCCTTTTCCCACAAATGAATTTCTCATTTTTAAATTAGAGTAGTCACATTGGGATTGCAATTTTCAGAGTTACTACCATTCATTTAGAGAACTGACTTCCCATGTGGACTTCTATCCAGACAAAACCCCCTTGAATTAGAAAGTCAGTGTTCAAAATGAGTTTTAGTCAAGGAATTATTGCAGAGAGAAGACACTAACAAAAATTATGGCTATAGTTAATTTGCTAGCAGATAAAAAGAAAGATTTGTTCCATAATATATAATTAATTAATTTTTAGCCTCCTGTATTAACATGAGCTTAATTATACTTCTTTACTCAATATGAGTAATAACTAAGCCTATTTTAAGGATCAAATTTAGCTTTCAACTCGATGCAAGCCAGTTACTCTTCTTGTTTGTCATGTTCACTGAACTGAAACAATAGCAAGCTGAATTAAATTTTTCCATTTCCAATTTAGGCATTTTATTGAAAGAAAACAGAATGAATAGTTATGTTGGTATACTACCTGTGAGACTGGGAATGAAGGCTTTTGTGGTTGTGGGGTTTTTTTGTGGTTTTTTTATTTGGTTGGTTTTGGGGGTTTTTTGTCACTTTTTATTTAATTTTAGGATTTAAGATCTCAGTAAACTGTGAAAGCTAGTTTATTTTTCCTCCCTGTTGGACTTTAAACCCACACCCAGTCCTCAATCCAATTTAGGTGCTGTAACTGGTTGTTCTCTGTGTCTTGGTCCCTTAGGATCAAAAGGAGGGGTTAGAATCAAATTTGCACCTCACTGCCACTGGTCTAACATTTGGTCATCTCTCGCTCTGTATGTGTACTGTGCGCAATTTGAACTACAAAACGGTATGCTGTTTCTTGCTGCATGTATTTATGTTTTTGTATCTGAAGACACAGAAATATCTTTATACTCTACCCTTAAGGTATACAAAATTGTAAAGCAAAGCAAAAAGAGTTTCCATATGTAATCTTATAATGTGATGACCCTGGAATTACTCAGAATAAATTGGTTAGAGCATGGTAGTCTGAGATGTAAATTTGATTCTCTTTAAGGAAATTAAAAGGTCTACTCTTTGGCAAGTGGATCACTACCAGCTGCACTGCTACCTTGTATCTGCTATTTTTTTTTCCATTTTTTTTCTTTTTCTTTTAAACATGCTTATTTCACAAAACATCCAAAACAAAACAAAAACAAAAACCCCACCAAACCAAAAACCCCAGACATGAAGGTCTACTGGAAAAGGCTTTGGGGATAGAAAGTTGATTTTCTCCATCTTCATCAAACCGCTCACAATGACCTCAAAATACATTGTGTTTAACATAAATACACTAATATTAGTAATTGAACTTGAAATCTTTGCAGTTCTGTAAACATGTACATACTGGAAATATACAATTGCTCAGTGTGGCAAGAAAAATATGAAAAGGCACAGTCTTGTATCTGTTACAGAGGTTGAATTCATTCCAAGTCATTGAAAACCTGAGACATTGTTGATTTTGAACTTGGAAAAGCGGGCTAAGAGTGCTAGTCATTTTTTTCTGGAATGCCTGTAAGGCTGCCTCACATGATCCCCCTCTTTGCTTGCTGCGATGGTTTTGTATTCCTAGAGATAGAAAAAGAGAATGGGGAGCAAGTGTAGTTGTGAAGGAATGTTTGAGTGAACCAGAAACACTAATCTTGCAACGTGACTAGATGAATGCTTCAGGCATTGTTTTGGCGTCATTGTCAGTGTCAAAAGAAAAGTAGGAATTGCTGATATGTGATATGAGGACAGAACTACCGCCTGGCTGCATTCACACTTTTCTGCTACTGTAGAAGGAACGTGATGAAAATATAAGCAATTTATATTGTGTTCTGTCGTTTTTATAAACTTTGCTTTAATATAGCGTTATAGACACTGTAAACTGTAATTGCCAATATGGCTGCAAGTCTCCTAGCTAGAACAAAAGGAAATTAGTGCCAAAAAGAAGGTGGGATTTGATATAGTAAATAATTATCTCATTCTACCTAGATACCTGTTATAAACTAATTAAAAGTGTATTTGTAATGTATGTTTACATCTGGACAGTAGCTTGTAACAAATTATGTGCACCTGGTAATGAGACCTTGTATAGAGGAACTATAAAAGGGCAGAACTCTTTTAATAAATTGGACGTATTGCAGATCCTATAGGTCGTGTGCATTTGTACCCTGAGCCCCTCTGCCGACATGCTACTGTTTGTGATTTAGTGAGACAATGATTAGTACAATTACAGCACACCTCCTGCATTTAGTAAACCCACAGGCTGTCTGAATATATTGCAATCCATAGGAGAAAATTTGCTAGACATTGGAAAGTATGGCTGCTAAAAAGGTATTTATGCAAAGGTATTGATGGAATTTACTGCAAACCCTTTAAGCTGTAAAAGGTGGGAAGACATTGTCTTGAAGTTATGTATATTAAACAATAACATCTTATTGTAAGAATTACAGTGCATCTCTCTCTCTTTCACTCTTGTCCTAAAAGACACTGTGTATCAGTTCTACAGGATTTGAAGAATAAAAAGGGAAAACCAGATACCTGGGAAAATGGGCAACATTTTCTTCACATATAAATTTGTTGTAATTTATTTATTTTGATGTACATAACAAGCGTGTGTTGCGATGCTTTCCCCTTCTTATCCTCACTAGTGATGTGGGTGCATAGTATATGCGTACTTTTGGATATTTTTAAAACCAGACTGATGTTTTTTTCCTGTAGATTCATATAGGGGGGTGTATGACAACTTTAGAACATTTAAGGTCACCCTGATTGAAAAAGTATACATAAATTTCACTGGTTCTGTCTCTAGACAGGAAACAGATACATGTATACATTATTCTTCCACTTTTCTCATTCCCATGTTTAGCTCTTAAATTCAGTGTGAACATTGAAGCTTTTTAATGCACCATTGGAATCATATAATTTGAACAGTCTAGAGCCCACAGAGAACAGGGCAGTTTAGATAGGGATGTATATGAAGAGTGGCTTTATGCTGTGTTGAGCAGCTAAAGCTGAGTAAACAGGTATAAACTGAAATAGGGACTTATAACTGTGGTATATTTGATATTTCTGGTCTGATGGTTCTGGTTCTTCATTTGAAACTAAAAAAAAAAGTCTTTTGTATTTGAACAATAAGACATTTTAAGATAAAATTGATAAAGTATCTGCAAAGGGAGTAACTACTGAGACAATCTATGCCTATATTCACTCAATAAATAATTTTTATTTTTGCATATTTGGTGCACATTTATCTTAAACTTGCTATTTCACTCAACTTCCTGTTTAAATCAGAAGACTTGCATTTGCTTCAGAGGGAGCTGTATCAGGACCACAGTTAATTACTAACAGCACTTGATATACTGTAATTTGACCTTAATGTCTTAATATAGATATGCAGATATGCACATAAAGCTATTAGTGCTAGTTTTAGTTTAAAGGGGCTGTGGTACCTCAGGGGCACTGTACAAATTTGCTAAAGAATCAAGAATTATTTTATTCAGGAGCTAAATCTTGAATTAATGTTTAATGAGAAATTTAACCTTGTTCTTCCCTGTAGTGAAACAGTTCTTAAGAGAACTTGCAATACAGGAGGAAACTAGGGGAAAATTTTTATTTCTCATTCTTTTGAAAAACTAGAGAACAGTTCAGTACATAGATAACAGCTCAGTGTCTGGTGATTGACATGTCCCCACTAAAAATAAAAACTTTTTTAAAAAATCTTATTCATGAAGCATGAATGGAAATTTATTTTCCTCTTAAAATGGGAGATGTTGGGAAAATGGGATTTTGTTGCAAAACAAGCTTTGAAATTCACTGCTACAACTAAAAGATACATTTCTTATATACCCATACATTAAAGGACCATTTGGATTTAGATGACTAAATTTAAAAGCCAGTTTGACACTGACCAGCTTGAAAACTGCATTTTCCCTTGCATGCATATCGTGTCCTTATAGTGTTGTCTTGATGAGTTCTCTTATCTCTGCAGCTATTTGTAAGTCCTAAACATATCTACTGAGTTATACTGGTAGTATGGCAACATTCCCCTTTACTCTGGAAAAGCAAATGTAGCAATGTTTTTCTTGCTATCAAAAATTAAATTAAGTATTTGTGCTTTAGACATCAACAAAAAGTGAAGATGCTGGGAGGACATCTGCAGTCATTCAGTCTATGGAGTATGTTCCTGACAAAGACAAGCTGAGCACATGCTCACACTATCTTTGATGTTAAAGAGGTAAAAGTGAGGAAAAAATACTTCACTGTATGACTTGAGTAGAAATATTTAAATTGGAACTCACATCTTTGTAAGCAACCTGTGTTCATTTAGATTTCAAATTTAAAGCCCATACTTGATATTTAAGGGGTTTTCTTTGATGCTGAGGTAAAATTGATGAAGAATAATAAACTCTGTGGAATGGTATTCTTTTCGATACATGACAGTCGGGTAATTTAACAAAGAATGGGCAGGTTAATCTAGTCCTAGTGAAGTCCTTTGCATGGCATCCTAACTTTACTGAAGAGGTGACATTCCATTGTGTCAGATTTCGTACTTCGCAAGGCCTTGCATTTCTTGTTATTTCTGGAACCATGTCCTGAAATTCTGCTGTTCTGATCTGTTATAGATTAGGCTGGAGATGAGACATTGGGCTCTTAGGTGTGTACAGGTACTCATGGCGAAAGCAACTTTGGTGATTTGAGCAGGAAGTATCCAAATTAAACTTATCTTTACCTCAGCTTGATGAGCTGTTTGCCATTCAATAGAGCCACAAGGTGGAATCTTTCTTCACCTGCTAGTAGAGATAGACTTCAGTGTGCAAGACTCAGTGAGAAATTTTAAGAGAGAAGACATTGTTAGTGGTAATAATGTTTTATTTATTCTGGAAAGTGACACTAAAACTTACCTGAACCCAACCCACGCTGAACTAAAGAATGTTAGTGTCTTATACACTTAGATTTATGTGACAGGTGCGTGTTTTCTTTTACTTTGGAGAAATATGAAGAACTTTTTACACAAATATTTGAAAAGCAAGTGCTTTATTCACTGTTAAAAATGGATATAAGTTCACAAACCAATATTTGAGTCAGTATTTGTATTTTGTTCCTCAGATACTCTGGAATGCTAGAATTGGAGAACAGCCTAATTCTCAGTATTTTTATTGAGATATATGAAATATATGATTTTTTTTCTGTTTTCTTTCTACTTTCAGTCTCATCACTGAAAATTGCACTTATTTTTAACTTTTGCATAGTAAAAAAATATTCAATGTTTGCTATCTTGAGTGCTTGCTCAAGTGACATTTTCTTGTTTTGCAGGATCAAATCTAAATGCAATGCATTTTCTCTGTAATTACAGTAGGCTAACATTCGGATGAGCACCTGAGCTAGGCACTGTTCCTTTACTCATGTGTCAGTGTCTCTTTTTATAAGTTTTGCTCTGCTTTTTGTCTGCAATCCAAGACAGGATTTCTGTCCAAGTAGCTCAGCATGTATTTAAATGCCTCCAGAACAGGCACTGCACTAATCTCTGTTTGCACAAACATGTTCTATATAATGATAACATACTTGGTGTGAATTTTAGTTCAATTATAATAATCCTGTAAGTTTTGCTTGCTTTACCAGATGTATGATGGAGGTTTTGGCTTTGAATACATAACTATATTTCAACTCTGTAAGTTCTTGTTTGTTAGAGTCATCTCTTACAGATCTTGAAATTCAGGCTTTGCCTCAGTTGTTTGTTAATGTATTCAGAAAGACACTGAGTGTGCAGCACTTCAGACATATCTAAGTCTATTTTGTTTCTAGAAATCAAGTAGAAAAAAAATGCATTACTGTCTTCCAGTTCAGTCACTGTTTATTAATAAGTGAAATCATTCAAAACATTCAAAGCAATTTTCCATGAAGAGAAACATTCTTAAATGAATGTCATTACTGACTTGTCAGCTTGTTTTGCTGTAGGCATCAATCTTCAGGGGTTTTCAGAATGCACCAGAGAAAGGGAGAATCGAATGTGTGTTTTTGTTTTCACCAGTGGGTTATCCTAAATAGAGATGGCAATATTAGTTCAGGATGAGTGAAGAGGACCTAAATATCTGGGCCAAGAAGACCTTAACTGTGGGGTAGGCACAGTACAAAGACATTGAAAAATTGGAGTTCAGTTTTAGTTTAAGAATGCACGAATCAAATCATGTCTTATTTTACAGCACAGCTGAGTAACAGAGGCTATCTGAACACAGCCACACAACTAAAGTGATCAATAATGGCAATTAACAACAAGTGGTTTATGACAATTTGAAATGTTGCTTCACTTTGTGGAAGTGAAATGAAATTGATCTTCTTCTGCCTTTTACTTCACCTTGCCTAGTTTTAACTTTCTTGTAAATGTTTCACAGCAAGAGAGAATTATCTCTGAGCTAACTTGTCCTCCCAATAATTTTATTGCCTTATTTATTTTAGTGCTCCAACTGCTTTCATAAACTGTCTGTTATTTCTACTCTATTTCGTCTTCCTTATTCATGCAGAGATTTACATGATGCTTCTTTTTGGTCCCCATCTATAATCTCAGGTTCAAATTTTTTGTATTGACTACACCTGCAATTAAATGTGCCTTTCTTGTACCTTACGTCTTATTTCAAATCTCTACAAGAATGATGATGTCGGGATTATCTACATGCTGCAGAATTATAGGAAATAATTGGAAAAAAAGATAACATTTTGTACTAATTCATGCCTCCAAGAAGAAATATAGTTAAGGTCTTCAAAGTGAAAATGCCCTGCAATATTTCAAGCTTGACACTTGCGATTATGAACTGTTTAGCTGGTCTCAATGCCAAGAGCAGTCAAGGAAACAGCATTTCAGACAGGCACAAGGCATTCCTGGCAGGTCTCCTTGGCTCAAAGACAGAAGAGGAAAGGAGGCTACAGGGAAAAGAAAGGAGACTGTTCATACTGTTAATTAGTGTCAGAGTTTTTATTGTTTGTTGTGTTGCAAATCCAGGTGCTTTCAGGATTCTGAAGAAGAACATCATAGCATGCTCTGGTAGTATATAGGTGTAATGGGGAAGCTGGATACAGGAAAGCTGCTGGTTTTCAGTGCAACCATTAAGAAATGTAATTGACAGAATTGTCTTTTGGTTTTGCAAAATCAGTGAATGGACTCTTATGTATGTCTCTGAGATCTGTTTTATTTGGTGTAGTTGTAAGAGAATTGTTGTCCACTGGATATACCTGCAGTTTGTTCCCAAAATAGTTTCTCATTATCTTTACTAGGGATTTCACGACAGAAGAGTTGTAGCTGACAAAGTCATAGATTACCAAGATGAATTGCTGATATCCTGTGGGCTCAGGTTTTGTTGGTGGGGAATATATTCAGATTTGAAAGCACTAGGGATCACAGTGACATGTAGTCCTTTTTGAACATCTGCGCAACACATAATCTGTACCTGAAGGAGTATTTCCAGTTCTCTTTGCTTCTCTGTACTGAAGACATCTCCTCCTTTTGTTAGATGACCCAAAATTAGCTGGGCTCCATGTGTGCATGAAAGAAATAATAAGCCTTGCATTTTTTCTAATGGAACTAGAATCAGTCTTGTGTAAGTAATAAGCTTAACAGGAAAGTAGGTTTGTTTGATTTGTCGATTTGTACTGTGTTCTTTCCTGATATTTATATGCAATTTTTGTGTAGCTGTTTTGGTTTGTGTTTTTTTGGTTTGTGGTTTTGTGTGGTTTGGTTTGGTTTGTTTTTTTACTAATAACTCATCAACAATCTATCAGGTCAAGAAGATTGCACAGACTTGTTATGTTGGCAAAATTGGAAAGGTTTCCAGTAAGTGCTTGAAGTGTTTTACTTGATGTTCTTGGCTGATGTTGCTCAAAACTGTGACTATCAGTATATTATCAAACTTAAATGTTACACAAGAAGCTTTTATGACCATTAGGAGTTCAATGCTCAAGTTTTGAGTTTTGAAACTTTTTTCATGATTTAATCTCAATATAGGGTGGTCTCTGATATGCGTATCTTCAGATTATGTTAACAAAATTCTGTAGTTACTTTTACTCTAGGTTTTTTTGGTTTTATTTCACAGGTGCCCACTTTTTTGGTTTAACTCAATGAAATTGAAATTGTTAACATTGGGAAGCAATGGCTTACTTGTGAGCATCCTGAAATTTGAGAAGGTCCCTGATGTGACTTTGTTTTACTTGGCCTCCTGTCTCAGACCTTAACCTCCCACTAGAACTGGTTGTTGGGAGTACCATATATGAAAGATAGTCTCCTCAGGCAAATAAAAGCTGTGCAAGGAATAAACTGAAGACACAGAAGTGTTTCCTGTTGTGACATAATATGTAGGAAATACAACCAGCATGTCCATTAAAACCTGTCCCCTATATGTATGTACGTCAATAAATTGCTTTTGCTTTCTTTTCCCATTTTTTTTTGTTTGTTTGTTTTGGAATTATGTACACATAATATTTTTATGAATTTATTGCTGAATCATAGGCATTCATGATACCCCATATTTCAAAAATTATGTTGATGAAGAGAGGAGAATAAACTGCAATTTCAGGAGGACTGCTAGCAGATTTCAAGCCTGGTGGACCAGCAGCTTATGGCACCAACAATCAATAGACTTCTGTACACTTTGTAGCAGAAAGGCACCAGAGTTTGTCCATCCTGATGGTGACAATGAAAATTAGAAGCCAAGATAGTCTGAAAGGAACACTGTGTGGATTTTGGTACCACCTAGCACTCTCCCTAGGCTTTGAAATACGATCTGCCACAGAGATCAGACCAGGTGAAGACCTCTGGGGACCTTGTGTGTGCTGATGAAGCTGCTGCCTCAGCAGCTGTGAAGCAGCTGTGGGTCTATATAAGGAAAGATCAGCCAGTGGATGTGCATATGCTTGCAGTGCGAGTACGGTCTTCCAGATGGCTCTTCAGTTGTTATAGAGATGAGTTAGCATTTTTCTCTGTGAAGAAGTTGTAACACATTTTCTGCAGTATTTTAAAGTTAATAGTATTAAAACTGATGTTAAATTGAAATTTAATTTGTCTAATTGTAAGTGGAATTGAACAATGGTAGTTTTCAGCAAAGTCACCTTGAGTTTCTAACATGTGACAGCATCAGTACCGTGGAACAACCTTCTTGTCTCAGTTTCTAATAATTTTCATAGCTACATCTTAATTTTTTAAGTCTTTTGTATATAATAGTTTCTATGCTGATGGACTTGTCTGTTTGCTACACAAAGGGACTGTTTTCTGTGTTTGTATCAGTGAACTGATCATTTGCAAAGTAAGACAATGAGTGGTCATTGAAATCTTATCAGTTAGAGAAATACATATCCAAATTATAAAGGAGGTTTCAGGTTAACATAAATTTTTAAAAAACCCAGGTAGAAATATAACTAACTTGAAACTCCTTCAGATAATTGTTATAGCTGGCATGGTAATGGATGAGGAAAAGCAAGATCATATATTACTCTAGATTCAGACTGAGTGGAATCTTCTGTTGATAAATGATAATTCGTTAAAATCTACCTAATTATACAGTTCTGATTTTACATAAAGGGTTTCTCTTTTACAAACATAAACTGTTTTATCATGTATTCTTATGAAGATAGCACTGGCTAAGAAAAAAGTATTTTCTCTTGTTATAAACCTGAGTCTTCAAAGGCAGAGAAGGGACTCTGGGCATAACTGGCTTTCCTTTCTCCTTATCAATACCTCTATTTTGTGAAAAGCAAGGTAAACAGACCCTTCATTAGGACACCAGGGAGGAGATAAGGTGGAAAATAATGGTGAGGTTTCTTCTCTTTATATTTTATGTTACTTAAGTGTAGAATGATTCAGATTGCTTTCTGCTTTATAAGTTGCTAAACAATAATATTTGAAGTGTCATTTTAGTTTACTGAGTCTTGACATCTAATTAGTACTAGTTTTGATTTACCTAATCAGGTTTGCATAATGTCATCTGAACAATATATGTATTTGCATTTAAAAAGTGAACACTTCTCCGGTTTCTTCTTTGAGAATTACACATGTGTGTGTGTAAGGTATAGACAATAGGACTGTAGTCTTTTAGCTACAGTCACTGACAGAAAAGTATTTCAAATGTCTGAGGAAGCTTAGGTTACAGGACTTTTTCCCCCAATTATTAATATTTTATGAAACCTTAATAATAGATAATAAACTTTCATTCTAAGTATTTGATAGTGTAATAATAACAGTGTGGAAAAATATTGGTTTGATTTGGTTTCATTTTTTACCTCTGTGGTATAGAAAAACATATTGCATATCAAACAGTGTGATCCCTGAAGGTGCAGTGTTCTGTTCTGGAATGATCATAGCCTGAAATCAATGTTATTAACCTCACTGAACTGAAAGAAAGCAGACGTTACGGAGGAACTCCATTTTCAACCCATATTGCCAACGTGAAGCTTTTTCCTTCTTTCACCTGAGCTATTGCACTATATTAGTACTTCTTCAAGGTTTTTTTGATTTTTTTTTATATATGCCATTCTAATGACTTGTTTTAGCAATTTTTTAATGTATTAATGACAATTCTTTTTGATGGTACAAAGAACTTGTAAACAACTATAAATTTTAAAGTAAATTGTTGTATGTAGGGAATTGAAAACAAAGGCATATTTTTATGACATTTAGCAAACTAGAAATTTTCTTGACATTGAAGAAGGATATATGTTGGTAATTTTATTTCAAATGTGGTGGTTTGGAGGTTTTTTTTGAACAACTGAAAATTACTCAGTCAGGAAACACTGTATGTTAAAATATGGAGGGAAACCAGTAGCTGTTCCATCAAAACTATTTTCCTTGTATGGTAAATCAAAGAAAAGGTTATACTTTTTCCAATAGGAAGAACTTTGTAAGCTTTAACGGTTTTTAGCAATTTAGGTTACTTTAGCTTGTAACCTATATAGGTGAATTAAGTAAGTAATTTATTTTTGAGGGTGTCAAGCCCCTTGCCTGCTCCTGTTACACGTCTAAGTTTTTATGGCCTGTTGGCATTATCATTAATGTGAGCATTATGTGAGCAAGGAGTGCTCACTTGGACTCTCATTGCTACATTTTCCTCCTGGCAAAAACAGCGTATAGTTTATCCACCTGCCTATTGGAAACTGAGCACTTGCACAAGCTGCACAGTCAGTGTCGAGGAGGGACCTGTTGGGCATGACTTAAAAGTACACTGAGAAGGGTGCCAATAATCAAACAATGTGGGCAGTTGGGTAGCGTTGCCTACTCCTGTGCACTGGCCCTATTTAGTTCACAGGTGCAGATGTAACCACATGTAGACATAACCGCCAATACTGCATTTCAAAAGCAGAATTTTCTGGTTACTAGATCCACTCAATTTCTATTCTTTTTGCACAGAAATATGCAGTGATCGTAACACCCAAAGAAACAGAGAGAGGGAGAAAGAGAAGAACAATCCCCTAGATCTCTTCTTTAATAAAATGGTGTCACATGTAGGAATTAATATTAAAGCTGTTTCTATAAACTAACAGCTTCAATAGGACTTACTCCCTCATATATTACTATTTAGTTAATCTAGTAAACTATTTATTTATACAATGAAAAATATTCTTGGAGAATGGTGCTTTGGTTTTTGAATAACACCAAGCTTCACCACATTTTTAGCTATTCCTTCCCTTCTATATACTGTCCAATTCCTGAGTTTCCTCTCTTTTGCCGTTAAGAGCTTTTCTTAGGGAAATTTTTTCTAGGTTTCACATTAAATGACAAAAGGAATAAAATTACTTTATTGTTCAGAGACTGTGGAGTGGGTGTTTGGGTTTTGCTTGTTGTATTTTGTTTTGTTTTAATAAAGAGGCTATATTTATGTTCTTTTAGGAAGCAATTTTTGGAAATTTTGAAAACCAGAAACTTTCTGTGTACATGGAAATACATAGATCCAGGTGATGCAAAACGTATACAAAGATAATATATTTTGTAACTTAGATGATGCACATGTGTTGGCTACCGAAAGTCTGCATTCCAGTCTGAGTGACTATGACTAAGAATTGTAAAAACACCAAATGATCTTAGGTTTTTAAGGCACTTCTGTACTTGTTCAGGTAATGTGTTTGCTAGTAAGATATATTGATGCTGCTTTCTGATGCAAATTTGAGTGTGAAACATTTCAAAAGAAGTAAGTTTAATGGACAAATATTCACCACATTTAACTTTTGCCTCCTTTGTCCTTGAGCAAGTGCTGCAGGTGTTTATTGCTGTTCCTTTGTAGTTGAGATTAATATTGATTTTAGATATAAAATTAAGTACAATTTTTGGTAACATAATATGGTAATGAAAATTAATCACAAGCCATCTTTGCTGTTATTCCTCACTAAAAATTTAATTTATATTAATTTATATTATTAATTTAATAATTTAATTCTGCAACGGCAAAAGATATTTAATAAAACAGTGATGTCATGCTGTTATAGTATCCCTTTTGAAGTTTTTTTTAAAGTTTGATTTGTGTTGCAAAGGTATATGAAGAGAAAAATGCTGTTGACAGGTCTCCCCAAGAAAATATACCTGTCATATTACCTATCTGGGTACCTGTGCAGCCTATGTAGCTTTGTGGATAAAATGTCATAATTCTGGAGAAATTTTACTGCTGGACAAAGAACAGCATGGTTCTGGTATATTGGTACAACGAAACATGAATAACCTCTTGGGGATATATGGCAGAAATGTAAATAGGATTTGTAAAGGTGTTGTAAACCAGTTCTTTTTTGTTTGTTTGTTCTGATGCAAAAATGTCAAAATGAAGATAAAACAATGAAAGAAACTAGAAAGCCTGTACTAGAAAGCAATTTAATATCTTTTTCGAGGTTATATAGTTCTCCAGGTATGATATTCCAGTCCTCTGACAGTAACTCCTAAATATATCGCTTACATTTTTCATTAAAACTGCACTTCATTAAAAAAATCCTGGTTTTTGAGGCAAGGTTAATGAAAAATACAAATCCCAATATAAGTCCTTGAGGTACTCTAGTAGGAATTTTTCTCTAACCCTGATTTTCACCACTAATCCATTATTCTTTTTTTTAATGGTTTCTTACTAATTTTAAAATTCTTGCACTGATTCACACATTCTCCCATTTAAGTAGCAATTTCTAATGCCAGATTGTGTCACACTAATCACTGCAATCTAGATAGGTGAAACCAACTGTATTTTTTCCACTTTAAAAATCTATTGCCTTATCAAAGAAAGCAATCAGGATAAAATAACAACACCTACTTTTGTTGTATTAGTATACTGTTTCTTTCTGAAGTCTGGAATGGAAATGGAGAGTCTTGATCATTTTAGTATTCCTTTCATCTTGCAAAATTTCTGCTAGTTCCTGTTACTTGTGTTGCCTTGTGGTCTTTAATTACATTCAAACATACAAGGTGCAACCTGGTTTTGGGAACACATAGATGGTTTTTTATTTCTACTCTGCTGTGATTATCGATAAGGCTCAAATTTTTTCTCTAAATCTTTGTGTATGAAGATGTTTTGCTTTTATTTCAGTTGCAAAATTTATCTCTTTTTTTTTTTTTTCTAAATGCTTAGGTTAGACCTGTGATTTCTGATGCCAGAGATGCATTTTTTTCAAATGTAATTTGCAGTTAAGCTTTATTAAATTAGTGTCTCTCTCCACAAGTACACAGTTGTTGCATGAGATTATGGAATCACAAAAATCACAGAATCACAGTGTGGTTAGGGGTGGAAGGAACCTCTGGAGATCATCTAATCCAACTCCCCCTGCCAAGGCAGGGTCATGTAGAACAGGTTACACAGAGAGGGAGGCTCCACATCCTCTCTGGACAGCCTGTTTCCAGTGCTCTGCCATCCTCAAAGTAAAGAAGTTCCTCCTCATGTTGAGGTGAAACTTCTCGTGTTTTAGTTTATGGTCATTACTCCTTGTCATGCCACTGGGTACCACTGAAAAGAATCTGACATCCTCTTGACACCGGCTTTTGAGATGTATTGATGAGATGTAGGGATGTTTGACTTGGAGATTGAGACTAGGTCTCTGACAGTATCCCTAACAATGTTAGTCTCTTCAAATTCTCCAGGCAGTTCAGGAACTGTTTTCTATAATCAGGTCTTCTTTCATATCCTCTTCAAAACCCTTTATGAAATAATTTCCTATTTAATCGGTGACTTCCAGGTAAATAAAATGTTAGTTGGTGTTTTCGGAAACAAAGGAGATTTGTGATATATTTCAAGGAATGTTGTTTCCTGGGAAAGGTTAGTACCAATTGGAAAAAATTTCAAATAAATGTGTTGATTTTTAGTGTAACCATTAAAGGTACAGTCAAGTCTCAACTACTATTTAAGATGTTAAGATAGTATTACCCATATAAAAGAATTATCTTGAAGGAAAGTTAAAAGGTAACGCATGCAGAAATCCATTACAGAGTTTTTGCTTTAGTAAACCTTTAAGACTGAAAATTCGTAAGATCGCAGTAGGTGCTTTGTACAAACCGTTAATGCCAGAGAGCTACTGAGAATTCCTTCATATGCCCTGCAGATAGAGCAGCTTATTCTGGTCTGTTCAGATCTCAGCTCTAAAAGGAAGACCTATAAATGAGATCTGAGTTCTAATGCGCACTTAATAGATGACTCACTTTTGAGACAGTAGAAATAAAAGCCCTAGCAAAGCATTAGTAGATGTAGCTGTCAATAACTTCTGTTATTTTTGTCCTTACTTTTTCATAGTGATATGAAATAATGCATGATATAGAATTGAGACCAGAAGCATTTGAAATGTTTCATGATATTACTCAGAAGGTGACACCTCTGCTTTCTAGTCAAATCCCCTAATACAAACCTCTATTTAAACATAAAACTTGTGAATCATCTGCTGTTGAAACCAAGTTGCTAATGCCACGCATGCTAGCATTCTCTCTTGTGTTAGGCACCCATACAGAATCATAGAATTTTTAAGGTTGGCAAAGACCTCTAAGATTATTGAGTCGAATCATTAACCTAGCACCATGGTGTTCACCATTAAACTGGGTCCTAAAGTGCTACATCCACACATCTCTTGAACACTTCTAGGGTTGTTCTCACACTGCTTTCCTGGGCAGCCTATTCCAATGCCTGACCAACCTTTCAGTGAAAAATTTTTCCCTAATATCTAATCTAAACCTGCCCTGGTGTGACTTGAGGCCATTTCCTCTGGTCCTATCCCTTGTTACCAAGGAGACAAGACTGACCTCCACCTCATTACACCTTCCTTTCAGATGATTGTAGAGAGCAATAAGGTCTTCCCTCAGCCTCCTTTTCTCCAGGCTAAACAACCCCAGTTTCCTCAGCCACTCTTCACAAAGCTTGTGCTCCAGACCTTCACCAGCTCCACTGCCCTTCTCTGGACATGCTCCAGGACCTCAATGTCCTTCTTGTAGTGTGGGGCCCAAAACTGAACACAGGATTTGAGATGTAGTCTTCGCCAGTGCTGAGTACAGGGGGACAATCACTGTCCTAGTCCTGCTGACCACACTATTTGTGATATGAGTCAGGATGTCTTTGGCCTTCTAGGCACACTGCTGGCTCATGTTCAGCAGGCAGCTGAGCAGAACTCCCTGGTCCTTTTCTGCCAGACTGCTTTCCAGACACTCATCCCCAGACCTGTAGCATGGTATGGGCTTGTTGTGACTGAAGTGCAGGACCAAGCACTTCACCTTGTTTAACCTCATACAACTGGCCTCAACCCATAGATCCAGTCTGTATTCCTTCAGTCTTCCTATCTTTGAGCACTTGGTGTCATCTACAAACTAGCTGAAGGTGCACTTGATCCCCTCATCCAGATCATTGATAAAGGTATTAAACAGAACTGGCTCCACTACAGAGCCATGGGGAACACCACTTGTGACTGGCCACCAGCTGGGTATAACTCATTCACCACATCCCTCTGCACCTGGCCATCCAGCCAGATTTTTACCCAGTGAAGAGTGTGCCCATCCAAGCCATGAGCAGCGAGTTCACAGAATCACAGAATACAAGGTGTCACTGTGGATTGTCTGTTCCAACCTCCCAGCTCAAGCAAGGTCATTCTAGAACACATTGCACAGGATTGCCCCAAGACAGTTCTTGACCCTAAGATTATCTCAGTTGGTTAGAGGATGGTGTTAATAACACCAGCATTGTGGGTTAGATGCCATATGGGCAATTCACTTAAGAGTTGGACTCGATGGTCCCTGTGGGTCCCTTTCAGTATTTTGTGATTCTGTGATCTCCAGTGAGGGAGACTCCACAACCTCTCTAGGCAATCTGCTCCAGTGCGCAGTCACCTGCCCAGTAAAGTTCTTCCTCATTCAAGTGGAAATTCCTTTGCAGCAGTTTCTGACCATTGCCTTGTCATATTACTTGGCACCACCAAGAAGAGCTTGTCTCCAAACTCTTGAAACATGCCCTTCAGATACTTATGGAGGTTACCCCTCAGTCATCTCTTCTCAAGAATGAACAGAACCAGCTCTCTCAGCCTTTCGTCATAAGAGAGATATTCCAGTCCCTTAATCATCCCTCATCCATCTCCATTGGACCAACTCAAGGGGCTCTATGTCTGGCTTGTGCTGAGGAGTGCAGAACTGGGCACAGCACTCCACATGAGGCCTCACCAGAGCTGAGCAGAGAGGAAGGATCACCTCTCTTGACCTGCAGGCATCCTTATGAACCCCCTTCCGGCAGGTCAGCCCCCAGCCTGTGCAGGTGCATGGGATTATTCTTCCCCAGTTCCAGGACCCCGTGTGGTTAGAGGTGAAACTCATAAAGGGTAAACAAACATTATGGACTGAAATGTGTAATAGGAATTTTCTACAAACAGTATAATTTTCTTATGACCTTGGCTTGCTAGCTATTTTAAAATATATCATCAGATACATCATACATCGTGTTACATTGCTGATGAGTAATTTTACAAGAGGATGAGAGAAGCTTTGTTTGTGAGAGGTAAGAGCCAAGGTAATTTTTCTTCAAAATTCTGATAGGTGTTTTGCAGAACAACAAAAAAAAAATCTGTTGTGTGTTCTTTAGTATTAATCTCAGTTACTTTGAGAATAATGTTAGACAATCCTGGAATCTGAGTTCTCTGTAATTAAACTGTCTTCTCCCGTTAAGTACCCCCTTTAAGATTAAGAACTTTGGAAGAAAAAAATATCTTCAAATATGTATCACTTCAAAGCAAATGAAGAGGGAGGTTTTACAAAGCCTGTGATTCCCTGCATCCTCTCAGGTCACCAGTTGTTTTGTGTATGTTATTGAACTGTGGTATACCTAAGAGTGTTATTGTGTGCCATACTCTCTAAGGGGTAAAAGCAGCTCACCCTAAAGCTGGAGAGTCATCATCTGAAAAAGGCAGATACTCTTCGCGTTGTTTCATTTCACTATTCCTGGCATCTCAAATCTTGTTTGAAAATATCACAGCACAGTCGAGTGGGATTTAGCTGCCTTGAGGTCATGTTAGATGTTCTGTGATATTTAATCATGTCCAGAAGACCACTTCAAAAGGTCTACTGTAGAATCTAGTTTTATATCTGACTATCCCATTTGGATGCCACTAGATACCTATATTTAGCTAGACTCACCTATGATGTTTTCTGGATCTATGATGTCTGTCTTAAAGAAGGTGGTGGCTGACCACTAATGTCCCTTTGCCCTTTCAACCAAAACTCAGTAATTTTCCATGCACCAACAGCTTTTTTTCTATTATGATATTTTGCAGAGTTTTTAATCCCTATTGGGCTTATTTATTCCGCCTTTGAGCTGAACACTTGAAAACCTAGAAAAAAATTGTACTCTTACAGTTAACAACCAGTCTAATATTAGTTAACTTATTATGCATCACATTGAGAAGAAAAATTTGATCTTGAGTTTCCAAGAAATAGCATAGGAATAAGAAAAACTCCTGGGCAAGTTTGGGTTCTTAAAAAAACACACTAACAGAAATAAATAAATAAACAAACAAATAAATAAATAATGCACAATGATTTAATGTGTTGTTTTGTGTTCCACTCATTGTAAATTCTGTAGCTTAGAGGAAACAAGCTCTAAAATTAATTAATAATGACAACAGTAATTGAGGATTTTATGATAATACTAATATTAATAATAATAATAATAATGAATTCTACATATCTCGGTGTATAAACAGAACCTTAATACTAGGAGGAAACCCATCAAGATCATGCATACAAAGAACAACACAGCTTTGATTCCTAATAAAACTATAATTCATAAAGCTATCAATAACAGTTTCTGTAAGACTAGCCAGAGACCAATTTTCCCAGTGGGATATTGAAAGCAAATCTATCCTCTTGCTCTGCGACTACAGGAGAATTGTTAAAGGGGAGATCAGTGGAAGTGAGCCAGGAAAAGTTAGCAAATGTGAAACCAGACAATTTAGCAATGAAATTTCCTAATTCTGAAGAAGAGAATATGGGAAAAGAACAGATAGGACTGTGAATCTTATAATATTTTTAAAGGGTAACCTGAGCAAAACTGACACTTTTTCTGTTGTATGGAAGAGTTACAGGCCTATGCACAATAAGTCATGTCACTGATGATACGTCTCAGATGTAACCAAGAATCAGCAGCCTAGTTCTGGGACAGTTGACACTTTATTTGTAACTGGCTTGCGTTGTGCAACATGCTACTGGTGGTATCCTAGCTGTTACTGTCTGTGGTTTCTCTGGGGTGACTAGAGATCTCTGATACTTACCAATTGTATTACACGGAGGCAAATGAAGGGCAGTAAAAAAATCTGCAACTTCTGCTGATACCTTGACCCAAATTCTTGCTGAAGGATTTCGGGGTATATTTGAGGACTTGCTTTTTCTATAGCAAGGTTTCTTGACTTGCAAGATGATATCTTATTGTGGGGTAAAAAACCCCCACTTGCATATGGAACAGAGGGCTATCCTTGCCTGTGGTTTTTATATTTCTTATCATGAATGATTCATGAGTATGTTAAAGCAAGCAATGCATTTTAAGAAAGCTAACAAAGTTTCTAAGTAAATGAAGTTCAAATATTTTAGTGGTAGAATTGACAGCACACTGAGTAATGCTCTATCTCATATGCTTTTTAAAAACTAATTTGTCTTCCATTTAAGGCATACTCTTTCAGTGTCATAGATCTACAGACATTAAAGCTGATGAAGCAAAAAAAATAATTCAATTGATAAGTTCATTTCAGTTTTTATATGGTGTACCTAGATTCTCTATATGGTTTCACAGTAATTAAGAATCTACATATTGATGACTACATGTCAGTGTATTTTCTGATAGGGTGCTTTCAGGAATAATGCAAAAATAATTTCTTGGTTATTTGACATAATTTAATTTTTTTCTTATTTGGTTATTAGCTTTTATTAGTGTCATACACTGTGAGATTAGTTAGATGATAATAGCAAAGGCAAGTCAAAGAGTTTAATAAGATTATATTGATATAGTACATATTTGAGAAGGACTGGTAAGTAATGTATATAAATGAAGAGAAGTATTCTCTAAAGCAGATTCAGTTCTAAACTTGTGCAAAATTGGGACTAGATTATTTTTGTTGTTTCTGTATTTTTTGTGGTTTCTGAACAGCTTCAGAATCAATGCTTCCTTATGTCTCTATGAAAGTAACTAATTTGATTTTAATCAGAAGGCTTTGGAATTAGCTCATTTTGCTAAATTTGGCGTGAGATATGTATTCATTTATTGCTCCCAAGCAACTTACACACCTTGAAAATACCATTGCTGTGTATGTAGTTATTTCAATTAGATTTCCAATTTTTAACAGCTGCTCAAAAATAAAAATTTGCACACTACTGTAGTACTGACTCTATAGATTTGCCATCTTAACACCTTAACATCTTCATGTTCTGTTGCAAGGGACAATCAAATGCCTGTGCTGTTGTTTGTTTATATAAATATAATGGAAAACATTATTTTCTGATCATGTTAAAAACTTTGTTGTTCTGTTTCAGTGAAGGCTGCTGAATTGTCAGGTTTCTGTTATCTTCAGTGGAGGCTCCCAAGACTTGACAAAAAACACAATTCTAAGCTCTTGGTTAGTCATCAAGTAAGTAGTTTCTCATGTTTTTATATAATTTTCGTTCACCTTCAATGAAGTCTTTGTGTTGTCTTAGATAAATAAAATAAAATTAAAAAAAAATTTTGTTAATTACTTCACCATTATTTTGACTTTCTTTTATATAAAAACGTTTTTCTCTAATGTCTGGTATTCCTTTAAAGTGTGTAACACATTTAAGTCAGTTTCTAAGTATTTTAGGGGGAAAAAAAAAAACCACATTTTTTTAGTATTCTGTTTCAGCACCTAACAGAATGCTGTTCAGTGACCTGTATTACTCCCAAACTATGAAGCATGAGTAGGAATAAGAATTGATCAAATTATCTAAAAATGTGCCCCCATCAATATGGTAAAGGTGATCAAGAATGGTGTCATGTAGGTAAATTTTGATCGTACCCCTTAAGAAATGGGTAAATGGTTACAAAACAACATCCACCTGTTTGATTTTCAGATTTTCTCATTTTGCTATTTCACATACTTTGTCCTTCATGCCAAAATCATCTTAAATTTTTTTAATTCCTTTAGACAAATGATAAGGCACTCATTAAAAGCAGATTCTCTTGTGGTCTTGTTATACCTGTTGTCTGGCATAATAACTTTTTTCATTTCTATTCTTTTACTTTGTTTCTAATCCTAAAGATGAAAATTGGGTTGATGGGAAAGCATTTGAAGTAGGGAAATTATATGAAAAACCTCAAATCGTAAAACTGTAAAATGAGGTAAACTAGCTGTTACATTTAAGTGGTATTTACAGATTCTACTCCAATAACAGATTTAACCTTTTAAAATTTGTGCTGGTGGAGATTAGAGAATTGATGCACTGTCCAAGTAATTTCTCATCAAAATGTAGTGATTTTGATTTTTTTTCCCCCCTCACAGTATACATAAATGTTATTTTGATTTTCAGTTCAAAAAATTGATTCAGTCTCAGTGGCAGTATTTGAACTGGTCTTAAAAATATGTATTTGGATCTGTTTAGAAAACATTCTTCTGCTCTTAAACAATCACAGCCCATGAAAACTAGGAATGCTTGTTTCTTTGTTTTTTGGTGAAATAGAAAATACAGTTTTAGTGATGGAAATAATTTCTAATTAGTCAGTCCAACAGTACAATCTTATTTCACTGCTTGGCAATATCAAAAATAAAGGTATATTTTTCTGTAGGGAACAAGTACCAAGATTATTTATTTTAGAATTTTATAACTCAAATTGATCATGTCATTCATTACTGTTTAACTTACAAAATAACAAAGTAAGAATTATTAATATGAGAAATATTTTTAATGCTATTTTATGAATTTAAGCCTAAAAAAATGATGTTGATTGAACTGATTCAGTTGTCAGGAAGAATGGTGAAATTCAAATGTTTAATTCAGTTAGTTGTCATAGAGGAAAATAATATCTAACTTTAAGCTGAGAAGCAAAATTAGGCTTATACTTGAGGAAAAATAAAACAGGAATCAAGTATTAAAAATCAAAGAATTAAAAGTTAAGTTTTTAATCAGATTATCTGTCTAGCAAATTTGTACAGATATTCTCGCTCTGGAATCATTTGGGATGCTTGGGATTTTATATACCTTTAAGACCCTAAATGAAGTCTGAATGTATAACTTTTTAAGTTAAATGAAATTTACAAATGCAGAAATCTTTACGTTAGAGTGCATATCTGTGTCACTCAAAAGGTTACACAAAATGTTTATATGTGCACTGGCTTCCAACATATGCAAGGGAACATATTCAGTCATACACCTGCTCATAGACTGAGAAAGTTGACATAAATCATATTAATTTTTTTCATACAACATCTCATAATTTTGTTCATACTACATCTAAGTAACTGCAGTGTGCATTCTGTCAATTATGTATGACCAAGTTAGAGAATAATATTATAAGGATGGGAACGCTACAGGTGTTTTGGGAATGCTACAGGTGTTTTTCCAATGTCATTGAATGTCATGAAGTTTTTTCAACTCTTTAGCTGTTAAATAATTTTAGGTTGCTTCTGTATTTTCTTTTATCACATTAACATAGAAGTGCAAAAGCTCTTATAGGGAACAAAGCCAGGCTTTTTTCTGGTGTGCTAAAAAAGCAAGAGAGTGATTGATGTCAGTGAGTCATAGTTAAAGATGTTGCTGCTTCAGTGGTGTGACACTGGCATGATCTCATTGAGTAGGTTAAACTGTAACACAGAGAGGTGGAATAAAGACATTCAGTTCTAAAGGACTCATCAGATGACACACTCACAAATTCATGATCTCTTTGACTAATATTACAATGCTGCACATCTTCAAAGCCTTTGAAGAACTGTAGCTGTGCAATTCCCTTTTATGTCAGCAGGAGACAAGCTGTGCTGCAATAAGATTTAGCTGACTTCCTTTCACATATTTTGTTACTGAACAAAACAGGCCTTCATCACTTTTATTATGGCATGCTATGCATTCTGAAAGTATGTTTACGCAAGTAATAGATTAATTAAGTAATCAATGTAAGTCTTCTATTGTCTTAGCATTTTTTTCATCTATAGTTTTCTGTAATATGAGTCCCTGAACATTTAACATATGTTTTCAATATCTCCTTGACCCTATTTTATCCTTGGTTCATATTTCCTTTTCCTTAGATGAAAATAAGGAAATTTGGGTTTGGGACTTTGAATTACTAGTTGCAAAAAGAACAAAACTACTTCCATTTGAGTCATTGTAAGAATTCCTATTTAAATTAATTGTTAGTTTTAGGACTGAATTCTAGGACTAAATACAGATCTGGTATTCAGTGAACTGAGAATTGGTTTTACATGCTCAGTAAATACCTGTCATAATGCTTTTAGGAAATAAATAAATAATCCATCTCTCACAAATATCTGTTGTTTTACTAAAAGCACACTTGCATATAAGTAAAAGGTTATACTAAAATATGAGAAAATAAATGATCAGCTGCACTACAAAAGAACTTGAATTTCCTGAACTTAAAGGAAAGCTGTTGTCCAGCATTCACTCATTTTAGTTTGAAAGCAAATGAACCATGAAAGAAATAAAGATATGTTTCTATGGTGTAGGTTTCTGGTAACATCAGAAGAATTGTTATGGTTCTAAGATATGTCATATCACCTCTGTTTGAAGGATGTCCACTGGCCAGAGAGGATGAGTAGGTCTGGAGACAGCTATATTGGCTTTATAATATTAGTTCAGTATAGTTTGAGATTCTCTAACGTGCATTTCCATGAACTGGTGTGTGGCACAGCTGCTCTGTTGCATCCTGAAGAAATGTAAACATCCTAAAAAATATAATGCATTTAAAATAAAGATGCATGGGAAAATTATAATAGGTGGAAGAACTCATAACAAGAGTTTTCAATTAAATTTGTCACAGGAGTGTCACAGGGTACTAGATTATGGACTGGCACCTTGTATATGAAAACAAATGAGATGAAGAGGCTTATGTCTAGAAATAAATATGTATCTTTAAAAATGGAGTAGTTTCACAGAAACATGATGTATGAAGACTTGATTGACCATATATGTAACAGTGACAGAAGACAATTAACTCCAACCAAGACTGCTCAATCACTTAGGTTTAACAGATGCAGGAAGAAGAGATTTTCTAGTTTGCTTCTTTCTGATGATGCAAGATCCAGGCACAGTCCAAAACTCACCCACTGATTTTACTAAGTATATTCAGAAAATGAACTTACGAAGAAAAGTAGCTAGTAGAAATGTATTTAAGCTTCGAAGAAATATACCCAGCTAACATCTTGTATGCAATTCTAAACAGACGTAAAAGGAAAGGGATTTGAGGTACACAAGCTATGAGAACTGGAGAAGGTTTCGGTTGCAATATGAAGAGAAACTGTGTAGATGACTAATATTCAGTGAGGCCAATGAAAATTTAATTTAACTAATTTAGGTAACAGAGCATCTCATTTTCTTTTGCACTCCCAATATAAATGCTATTTTCATCTCTGTGGTGGTTTGTATCAGCTAATTCCTGCTTCACTACAGTTGCTGACAGTGGGTAAAACATTGTCTTTGCTCTTACAAGTACTCTTTGAAGTCTACAGAGCAACACTGGCTCAGATTGTTAGTGGTAATTGAAATTACTTTTCTGAAAGTAACTTATCTCATCCTAACACACCTTATATTTCTGTCTGCTGTAATTTTCCTTCCTGTGTTGCATTCTGGATATACAAAGAAAGCCATAGCATATAAGTATAGAGTGCAGGATTCATTAAAAACTGTTTGAATGCTCTGCAGAGGATGTGCTGGGAAAAACACACAGAATGAATATTGATTTGTAATGTGTGTTGGGAGTGGGAGAATGATACATTTCACAAGAAGCTTACTTTTGATTATTTAAAACATTCCTTCTGTTTTACTGACAAAAAAAAAATCTGTCTAGAACTGTGTGTTCCTACACAGAAATGTGAAGAATACTTTTTATTTTTAAACAATTGTTAGGAATGTGTTAGCAGGAATCTGTGTGCTTATTAAAGGGTTATAATTATATTGTCTTTGCAGTTAAGAGGCAGCAAGCAGATTTCTGAATTTTCAGGGGGGCTTTGGGGGTTTTGTTTTTGTGTACGATTAAAAATTGAATGTTTCTGTTAAAATGCATATTCAAGACACAAGGAATTACAGCAGTAAAAAAATGAAGAAGCAAAGTAGGTGAACAAGGTACAAAATCTGTTATTGTAGTTCTTTTAAGTTTTTAAGAAATATCTGTCACTTTTGATCTCACTTTCCCTCAATAACATCAGAAACATTTAAGAAAAATCACAGGAAGTTTAAATTTAGTTTATTACCTCAGAATATAAGTCAGTATATTTTTCATTATATCCTTGCTCTTTCATGGTCTCTCTGGCCCTGTGAGTCTTTGGGTTCCAGACAGAATTTAACAGAATTTCAGGCAAAGAGGGGCCACTGGCACGACGTGCAACTGCTGCTCCATTGCTGGGTCTTTTGGAGTATCAAGAGGAGTCAGATTAAAAGAATGGAACTGAACCAGATTGCTCTAATTTTAACTGACTAGTATTGACTGGGGACTATGCCACTACCACCATCATATTATCATGGATTTTTTTCAATGTTTATTGCTTCTAAAGGAGTACTTAGCATAAGAAATCGTGGTAAAATTCTTACTTTCTTGGGCTCTTCATGCCATTTTTACATAACTAGATGATATAGATGAGTTGCACAGTAGAGATTAATGAGAGACAGCTGACTATTTGCAGATTTTGTTTATTTTTAATCATGTGCAGTCTTTATGATTAGATCATTATTTAAAAACAATTAAGTAATCCTTGATGGACTCCTGAATTATACCTAGTTATGATAATTGCTGAAAATATTCTTGCAAGATTGTTTCAGCTCACTGTGATATGTGCTTAGCCTTGTCTAAACATTGTGAAAACAATCCTTAGTCATATGCATATTAAAGATAGTGTGCTTCCATAAAGTAAATTGGCCCATCCAGTGTTTAAATACAGGAAGCAGATTTGAAGAAATAATCTGACTTTGCTCTGTGGACAGTAATTACAACATATGTCTGCTGAAATTACTTTTCTGATTTAGAATAAGAAGCACTCTGGTTATTGCAAAGTGAGGGAGAGTTATGAGGCACTGAGGGACAGAGAACAAATACAGACAGAAGTACCAGGGTTATATTATTGTGTTGATGTGCTTTTTAGTTACAGATGTATACATCGCGCAAAATACTTTTTAAACAGGATGAGATTTACTAAGAGAGACACTCATTTCAGGCTGCATGTACAAACACTTGTGTAGGAATATTTCCTAACCAGAATCCTCTTGGACAAATCATTGGATATCTGCTTTTCTTCAGAGTCCTGTTTCTCTGCAGAGATTACCTTTTGAAATCAACATTCAGCTTTAAGGCTGTGACCTAATTTCAAATATAGTATATTTTCATTAGACTTCTATACTTAGTTTCTCCCAAATGCATGTTAAAATTGCTTTTCTTCCCATGCTCTTGGTAGTATGTTTCAAGAGATATTCTGTGGTAAGATGTTGATCCTGAGCAGTAGAACTTGAGATAGTGTGGTGTCCCTCCCTGAAAGGGAAGGGAGAACCCAAGATTTGTAGATGGCTATAGTCACTCAAAAAAGGGACAAAAAAAGTCAGAGGATCCACAAAAACTTACAAAGTTTTTTTAGTAAATTATAAACACAACATGGAAATTGGTATAAGCTAGTCTCTTACCGTACAAACCCAAGGCAGTGGATTTTGAATAAAGAGTAGGGTAAAAGAAAAGAGAAGGAGGGAGGCAGGCAGGCAGGCAGGAAGGAAGGCAGGAAGGAAGAAAGAAAGCTTCAGTGTTGCTGCAGCTGATGGGGCGTTTAGGGTCCTAGGGTACACCATCTCGACTTCGTGGTGGTGCCTTAATAAATAAGTTCCCCCTGCCCCTCACCCTGAGCAAAGTTTCTGGCTTTCTATGGGAATTAGTTATCATGCACAGTTCATTCTTCCAGACCTTCAGACCTTTCTGGAAATGGATCAGAGGCCTTCAGTTGTCTTCAATGATCTTGTTCCCCCTCTACTGTGTTGGTCTTTGGTTGACAGTCCATGCCTGCTTCTCAGCTTCATTCCTGAAGTTGCTCTGTACTGTGTTGTGCTTATCTCCAGGAGCTGAAACAAAACCTTTGTCCCAGGAAAGTGCTGTCCTACCTCCATATGTACCCCTTCTTCAGCTTTATCCTGTTCTTTCTTGACAATTCACACTGTGTGTTCTTACCAACAATACTTGGTTTGCTCTATGCCTAACCAGCTCTCCATTTTTGAGACATGTTCGTTAGCCCCTTATCTTCTGGATTTCTACAGATAGTCACAAATGTACCTGGCTTTTTGGCATTATTTATCATATATTATTTTTTAAAGTTTACTGTGTAAAGTCAGTGGTCCATTTAATTTTTTTCCGTAAGTCATGTAAGGCTCTGCTTGTGTATCATTGCTATGTATGAAACGCTTCTGTATGCTTCCATTTTAGGTACTAGCCGAAATGCAAATGTGAATTATAGAGACTGAGATCTGTACTACCTTAGTCTTGTTTGGACATTTATTCCAAAGCATATCATAGAAAAGTTGTACTAAATAAGGATGATAACCTTTTATTTCCCATTTGTATGGAAGCAGTTTATTTGGTGCTCTGTGGTGTAGCAGAAATTGATCTAAATAATCTGTCATAGTATTAACAGTAGTAATGGTTTCTTCTTCTTCAGTGCTCTGCGAATGAAGTTGTTTGGCTTTTGAATATAAAATCCAATGAAGTAGCAACAGTGTTGAACGGCAGTATGTATTTTTAGGCAATGAAAATGGTGTGTCAGCAGATAATGGCTGCAAAACAAATTCCGCCAAAACTGTTCTAGTAGGTTTATTCATGTTTTTTTCCTAGCCATCACTGTGCCCTTATAATTTGGTTTTGCCTCAGTTGTGCACACCTTTACTATCAAGAGGTAGAACACCTCTTTTGTGTTCTTCCCCCCACCAAGTTAATCACAGTTACACTAATTCAGTTCATTGGCTGTTTTTGTCTGGAAGATGTCAAGACAGAACCAATGAAAATAGTTTAGGAGATTTGTCATCATCATAATTTTACAGAATCAAACAGTCCACATTGGGGAAAATAGAAATTTTGTATATAAGGAAGAAAAAGCACATGGCTCACCCCACAAACTACTGTGTACTCTGAAACTACAACTTCTCTCGATGTAACTTCATTGGTAGATTCAGACCCGTTTGTGAACAGTGAAACCAAAAATTTTGCAAGGAGACTCCGGCTTATTTTGTTTTCCATAGTTTTGCTTAGTCTGCTTTGAGACCCTTCATTTTTAAGATGTTTGGGAATCTGTTTGCTGGTCTCAGTCTAATTACACCGGCATGAAAGAATTCAGAATGGCAAATTCATTTATGGAAACACTAATACTCAGATGTGTTCTCTGAAGAATGTACCTGATCTCTAGAATAAAGTTTATGTTCTAATATTATTTTCTGCCATAAGATTTTACTTGCAGATTGTTCTATTATATTGATACTTTCTTATTTATATCTCTTCTCACCAAAAGTGGTTATTTTTATTCTCTACTGTGTTATTGCAACAAAGCCTACAGGTAGCAGGACTTTTGTTTTTCATTATACTTTTTTCTGCTTTTCAGATATTGCCTTCTGAAACATACTTTTTTCATGGCAGTGGTTTATAAGCAGCAAAAAAAGTGGTAGAAGGTGAAAACCTTGGCTTATTGTTCATACTGCTTGCCATAAATACTCTAAGGAAAATTACCAATCCACCTGTGAATGAGAACAGTGCCCACATAGCAGATGGCTGTGAGTGTAAGCATACAGACAACCATATCCTCGCATTAAATACGTTTACTGAGGGCAGACTTCCCAGGCTAAAATTTCATGCATCTGCAACTTTTGTGCCAGTGACTGGGAGGATATGTTACTATTAGTCATCTTCTAAAGAAGTATAACTTTGAGAAATAATAACATTTTTCTGCCTTAAAAGTCTGCATAAGAAGTCTTCCATGAGATAAAGGAATATTTTTTTCTTTTTCTTTTTTCATATGGGATTAACAACAATTTTTAAGTTTTCTTTTTAAAACTTTAAATGAAAATTTTTTATAAGACCAAAAAGAAGTAAATGTATTATTGTTGAGAAGAAGATCAATTACAGGAAATTCACATAGCTGTTTGTGGCCAAATTGTCACAGAGTTAATAGCTGAAAGTGAAATCCATTGCTTACCGTGATTTTTTTCTTCTGTTGAAAGATTATTTTATAATCAGATGCTGTAATGTTTATCTCTATCATTAATTACTGCAGACAAACTTCCTCACATAGATACAACAGCAGTATGTCACCGTTGGTTTGCTTCATTGAAGTCTGCTCCTCTGTTGGTTCTTACGGGACAGACTTATCAGTCTCATTTATTTCAAAATACATCTGTGGCTGTTGATAAAATCAGTGAACAATTCCAGGGTAATCTGTTCTAGATACTTGATTTCGACTCACATTTTTCTTATCAGTTGCACAGGAATGTATAATTTGAAGTAAATAAGTAAATCTACTTAGAATCCTGGTCAAGTGAAGTAATCAAGTCTTAAGTCTTACACAACTTCAGTACAGGAAAAATGATGGAAAGTGACTACAGTGTTGGAATGAGTACAAAATATTAATTTTAGTGTTTTTTTTTTTAATGAGTTGATCTAGTGTGCTTATAATTATAAGTATAGTTATAAGTATTGCTAGGATGATTAACTGAAATTTATTATCAGATTATTGCTGAGTCCAAAGTTATACTATTTGAATAGCAGCATTACTGAAAGCATTATTAAAATATTTTCACTATTAGCACACATTTAATAGAAAGAAATAGTTCTTTACAACTTAATATTGCTAATCAGATGTTCTGTATTTTAGAACTTTTTAAACTTGGGCTGCTGTAATTTTTAAATATATACTTAAATACATTTATTATTGTTATTCAAAAGATTAGATATTAAAGGCTGTTTGAATGGATTGAAGTCTGGAGAAAAAAAACATGAAATTACGATGTTCATTTATTCCTTTGGGAAGAGGAAGCAGTGTCAGCTACTTCTTATATATTCACTGTTATCCATCTTCACTCCTCTTTATACTGGTAAGAATGTAATCTTTTGGGAAAAAGGAAATCTCATTGCTTCTTTAAGTCTTATACTCTGCAAAAAAAAGTCAAGTAGTAATACTGACAGTCAAAAAAAAATTCCTGCCAAAAGATTATTGTATAATTTAAGGTAATCTGTGGGAGTCATTTTTTGAAAAGCCCACTCAAATCACAGACTGGTTTTATTTTGAATTATAGAAACATCTGCAAATATTCCAGTGAGCAGAATATTTGATTAAAGCTGTCATGTTTTGGGGGATCTGTTAAAGACACTCAGCAGAGATTGGTAGACTTCAGAGGCCAGGTCTGTAAGCATAAGGGACTACCATCTGAGTAAACATGGTAAAATCTAAAACATAGATAAGTTAAATTACCTTAGGGAATACCTTATTTACTTTAAGAGAGTGCTTTTCATGACCTTAATTGAACTTCAATACTGAAAAACATGCTTATTGTTTGAGTTTTGCAGAATAGTATATGGTATCTTCAGAGGTAGGAGAGATGTGATTTCAGGTACATAGAAATTCCATTTTTGGCAGGGTCCAGAACCAAGTACTTCTGACTTAATTTTCAAATTTCTTTCCTTCTTCTGCTTGCAGCATATATACATTGTGAACTGTTTCTGTCTTTCTCTCCCCTACAGAAAAATGTTTGTTTTAAAAAGGTCTTGCCAATGACTTTTTTTAAAGTATGTTAATCCCTAACGCCAGATTACATTATACGATGTGTGGTCTGGACAGAATTATTTTGCTTCAAGTAAGACTTTATCAGTTTAGCAAGCTATGTATATTTTTGACTGGGTCTAATAAATTAGCCACCACTACTTCTTTATTTTGTTATATTTACTCACAAATCTTTGTCTAAGCAGTGAATTAAAATACCACTGATTAAGGTGTTAACAGCATTCAACATTAATAAAATGAACAATGCTTAGTACAACTATTATAGCCTAAAGCAATTTGAATAATTGAATCCTACTTTGGCTGGAGAAAAGCATTTGTTAGCAGCACTTGTGTTTCCAAATGAAAGCAGAGGGAAAGCTCCAAATGTTATGTTGATAAATGTTTTGTAAAACCTGCTGATCCTGTTGCATATATCTGGGTAAGGCATCTAGACACTGACATTCTCTTAACATTATTTATAGCTGCAGCAAAAAGCAAATGGTAAGTGCACTCAAGTGCACAGAATGTTAAGTGTATAAGATGGCAGCTTAAAAAGAGATCTGTGTACTAGGAGGAGAAATAGCCTTTAGGGTGTTCGCAGTGGGAAAAACCCGGGAGAGCGGATGAAAGCAGGTGTAAAAATGACAGAGTAATTCTTCTTTCCATTGAAGATGCGGAGAGTTTAGTTCAAGGGATTGCAGTTTCAATACACTAATTTTTTTTTTTTTCGTTTTCTTTCTTTAACTTCTGCTGTGATTAGAAAGGATTGTAATAAAATATTTCGTTTGGAGGATCTACTATAGTCACCTTGGAAATCTGATGAAAACTTCGAAGAAAATACCCAACAAAGAGGGAAAAAAAAGCTTACTGCAATTATAAACTGAAGGGGAGGGAATGGCCAGGGGTGGAAATTAAAACCAGACAGAAGCCTAGAATATCCCTCAAAACAATGCACTTAAACTAGACCATGACACTTTGATGAAAGGTTAGTAAAATGTAAAAAAAACATATGGGAAAAGAAGACCTTTGTATCCCATATACAATGACAAAAAATAGCTATCAAATTTATTTGCCTGAAGAAAACCAAACTGAGCTGAGAGTTGCATATGACACACCTGAAGGACAGGATGTCATCCAGAGTGACCTGGACAAGTTTTAGAAGGGGGCCCATGTGAATCTCACGAGGTTCAACAAGGCCACGTACGAGGTACTGAACCTGAGTCAGGGAAGCCTGAAATACTGATACAGATTGGGGGATGAATGGATTGAGAGCAACCTTACGGAGGACTTGGAGCACTTGGTTGATGAGAAGCACCACATGATTTGGCAGTGTACACTCACAGCCCAGAAAGCCAACTGTGTCCTGGGCTGTACAAAACAAAGTGTGACCAGCAAGTCAAGGCAGGTGACTCTCCCCCTCTACTCTGCCCTCACGAAGTGGGAGGCATGGACCTGTTGTAGCAGGTCCAGAGGAGGTCCATGAAGATGATCAGAGGGGTGAAGCAATTGTCTGTGAGGACAGGCTGAGAGAATTGGGTTTGTTCAGCCTGGAGAAGAGAAGACTTCAGGAAGACATAATTGCAGTCTTTCAGTACTTAAGGGAGGCTTAGAAGAAAGATAGAGACAAACGTTCAAGCAGATTCGGTTGTGATAGAAAAAGGGCTAAATGTTTAAAACTAGAGGAAGGTGAATTCAGACTACATGTAAGGACAAAAATTTTTATGGAACGCTGGAACAGGTTATTCAGAGGGGTAGTAGAGATAGTAGATGCCCAATCCTTGGAAACATTTGAGGTCAGGTTGGATAGGACTCTGAGCAACCTGATCTAATTGAAGATGTCCTTGCTCATGGTAGGGGGGTTGAACTAGATGACCTTTAAAGTTCCAGCCCAAACCATTCCATGATTTTATTCTATGATAAAAGTAATCTCTCCTACTCCATCAGCTTCTTGACCCATCTCACTTTAATCATAATGTGGCTTAGAAGTTGAACTTTATCTAATCTACCATTTCAGCTTCTGGGATATGTTACACTAGTAGTAGTATATTCTAGCTAGTGTTTTGACTCACAAGACTTGTGTCAGGGCTCCTTTGGGGGAATGAAGAGAAGAAAACTTTTCAGTACAGTTCTGTTCTAAATATTTAAATGTATTTAAAGTAAATGTAATCTCATTAATTGCTCTGTATGCACATGCAAATTTTAATAATATGCAATTTTAACAGAATAACTGAACTACTAGTATTTGCAGTAGTATGCCAACAGAAATTCTCCTAGACAGTCCTTTCAGAGATACTTCAAAATCACCATATCTTTTGTCTCACATTGATTTTAATATAAAAAATATGTGGTTACATGATATTATGCATGCATTTTTAATAATCTCATGATTAGTTGGAAAAACACATGCATAGGAGAGCTGGTTTTCATGTATTGGGAGAGATGGGTGTTTCTAGTCACAAAAAGAACACCTAAAGCTAGTTTTACTTCTCTTCTGCTAATAATTTTGTGAGAAATAACCCGATCTTACTGGTGCAGTATCTTATCAGGGTTGCCTATGCAAATGTGTGATACTGCCTTAAGTTTGCTGTAAAGAAAGAGTGAAGTTATAGGTCAGTGAATGAATTGTTCTTCTAATAGTGTGAAATAATCACATTTTTTGAAGTGTCGTAGAGTTCCAGATTATCGCCTCATATGTGTTTGCTATAAATTGGAATGTTTATTATTGTTGGCATCTCAGATATTTTCTACATCAGTCTGTTCAACACTGGCAAAATCCCATTTCTCTGTGTTTTCAGCCACACTAGCAAACACCATACACTGTTGAAAAAGAACTTGCATTTCCTAAGATTGGTCTGAATGCTTTCCTATAATGTATATTGTAATAGCAAACAGAGAATCATCATCCACACTGGAGGGATCAGGCAAACCAGCAAAAGGGGAAGGATATAATTTACTGTAAGGCAAGGAAATAAATTGCCTGACAATTATTAAGGTTATATCTTAGAAGTACAAGAAGAAAAGAACATGGCTTGGTTGTTTTTGGGTTTTTTATATAATTCGTATTAAATACAAAATACTCCTAAGTTGTAAGGATAGGTTGGTAGGGTTGGGTTAATGATTGGGCTTGATCTTAGGAGTCTTTTTCAACCTATATGATCCTATGATTCTAATAAATGACTACAATTATTAATAATCTTGTGCCGGAGCTTAATAAAATCAGTAAAACCCTAATGTTATTTTTTATCTCCCTGATTACAGGGGTAATTAGTTCTCAGTTTTCTATTTAGTATTCACCCACAGAACAAGGCTGTTCAGTAAAAAAAATCCTCATCCAAGCTAGTGAAGGAAGAGTTATCTCTACCTGCCACATGGCTGCTATGAGGGGCTTACAAGCCAGCATGCAGTGTTGTAACAATTTCTTGGGTTATATTGTTGTTATTATTATTATTATTATTATTACATTCTCACCATCAAAACATTTAAGGTCATGCATATGTGGATGGTTTTTATTAATTAGCCTAGTAATTTCTGAGCTGCAGGTGTCAGAGCTTTGCCCTTGAGAATTTAGCAGGAACTAGACTCCCTCCAGAAGTGACTGATCATGCTCAGCTTGATTGTAGCTTCAAGTTTAGACACTGTTTTACAGGAATTCTGTAATATGTATATATAGGCAGAAGCATTATTGTTGAAGGCATGAGAAAGATGCACTGATTTTGTTTACTAATGCAGTTAACCGTGTCAAGGCAAAAGCCTTAAAAGTATAAACAGTAACAGCTCTCAAATCCAAATAAAAAAGGAGGGAGATTTGCATTTGAGATGGTAAAAGAGAAAGGGCAAGAGGAAGAAAGAGAGGGCTTACTGCTTACCACTTACTGCTTTTAAAGGCAGAGAGTAGGAAATACATGTTAATGACTAGAAACAGTGAAAAATTAAATGTGAATAGCTATAAAAACTGTTCCTTACATTTGCCCAAGAAACCGTGTGGAAGGGAAGAGCTTGGGAGGGAAGAGATAAAAGTATGATCACAATGGGAAGAGAAAGGGAAACAGAGCAGCTTACTAGCATGTAGTTACAGAATAGAAAGGTGAGCTTCAGGCAAATGATAGAAGTAGAGCAAGAGAAAAAATATTCATACCTGTAAAAATACAAATTTATGGAACAGAAGCTTCTTTTTCTGAGGATGAATGGTAGAAGAGCATATTCAGTGAACAGCTGTATGTATTATATTTGAGAAGTAAGATATGGAATACAACTATTCTTTTAAATTGTGCACATTTTTTTATTTGCCATGACTTTACTTCATTCATTTATGTGTCTTTGCTGTGACCTTATTTTGATTAAGTTTTTAGAAAAATGAGGGGCAAAAAATCTGTGAAGTTTAAGGTGAAGTTTAAATCATTCTTTTGAAGAAATTATGTGCTGTAATGCTAAAACAAATAGAGGTGCAGCCTGGAAAACCAAAGTACTCTTTCCAACCTTGGAGAGTTCTTCAGTTTCATCATAGAACTCTACTGATTCCTACAGGCTTCTTTCCAATATTAAACTGACAGGAATATAGGCATGATGTTTTTACTGTGTTTTCTTTGAGAAAGTAAGTCGTCATCTCTCAGATTATACACATGTAGTTACTGTGAGTTAATCACAGTACGAATCTTTTACAAATAGGCAATTGCTCAAATGAATAGTAAGTCTAATGCCAAGAACTGTGCCATAGCTGTATACTGGATGTAGCTTTGCTGTGTCAGAAGGTATCTCCACTAATTTCAGTAGAACTTAAATAAAGCTCTTATGTACTGGGTCCATAGAGAGTAGGTGGTGACATTTCTCAACTTGACAATTGTTAGGTCTTCAGACAGAAAGTTGTGCTGAGAGAGTTCTTCCTGTTTTGCATGCTAGAGAGAATCATAAAAAGAGAACAATGAAGTTCACTTGCATTCATTAACAAATACTGTCAGAAATATATATTTTGAGACTAGTGCAATGATTATATTTTTATTCTGCCTCTCGACCCCCTGTTGTAAAATAATACAAAGAAATAATTCATACATGCAGATGTGTGTCATAGCTTTCAAATCTTGTATTATTTGTTGTTCCTGGTTTTTCTGTTGAATATACTGCCTTTTCAGAACTTCATGTTCTCTGTGCAGTCTGTATAAGGCTATAGTCCTCTTTTACCTTTGCTGTTGTCTTAACTATGGACCAGTGCTATATTTTCTTCTTGTCTTTCTTTTACAGACTGGCTTTTGCCTCTGTTTTTGAAGAATTCAGAGGGAACTTATAACCTTTTAATACAGATTTACAAACAACCTTTACCACTATGTTGTTAGAACATAATTCTATGTGGGTATCATGTTTGTTTGTTCATTTTCCTATAGAATGACTTTCAAATCCTGCATATAAAATGCTACTTTTTCTCCAGGAAAAAAGCTATAGGGGATTTATCTGCATAAAATGCTGGTTAGTGTTGTCCACGAGAAAATGACCTTCGTGTCCTGTACAGCAGCCAGGATAATTTCTTGCAGTCTTTTATTTCTCCTGTGTGACTTCTCATGGACAAGATGAAGTCCACCATAAATGCATTCTCATCAGAGCGTGTTTATGCATAGCAGTGTTGGAAGTAATAAGCACTTGTTTTTTCTAGCATATGAGTCAGTAAATACATAAACAGGTACAGATTTATGACTCTGCACTTCAGAGTATCATGGTGCTTGATATACAGTGCAGTCAACTTTATCTGAATGTCACAGAGGATAGTGAATATATCTGTAATACCAAGGTCATTTTTGATGTAATTAATAGGCTGGAATTTCTTTTGTAGCACAGTTTCAAATAACTTGATTTCCTCTAATCAGGGTTATTGGCTATGGAATGAGCATCCTTGAAATATGTAAATTATCCTGTGAAATAGAGGTTTGCAGATATTAAGCATAGGATGATGGCATTTTACCATTGTGAATAATTTAGCGGATAGAATTTCTCTTGGAGATATATTGACTTTTTAGCAAGTAATTTCAAGGTGTTTATTCACGTTACAAGGGTTGGTGAAGCCTTCTTTGGTGCAGTTAATGGAGGAATTCTTGCTGCTCTCAGTGGATTAAATACTTCAAGCTGCAAAACCTGCCAGCTATCTCTGTTTACAAGGTAACTACACTTTATCTTAGCTGCACTAGTCTCCGTCTTACAGTTTTGCTGAGCACACGTGAGGTATACTTCCTTGTTTTGTAGTGCTTTGTTTTGCATCAGAGAAATATGCCATGACAGTAACAGCTACAGTAACTGACAAATACTTTTTTTTCCCATTTTCAAATGGGAATGAAAAACTTAGATAATATTCCAAGAACCTAATCTACATTTTTTTAAATGTAAAAGCAATCTTCTCAGTTATGTCTTACTTCTAGAACTGGAAAAAAATAGTGACTTACACTGTTTCTTATCAGAAAGAAAGCCTTATTCTGTTGCATGTGTGGAGCTAGTGCATTGAAAGAGATGACTTTAACAAGCAGGCATCATTTTTAGCATTCAATTTAAGCTAGAATAAAACTTAAATAGCAACTCTGGCTATGTAACACATGTGAAAGTAAGGGGAAGATCCACCAAGGGACAGTGTGTGCTGCATTCTGCATGGGTCTATTAGTTATATAGGAAAAGTCTGATACCTGCCAAAACAGTCCTTGCATTTCAGAATTTTACTTAGTGCTATCATTTGTGATCAGTCTTCAGCTGCTCACATGCCAGGTGAATCCTTATAAGCTGTTTTAGGTATGGACTCTTACAATTCAAAGTCTGGATATGCTGTGGTAGTCTAAGCTTGATTTGGGAATTTTAACAGAAATAAATTTTACTGAAGAAAAGATTAATTCTGGTTCATATAAATGTTGAGTAAACCTTGGATTGTGTATAGTTAGTTAGATTTTATTATTGTTGAGCACATACAAGAGAAGCTTTAGTGAATAGATTATCATCTCCGCTTACCATCATGCTTGGATCTCTTAGGGAAAATTCCTTATTGCTTTGTAATTTGCAAATTATTTAACTTCCAACGTCTTTTTCTTTTTTAAGCGAATAATTTAAGTCTATCTAAGCAAATGCATCACTGTATCATTATTTTTCTATTCACTGGAGGTTCTATCTGAACACAAGGAAAATTTCTTTACTTGTGAGAGTGACCAAGTACTGGCGCAGTTTGACCAGAGCAGTTGTAGACTCTGCATCCTTGGAAACAATCTAAAGCTGACTTGACATGGTGCTAAGCAAGTTGCTCCAGGTAAGTCAGATTGAGCAGAGAGTTGGATCAGAGGTTCCTTCCAACCTCAACCATTTTCTGATTTCACAATACTGGAACTGTGTAAGAAAGGGAATTATTTTTCATGTTTGGATTACTTCCATTTCTTTGTGGAAAATGTCTATGTTGTTGGCATTTCTACACAAGAAATGTCTTGATTCAGCTTTTGCAGTCCCTAGTAGAACTGTCTTTCACTGTCAAGAACTTTAAATAACTAAGCTATATTAGCAATAATTGTTTGGCTACATATTAGTAGAAGTAACAGTTTCCGTAAGGTGGCAGAGTTTGAATTGTCTAGCAGCAAAATCTTTTCTCAAAGAGTTGTTTGTCATATATCCTTTTGTTTTCTATATTCTAAATAGTAAATAATAGTTTTAGTGGAGACTGTCCTTTTTCGTCAGCCTGCCTGTTTGCAAGCCACACATCTTCAGCAGCTTTGTTTTCACTAGCTCTCCCACTTTTAAGCTGTCATGGAAACTAAAGTTTACTAGGGAGATTAGTAGTCACTCTTATTTCCGCAGGCACAGAAATAATATCTTGTAGATGTGAGTGGAACTGTAGCTCCTAGCTATGAGGGTGCAGGAGGATACCAGAAACAACCTATCCCTATATATGGCAGGCATTTTGGCTTACAAGCAACTACAGAAACTTTTGTTTTTGTACTTTGACTATTTATGCATCATACTCAGCAACAGGATGCAGTGTGGCTTCCAGTCAGTCATAACAGAACATAAAGAAAGAAAGATGTATCTGTGTAAATTGGTTAGCAATGTATGGGTGGTTCCAGGTGGATGCTGCAGCATCAGGGTAAGGTGTCATCTGAGGAAGCATGAAAGGCACTGAAGAACATGTAATTTCCTGCCACTTTGCCGGAGAGTCTGAGAACTGATGCTGTATCAGAAGTAGTGAGGTGCAGCAGAAGTACTGTCAAGGTTTAGATTCCTTCCATTCTCATCTTGAATTAAAAGATTCTTGAATTTTGAACATGGTGCTAAGAAGAGCTGGAAGATCAAATAATGCTTGATCAAGTTAAAAGCCTCCACAGTCAACAGTGTAATGTGTACCACAAACCATGGTTTCACAGATAGATTTGTATTTAACAAAACTATAGCAAATAATGCACTTAGCCTACATAAGGCTGTAAATTCTACACTGGGTGATTACAGCAGTAGTGTCTAATGCTTCCTACCTTGTTGGAGTATCACACAGCCAATCAACTGGATTAAGAACGTACCACTAGAATTTAACTTACTTGGGGGTGGAAGATTTTTATGATTTCCTAACTTTATTATATTTATAATGTGTGACTAAAATTAGTAACTTCCTTAAGTGGGTGTTGATATAGGAAGGAGCAAGCTATCTACTACTTGAAAATTTTCAAGATATGTCTGAATACTGGCATAAAAACTGGTAAAAGCAGTTGAGTATGAAAAGATAAAGTTATGACCACATACTACCAAGCTTAGAAGAAACTATGTAAATTGAATAAAAATTACATAAATTATTAAGGTATTAGACTGGGATTGAATAAATTTCAGTAGACTAGATAATAAATTTTAAGGGCTTAATTACATATGCAGCTTTTGCTGATTAACTCCATGTGGAACAGGTTTTTTCCAAAAAAGGACCTTTTTTTTTTTTTTTTTATCTTGGCTTATTTTGATACCACTGGACATTCTAGCTTTATGTCATCTGTATATAGAATGATCCAGTGAGAGCTAACAAACGCTATTGTAAAAGATAAGAATTCAGAGTTACCTTTCTGTTGATTCTAATCACAATTAAATGATTCATTCAGCTCAGTAAAAATCTATAAATGAGAACAGTTGTTATGTGTTAATGGTTAATCTGAGTGAATAACTCAGCATTTGAAGTCAGTCACAACTTTAAATAGAGTATATTTGGAATTTTAATGATATAACAGAAATATTCAGACAAATCTTTTTTTTTGTTTTGTTATAGACTTTACTGAGATTTTCTGGGAAATTTTTTAGTATATATGTGACAATTACAACACAGAATCTATCATTTTAGGATATGAAAATGCAGAATTTTCCTGTATATGAACAATTTTGTGTTGTAGTAATTAGGCAAAGCATATATATGAATGCATATGGAAAAGTGTAAAAACCAAACTATCCAATAAGTAATTTTTTTTGAGTTGAACCCAGATGTTTTTTCTTCCTTGAGTTAGGAGTCATTGAGAACTGAAATTTCTTATCTGTCTTCTATACAAGATTTGCTAGTTTATCGATCAGTCTTATTTTTATTCATTTCTTTCCAAAGGGAAAAAAAATTTTTTTGGTGTCTATTCAAATAAACATTTTACTTATTGTTATAATTTTTTAAAGATATTAATTTCCATTTTCTATGCATGTTGGTTGAAAAACAAGCAAGACATTAAGTAACCTGTCCCCAAATCACTGAAGTCAATATTCTTGGATCATGTTTCAATTTTTTTGTTTCAGTTATTCAAAGCAGTACTTCACTGCATACTTTTAATGGCTTTTGATTAAATGCCACAAAGATTTAGTGCATATATGTGTTTTGAAAAGGAAGTAAATAAAATTCATCATCTTTCAGTTCAATCTTGTCTATGCAATAGCCAAACTAAAAATATTTAATAAGAATGTTTATTGTGGCATTACTTTTACTAAACGTGGGTCAACTAATTATTTTTTAAAAGTTAGTAAATAGTTTGAGGTAAAGATTAGGCATCTGACATTTGTTTTGTTGTTTTGTGGTGTTTTGGGGGCTTTTTCTGCCCTTATTTTTTTTCTTCTTTCCTCAACAAGGAATTCTGTGTGGGAAAGGGTGTATAATTCTCCAAGAAAAACTACTAACCTTTGCCTACTTGCATGAGTTTCTGTGTTCACATATTTAAGTTCTGGTGATCCCATGTTTCAATGATGGGAACAGTCTGAAAAGCAAAGGTGTAAGTGGAAGGTTTTTATCTTTCTTTTTTTCTTTAAGTAAAACAGATTATTGCCTTGGAATTATATTATTCTCAGTAAAAGGAAAATAACACTCAGATCATTTTGCTCCTTCTTTTCTTCAGTTGATTCTCTCCACTTTGTTTTTCTTGAGAACTGGTCTATTTCTCTGTGACAACAAAGTAATACTTAAGTCAGAGAATGCTAGCCAAAGGCTTTGCTTAATTTAAATCTTTGGATTTCTAAGATTAATTACTCTGTATTCCTACAAAATCAGACCACATTCCCTCAGAAGTTTCTGCTGCAACAGCTGCTTCATTTGTAAGTTATATGGATCATCTTCAGTGTGATGCTGATTGGATTGCAGCTGAGAATAGTGATTTTTCAGATAAAATGTCCAGAGGCACATTTCATGATTTGTGCCTTTTAAATGTTTTGACTAAAAAACTCTTGACTAATTGTGCAGTTTGTAACAATTGAATGACACCTCAACAGTCATGAGAAATAAAAACCTTAGTTATTTTAAGAAACAGTGCATGCAATGTGAACTACAGTTTTGAAAGCCTCCTACTAGTTATTATCCCTGGATGAGGAAGAAGGCAGGATTCTTACAGTGTGGTGAACCACTAGTTTAAGTGTCATGAATAATTCAGATATAGATTTCTTTTGGTAAAGTTGTTAATCCAATCCTCTCCTTGTTAATTTGACATCAGCTTGATACTCAGGTTCTCCACCATGACATACAGGTAATGATGCATAAATATACGTTATCTCTTTCTCTGTGCACTCTGGTTTGTTTTATTATTTGGACAGGCTATGAAGTGCAGAGCTACATAGAGAAGTGAGCACTACAAATACCAAACTCACAAATACATGCCTATTTATACCTAATTTTCCTGAATGATAACCTGAACTATATGTAGAATTCCCTCTGAGACTTAGAGGAATCTAGTAAGATTGTCTTTCTGTAATTCTGTTTATTTTACTGATTAATATACTAATGGCAGTTCAATCGCCATGCTTTTTTCTTTTGAAATTCACAGAATTGACATCTGACCTACCCACTTTTTTTTTTATTATGTTTTTGGTTTGGTTTTTTTGGTGGGGAAGGGGGAGTGTTTTGTGGGGTTGTTTTTGTTTGTTTGTTTGGGGATTTTTTGTTTGTTTTCTTTTTTTGGTGGGCTTTTTTGGTTTTTATCTTTTCTGGAAAGTGAGTTAATTGTGGTTTACTAAGAGTCCAAGTTATTTCCTGGATCTGCTCAGAATAAGAAGTTTATACAATATATTTCAGATAACAATATTTCTAGCTAATAATTCTGGAATAGACAGAGAGATAAGTAGATACACAGACTATTGATTCTTCTTGACACTAAAGGTTGTTCATGGACAAAAAGTTCTACACAATGACACAGAGTCAAAAAGATCGCAATAATGGATAAACACATTTAACTTACTGCTTTAGTTTTACAGAACCTGTAAGAACTTTTACATCTATAGCTGTGACTATAATAAATCCAATCTTAAAAGTAATCCCCTACCTACCAATAAATTAAAGAAATTGCATTGTAACAGAGTATTTGTGATTTCCTGGGTGGTGGTGGTTTGTTTATTTATAAATAATAAATATAATCATTTATTTATAAATAATATAACAAAACAATAAATATTAATAAATTGTAAATAATAAATATAATAATAATAGTGGTTTGAGCATCCTGAGGGGTTAGTTACTTTCTTTTCTTCCTATTGGGAAGCACAATGACAATGAATGGGCTCAGAGCATAGAGGTGTAAGATATATTTTAGGTGAGTATGAGCAACATTGTAATACTTTAAAAAAACCTTTTTTTCCCCTGAAAATTAAGAACAGTGAATAGTGTTGTATTTCCCTTGTAAAACTGTGCATTCTCATTCTTTTTTCTTCACAGAAGAAAAGGTATCTCTTACCAAGCTTGAATTACTTTCAAAACCTGGAAAATAACTTTTACTCTGCCATGGTCTGGGACACTTTTCACTAGACCAGGTTGCACAGAGTTCCATTCAACCTGGCTTTGAACACTTCCAGGGATAGGGCATCCACATCTTCTCTAGGCAACCTGTTCCAGGGCCTCACCACCCTTACAGTAATTAGAATTTTTCCCTAATATCTAATCTAAACTTACTCTCCTTTTGTTTGAAACTATTTCCCCTTGTCCTGTCACTATTTCCATTTGCCCTTGTCAAAACTCCCTCTCCAGATTTTTTGTCAGCTCCCTTCACGTACTTGAAGACCACAATTTGATAACCCCCCAGCCTTCTTTTTTCCAGGCTGAACAATCTCAATTCTCTTAGTTTTCCTCATAGGAGAGATGCACCATCCCTCTAATCAACTTTGTGGCCTTCCTCTGGACTCACTCCAACAGGTCAATGTCCTTCCTCTGCTGGAGACCCCAGAGCTGGATGCATTACTCCAAGTGGGGTCTCATACAAGCAACGTAGGTGGGCAGAAACACTTCCCTCGTCCTGCAGGCCACTATTCTTTTGATGCATCCCAGGATATGTTTGGTTTCTGGGCTATGAGTGCACATTGCCAGCCTGTGTCCAGGCTCTCATCCAGCTTCACCACCAAGTCCTTCTGGGCAGAGATGATCTGTTCATCGCACAGCCTGTATTGATACCAGGCTTATTATTATTGATACCAGGCTTAATAACCAGGGTTATTCTGACCCATGTGCGGCACCTCGCACTTGGTCTTGTCAAACCACGTAAGATTCCCATGTGCCGACTTCTCAAGCATATCCAGTTCCCTCTGGATGGCATCCTATCCTTCAGGCATGTCAGCTGCACTGCTCAGCTTGTGTCATCTGCAAATTAGCTGAAGGTGCTCTCAATCCATTTGCCTATGTCATAAATGAAGATATTAAATATCACTGGTCCCAATACAGACCCATGAGGGACACCACTTGGCACTGATGTCGGTTGGGACTCTGAGCCATTCACTCCCATCCTCTCTATTCCTTACCCACCAAACAGTTCACTCATCCAACTCATCTCTGTTTAACTGAGAGAAAAGGATGTTGTTGTGGGACCAGGTCAAAGGCTTTACAGATGTAGTCACCCCATCATAGAAGGCCACTAGGTTGGTCAGGCCCCTGGTGAAGCCACAGTGGTTGTCTCAAATCACCTCCCTCTTCTCCATGTGCCTTGGCATAACTTCCAAGAGGATTAATTTCGTGATCTTCCCAGAAACAGGGGTGAGGCTGGCAAATTGGCAGTTCCCAGGGTCTTCCCTTCTACCCTTTTTAAAGATGGGTATAAAGTTTCCCCTCTTCCAGTCACCTGGGACTTCACTCGACTGCCGTGACTTTTCAAATAACATAGAGAGTGGCCAGGCAACTACATCAGCTAGTTTTCTCAGGGCTCTGAGATGCATTTTGTCAGGCTGCATAGATTTATGTATATTGAGGTTCTTCAAGTGGTCATGAACCTGACCTTTGTTTACAGTGGGAAGCACTTCGTTCTCCTCTCTCCCCTAATAGACAGATCAATAAGTAAGATCTCTAATTAGCTAGAAGAGAATTTTGGATACAAATTTATTTTAATTTCCAATCCAGTAGTAATATTTTATGACTGTTTGAAAATTAAGCATTAATGTGACTGAAATGTTGTCCCCTCTTCTTCTCTATCATCTGCTATAAAAGCTGTCCCTAAGGAGCAATCTGCAGCAGTTGCTTGTGTTATTCATTTTAATATGATACATAATTTCTTTTACCCTTCCTTTAACAATGAAGGAATTAACAAGGTTAATGATGTTGGCATTTAAAATATCATAATTGGCATCTGATTTAGTGTCCATTAACATGAATGAGTCCTGTTACTTGAAATTATTCAGTCGTTTACTCTGCAAATATAGATAAATTACTGTATGTCTAAACTAAGCATATTTAGGTTTTCAGTGTTTCTTTATAATCCTAATTCATACAGATTGCTTGTATATCAGATACTAAAAATGATATGTGAATATATGAGATGTCTGCCTACATATATTTACTTCCCAATAAATTTTTTTTTTCATGTATGCAATGATTCATACACTTAACAAAAATTACTGATACCAAATTTACCATTCTGGTTTCACAGGTGTATTTTGTTATTTTTGTTTTGTTTTGTATAGTTGAGCTCCATTTTACTTAAACACTCCAAAAATACTTATGGGATTGCAGCAATATTGATTTTCAAACTGTTCTCCCCATCTCCTGTACCTTCCAGAGTGAACTCAAAAAGCCAATGTGACAGACAAATATAGTGAAGCCCTTTAGATTATTTAGATGCCTGCAGTCAGGGAATTCTTATGTTGATAAATGATTACTGTAGTTCTGTCATGAGACCAGATGAGCAGAGGTGTGCGGCAAGGCTATAACTTATCATTTTTGGTCAATCTGATGCCAGATCAGGCTGTCACCTGTTTAATCAGCCAGCTGATTAGCCTGCACAGAGCAGCTGCCTTGCCCCAGCTCTTGCGCTGCTTGCCTCCTCATGGTCAGTGGACAAAGCAGAGTCTGAAGGAAGCCAGAAAGCCAGGTATGGGGAATTCAGGAGATGATCTGGTAAGGGTGGTGACTGTAGAGATGTGGAACACAAATTAAGCTTTATTAATTTATGAAATAGCCTTTGTTTTCCTCTGAACCACTTTTGTTATATAATATTCGGCATTAATTAAAAGCTTGGGTGTCTGATTTAGTTTGAAACAGTTGTTATAGCATGTGAGAAGTCTTAGAAGAAGAAAAAGCTACGTATTGAAGATGGGTTTTGAGAAATAATTTAAAAATTAGGTAAACTAGTTTTTGTTTGAAATTACATGAAAAGTATCTGCCAAGGTTTGATATTTTACTCTATTTTAAAATAATAAAAAATATTGATTAATTAGCAGTAAAAAAGCTTTGATTTCTATTCAGATTTTCAGACTAAATATGTTCATCTAGCAAAAATATATTTGCCTATGAAAACCAGCAAAATGTTTCTCTGTGGCATGTAAAGTTTTGTACATAAGTGGCTGTTGGTTTCAAGGTAAGATTTATGCTTATCACTATGATGCAAACCATGAAAATCAATGTTGTTTTACACAAAAAAACGTACTAATATCTCGCTTTCTTGATTTCTCCTTTATTAAAACCTCTGCATGATCATCCTTTGTTACATTTCAGACTTTCTTGGAAAGAGGAACGCAAGAAAAAAAGAGGGGAACAGCAATAAAATGCTTTCATCTAATTCAGTGCAATATTAACAATTGAAAAGCAAAGACTTGCTTTTCACAGAATGGCTTTAAATATTACAAATACAAAACTTTTTCTAAATTTGAGATTCATTTTATTTTATCTGATTACTATAATGCATTCTAATTTCTCTGTTAAAAATGGACACATTATTTTTCATGAACACTTGAACTTTTAAGTGTAGGGGTCTTTTGGGGAACTAAAAACTATAACATTATACTGATCTTATTTATGGAAAAGATTTTAAGGTCAGAAAATGCCTATTTGGAAAAAGATATAATGAAAACCTTAAATGTCTTAACATATCCATTGAGACAGTCAAACCAATATTATTCAATCATTATCTTCTGCTAATGAAAACCTGAAAAATTTGTGCCAATAACTACCAAAAAATGGCTTGTGTTATATAATGCATTGACACATGGTGGACAGAAGACTGATGCATAATGGGCTTTAGAAAGTTTTATCTTAGTGATCCTGAACTGTGTGATTCAGACCTTTGATTTCCATTCTTCCTAGGACAGCTTCCCATGCACTGACTCATGGGACAAAAGATATGAAGAGCAGGTAAAATGTTATCAAGGAACTGGCATTACATACTCCTAGAAAGTCTCTTACTGCTGTTCTGAGGCAGGTGGGGAGAGCGTGTGTGTGTGTAGATGTATACCAGAAGAAGGGGAAAGAGTCCTGCCAAGCACAGCCCTCTCAGTCACGAGGTAACACTGCAACCTTTGCCTGACAGATAGACATGATTGGTGGTGATGCATCAAATGGATCACCTGCGTATGTCTTGGTGAGAGTGACAGAATGGGACAGCCACCATTACACTGAAAATGTGGCTGTGAGGAACAACTTCTGTAAGTCTCTGCAAATGGAAAAAGAGTGGATATGATTTGCAAAAAAGTATGAAGAAAATAATTTTCCCTGATCACACAGTGAAATAATATTTCTAGATATGTCACTGTCTCTGCCTCAGTAACACAGATATTAATTCCATGTTCTAATTTGAATATTAATATTCTAATTTTACATTAATATTATTTTTTTTGTTTGACAGGCATTCTCAAAACACTTCTGCTGTACCCTAAACCAGATTTTTAAGTAGAACACGTAAATAGGACAAAGTAGGAGTTGGTTCTCAAATTGGAACTGCTCTGGCTAGAGCTGCCACATCATTCATGCAAAAATAAATTACTCCTTTTGTGTATTTCAAATGCACAAAATCTTTTATGTCAGAAGAAAATACAGACTTGGTACACAAATTCTAACTTCACTTAATAGTTTTAGAATAAGAAAACTTATAATTCTACCAGCTGTTATATGCTTTGTTTTCAGAATATATGATCTTTTTTCAATGACAATTTTGTCATTTAGTGTGTAACTAACAGAAGACAGAGGAAAATATAAAATAAAAAAGAAGAAATTATTATATAAACCTGAATGAATATATTTATTTCTGTCCTTCATCATATGTTGTGCCTAGATCAAAGCCTCAGTTTGTACCATAACACTTTTCTTTCCATATGGTAGAATTTCAAAGCCCAGGCTACAATACCTGTCATCTTTTATACTTAAAATTTCAGTGCCTTAGAATTAAAGTCAAGTCAATTTGCCTCCCTAATGTGTAACATATATACAAGAGGTTGACCTAAAAATGGGAGAGTTTTAGCTGCAGTTTCTGAACCATGACTCATCATCCATTCCTATGAAGAGGTTTAGTCCTGTTTGTTTTTCAGTTCTGGAATGCATGCACACTGGTCTTGTCTGGGAAAAGGTTTTGGGGGAGAGTTTGTAGCTGATAGAAGAGAACATGATTGAGAACATGAATAACTCATGGAAATATACACTTGAATTACACTGAATAGATTCTGATGTATAATTAACAATATTAATAAAAATAAAATCTCCTGTGTCGATACTGAGATGTTTAAAGTTACCGTAATTATTAAGAGATATATGTTTTTGTAAAGCTAGTTTTGGGTTTTTTGTTGTTCTGTTTGGTTTTTTTATAAAAGAAGGAACTAAAAACAAAGGGGTCTAGTATGTTTTATTTCAGGCCCATTGGGCTTTTAAATATATTACTATTGTCTTAGATAGTGTTTACAATTTTTCTAGTAAAGGAGACCATATCTTTTCAAGGCCCTTGTTGTGTATGTAGAGTCACTAGAAGCTGCAAAATGTTATTGGTTGAAAAACGTAATAAATGCACAGTGCAGTGTGCTTAATATTAACTTTTTCTCAGATAGTCTTTCATCAGTAATTTTTCCCTGAACAAGACAAATCACTTACATATTAGAATTATGTATTACACAGTATATGTAGTGTATAGGTATTTTATAGAAAGAACACAAACATTGAATTTAAAATTGTGATTATGAAGTATTTGACTTTTTTCATATAGTATTTCACCATGTTGAAAATGTCGACTGGAGTTTTAGGCTGTTAAAATAGGTATGATTCCAGTGGAAACCAACTTTTCATCTAGTCCACTTTCTTCTGGTAACTATTCAGAAACTATTGATTTTACTGGAGATTTTTTTGTTTTGGTTTGATTTTGTTACCCTTTATATATGTTATTATTAATTAACTACTTAAAGATATGAAACCTTATTCTTCCAAAGTAAGTAGATCAAGGTGTAAATGATGGAAGTCTGTGCTTTGACACAAAAGGCGTGGAGTAAGTTTCTGCAGTGGAGAATTACAAGAACTCTTAACTTTGCAGAGATTAAGAAATATAAGGTATGCATATGAGTGCTATTTTTAACAGCATAAAGGCTTTTCATATTCTGATTAATGTAAAGTGCAAAAAGGCAAGAAGAAAGCAAGACTTGGAAACTATTTATTTTCAGTATTGAGAATCTGTATTCTCTTGCAGTAATTTAATTATGTATTGCAAAAATATTTATCCAACCATACTAGGTAATAGCTTGAGAAAGGTCAGGTAGAAAATGTCTGTCTATTTATAATTATGAATATCTGATTCTACAAATCTAAAGTGTTCTGTGGAAATATATTGATTTCATCAATGTATTTCTGCAGTGTATCATCTTAACAACAGATAATCCAGGGACTTAATAACATAAATAAAATACAAACCAGGCTGAGAAATCAGTCACTTCTCACCTGCAGTAAGTTAAGACTTTGCAAAGCATCATGCTCCTTGCTCTCTGAGATTTTTTGCAGTGCTAACAAGTGAAAAAATTCATTGAAACATTGCAATTTAATATGTTTTGCAGCAGCTACACACTTTCCTGAAATTTCTTTTTATTATCTTGTATTTTTTGTATCTCATGTTTTCTACTCAAACACTTTGAGGAAGGTATTAATAATTACTGAAGACGACAGAATGAAAGGGAGAAGGTAATATCAGAACTAGATGGACCCAAAGCAGAATGTCTTTTTTTTTTTCAAAGCTTGCTTTTGGCGTATTGCCAAAAACAGTAATAATTATAAGTATGTTTAGAGTTCATCAGGTGCTACTACTTTAGCATGAAAAAAAATTTTTTTTCTTTTACGTTTTACTTCTGTCAACACCAGAAAGTTCAAAGAGCTCAATATCCTCTGCTCAGAATTGCCCATAAACAAATGTTTGGGAAAGAAATATATAAATAGGGCAGGCCTATATGAAAATTTTTCTAATATTTTCTCAGCCTTAAGATGTTTTCAGACATCAGATATGGTATCTATGTACTTTGTAAGCATCAGTGGATCTCTCCTCTTGTGATCTGTCATTTTCCTCTGTGGAATACAGGTAATTTTTATGTATCCATGGCAATTTTTGTTAACATTTTGTTTTAGTCCAACTGCACGTAGCATCTACTTACATTTGTTTGAAGTCTGGTTCCTACAAGTCTCATTTCATAATCCTTCATTCTTGGAAGTCTGTGAATAATCAGTCATTATCTATCCTCTACACACCTTGCATTTATTACATAGCGTGATATATCTGTCTTAACTCATTTGACTTTTCTCCAGAGGGTTGTTCTTTCTGTGTGACGTTTTACATAACTTTGAAAATCTTTTTCATTTTTCTGCCTTTTACTACATTCTATGATTATTTTAAGATAGGGAACCAGAACTGAATATCATAGTCTTACAAAACCTAGCTCCTTCTTTTTTTTTTTCCTCTAAATCATCCTCATGTTTCTTAATATTTGATTAGCTTGGTGGATTACTGTTAAAAAGAAAGCTAACCTTTTCCTGAAAAGTTTTATATGAAAAACTTATGAACTTGGTCTTAAATTTGTAATGAATAACTGAGGATCCACTGTTTTATTTGTAAAGCTGGATTATCCTCATTTACTTTTGGGTGATATTTTATTTATAATCACAGGGGTTTTATAGAGTTTTATGCACTTCTCTGCAGTCAATGGTTGTCCCAATTAAGTGAGTAACTTAGTGTCGACAGCAGACTTTCTCACCATGCTGTACAATTTCTTTTCCGTCCTATTTTTTAATTTATGGAATTTAATGATTTAGTTTATATCGTCAGTATTACAGAAGAATACATTTTGTAAATTTTTCCTGAAACAGTTATTAAAGAAAAAGTGTCAAGTTCTTTTAAGGTAAAATACATCCTGAACAGATCTTGCATTCCCAAGTTCATTACTAAAATTGTACACAATTACTCTCAGTAACATTTGGCAAATTATAAGAAAAGTATGCCTTTCTGCAATGTAAAAACACTTTTTTCCCCCATGTTTTTCTTTATCAAATATGTACTAGCAGGCATTTGAACACCATCGTGTCAAATATTTTAAAATCTGTTGTTTTACATAAAAGCAGTTAAGAAGATATAAAAATGGCTTTTGTTGTCATAAGTAGCTATTCCTTGTTCCAGCCGGGGAAGGCTGGCGATTCTGCTTTGTGATTCTGGTTATGTACCATGCAACATATAATTCCATTTCCATTGTCAGATACTAATTTTATAATATTTCTGTGCTACATCATTTGTGTTCAATTGGCATCTTTTCCTTCACATTGCAGTTGTAGCAATTCCACTAGAAAAAAAACCAAACCTTAAAATCTTGTAAGAGTGCACCAGTCCTAGGGGAAAATATTTGACTTTTACTAAGCATGCAATATACAGCTTCACAAAATTTTCTTTGCTGTTTTTCAGATTGAATGATACATTAGTTAATCATACTCGTATTTATTATTTAGAAATACGATTATTAGCCATTTAACTTCCATAGAATGTCATGGTTGTCTCACAAACATGCAATTAGTATGGAATGGTAGATAAATTTTACTGGTTCTTGATTTGCGTGGGAAAGAAAATTATTTTTTGCCCTGTTCTGTGTCATCTGCAGGATGTCACTGAACTTGGTAATAATTTCTGTAGAGGTGCCAATATTTTTCTACAATTAATTTTAAGGCATTTGCTTTGATTCTGCAGTTACCTATGTATGCTTGTTTTGGTTTTCAGCATCCCAAGGTGCTACATAAAACTATAAGCCAGTTTTTGCTTGTTTGGATATTTCTGCTGTTCATTGCAAAGTAAATACACATCTTGGTACTGCAGTTCTGAAATTTCATTCAACTTTCAGGAATAAGCATAAGTCACTCCTATGACATTTTAAAAATTTCAGATCCTAGATTGATCTCACTTTTATTTAAGATAAAAGGTCTCAGTTTCTAGCTGCCTGAAAGTATGAACTAATACTAGCTAAGAAAAAAAACACAAAGCACAGTTCAAGACGAAGAAGGTACCTTCGTTTAAAAGCTAATATTTTAAATTAAACCTTGTGATTGTCTTGTAATTTCTGAAAGCTTGTAGTGGTCAATATTGAATGGCGAATCAAATTATGACTGCAGTTAAAAAATAGTAAAAATACTAGCAGGTTATTTGCAAGAAATATTTTTTTTTTTGGTTATACAATCATGGCAATTTTATGAAATCAATGTATCTGCTGGGGAACTGCAAATGGATCATGTATGTCCTGCAAATGTTACTTCTAAAATCACTTTGAATCTTTCTGAAATGCGTTTTTCTCATTGACCAACTGGGAATAATTAAGAGTGTCAGTCTAAAATTTATTTTAATTCTGTTCCCTGATCACTGACAAACTTCTGCACAACTCTTAAGGCTTCTCATGCTGACATTTACCAGATATGTGTAAAAATAATAGCAATGAACAATCAGCAATGACATCCTAGATAGGACAGAATTTTGAACAACTTTTATCTGCCTAAAAATAAATTGTCTTCAGTTAGTTTCTAAGTTTACATTTAAGCCAAGATAAATACAGGCTGCTACTAAAAGGGAATGTTCACCACTCTCAACTGTTTTTCTGCCTGCTTCCTGACCAGCACTACTGCCACTGTACAGCTGAATGAGGGGACTGCCATTCCTGAATGCTGATCCTTTATTTTGGTGCTGGTTGGGAAAGGAGGTGGAGAAGAGATTAGCTCAATAGCATCTGGCACTTAACTTAGCTCAGAGAAACTGTGTTCTTCTCAGGAGCTGTGCTTTTCTAAAACATCAGTACGTGAATAGCCAGGTGACAGTAAGTGCTCTTCTTCTTGTTCCTGATGTCCACAGGCTTTAGTGTCTGAACCTGCTGTAATAATTTTACTTCCTGAAATTTCTGACGCAAAATTGCCAAGTGCTTGATTAGCTTCTGTATATCTAATATGTGAAAAGAGATACATATGGTGGAGAGACTGTGTGTTTGAGGTCTTCATAACACTGTACGTGCTGGTCTTCCCTGGCAGAGAGATTTTTGTGGCTCAGCAGCAATTTTTAAGAACTCAAATCCTGTCAAGTAAGTTTATATTGTTGCTGTTTACTAGACTCGAACTTTCATATGATTCAGATGTATTTGTTTCTGCTGCATAGTGTTCTCTGCATTAGAGACAGTTAAGAACTAAAAAAGTAAAGCTCTTGCTAGTTCAAAAGATGGAGGGAAGTAGTTAGGTTCCTTTAAGGGTTTCGCACTCAACTGGCAGTTCTAAAAAAACTTCATGCAGTTTTCTTAATGAATAGGGCAGCTCTGCTGATGAGCGTGAAGAGGAATTGCTCTTTGACAAGAGGAGCATAAAGTTAAACTTTTCTGCTATTTCTAATAGAGCAGAACTCCTCATTCTTTTGTTTCCCAGAGAAAAGAAAGACTGACTGTTAAACTGTGCATTCACGTCCCTCTAGTATTCATTGTATTGGAATTCAGAAACTACCAGACTTCAGCATCTTCAGTTTTCTTTTGTATTTAAAGAAATATTAACAGATAACATTGCAATAAACCACAGGTTTTACTGCTGTCAATTTAATATCCTTTAATATGAATCAGAAGTATTTTCATCAAGACTATTAATACAGTAAAATAATCCAATTATCTCTTGGTTCAAGAATTTTGTAGATTAGTAATGCTGAGTCTCAAACTCTGCTTTAGTCTTAGCTACTTAAATTCAACTTCTCCAGACTGTAATAATTTGTCACACATACAAATCAGGTATGTTGATTCAGGTTCCTATGTAGATTGCTAAAATGTTGATGACGATGTATGCATAAAAAAATTGTTTAGATATTTAGACAATTTTATGAAATTGTTAGCAATAGTGTTCGACAAATGTATCTTTCAACTAACTACCCTAAATTCAATAAGATTACAAAATTGCAGAATTTGGAAGGGACCTGTAGCAATCCCCTAGTTCATCTTCCTTCCTTAAAGTAGACTCTGTCACACCAGGTTTTGAATATCTCTCGTGCTGTTCTCTGTGCTCTTTGCCTCTTGGCACCACTAAGAAGTTTGGTTCCACCTTCTTTCCTCTTCCTGCATCAGATATTTATTGCTATTATATACTTTACTATCATACACATACATACATATATATATATATACACACTTTTTTTTTTAAAGTAGAGAGGATTTGCGATTATTAGGTTGTATTTCAAAATGTTAACTTCTATTTAATACAACCCAGTGATCAAGTCAGCAAACTTAGCACTATTTGGACTGAGCATATACTTTCTGAACAACCAACTTGAAAGAATATATCTAAGCCAGACTAATTAGAAGATTTAAAGTAAACTATTAAACATAAAACATAATAGTTACTTTGAACTACTGGATAAGCATATTTGGAAATAATTTTTCATATTACTTCACAGCTCTCTTGATTCACTTGATAAAATGCATAAGAAGTAAAATACCTTCTCTCTTTCTAATAGTTAAGGAAATATAAAACACTACCAGATGTTTCAGTTTTCCTCCAAGGGCATTTACCAATGCAGACTTTTTATAAACTTCAGTAGGGCTTCTGATGTTAATTTTGAATAACAGGTTACCCTGTAACTACTCTGATAAGTGCTCTATTTCCTTCATAACCTGATATCAAATATATGTATTTTCAATTATTCTTAGTGTCTTACCACTTGTATTAGTCTTCAGTGTAATGGACAGTAACAAAAAACAACAATAAAAGTATTTTTAATCATTATTTGTGAATAGTAACATATTCTGATAAGCATAAATGAGTAATCAGCGTGGCTTATGTAAAGGGAATTATGTTTTTTGTAAAATCTTTTACAACTTTTTAATGTACACAATCTTCATATGACAAACTGAGCAGTTCACAATTGGAGTGCATGAGGAGGATAAATGCTGAAGTGAGGAGCATGTGTAACACTAATTAGAGTGGGTTATTTTTAGTAGTGTTAGAAAAAATACTTGTAGAGAAAACTACCACTGAATTGCAACTTTGGCCTGGTATTAGAGAAGGTAGCTTTTCCTGAGTCTGTAATACATTCACCATTTCTTTTTCTAGTAACAGAGAAAACAGTTAGGTTATGTTGTTTTGGTTTCCACAGAACATAAATTCTATCTTTTTTATTTTTCAGATTGTGAATGAAACTAATTACTGTCACAATCAGTGTCAAATCATATTACAAAATTTTTGGCTACCATTACAATGTATATTTGCAACACTTTCATGAGCAACCCCACTGCAGACCAGCCACTAGAGAAATGCCAAGTGTTTATGATTTGAACATGATTGGTGTCAAGAAGCTAAGTGTAAGAAATTGTTTTTTTTTAAAATTACGAGTCTTGTTGTTGTTGTTTATTCTGACATATCCTTGTTAGCCTAAAAAAATAACATGTCTTGATTGCAATGGGAAAGCTAAATTTCTTCCTCTGGCAATATTACTAAACCCTCTGTATTTCATAATATCCTACAGATGAGTAAGTATTTTCTTATTTTATTTTTTTTTTTTTTATGGCTAGTTTTCTCCCAGCATCTTAGTTTTACAAGAATAGTTAAGGCAGTATTGTGATACATTTGGCTTCATGGACAATACTAGGCTTTGATGCATGCCCTTCAGTCTTTGGAAATTATTAAACTGTTTAGTGGCCTTTTTTTGCTTGTGCCTTCCTGAATGCCCACAGCACTAAGGGGATATCTACAAATCTTTTCTGAGTCAGTTTTTATCTTCTATATTGCCACTGCTTTACTTAACATAGGACCAAAACTCTGTTGTAATAGTTGCAAATAATTTGCTAAAAAATAAAAATTTAATTTATGCCTCTTAATTTGTTTAAAACACTTCTTTGACCCTTTTCTTCCAAGTAGTGATTCCAGTAAGATTATAGATTATCATAAGTGCAGTTATGATTCTATGATTCTCATTACTGGTTACAGTATAATAATTTCCAATACATTGACTGTTGGATTAAAAAAGAATGATGACATTTTATGTTGTAGGAGTAAAACAGTTAGCTGTGATGAAGGATCTACATAAGTATCCTTTTTTTTTTTTTTTTTTGGTGAGAGGATTATGCATAAAGATTCTAATAGTATTCTGGAATGTTCTCTCAAAAATTATTCTGAAAACACTAAAGAAAACTCTATAGAAAGTTTAATTAAATGAAGATGTGTAAGCAGAGTTGAGGTGTGCAATCACTATATGTACAATTTCTTGGATCTCCAGGGAGTTGTCAGTGACTAATTTTACACTGAAATAATGCTGTTTAACGTCATCAGATTCTTAATTTATTTGCTGCTTAAAATGCTGGTTTCTTCATATCCTTAGTATAATTTTTTAAAAAATAAATTATACTATGAGAAAATGACAAAATAAGTGCTATCTTTACCTCATACATTGCAAATAGTCAGAACTTAGGGTCTGATAAAGCACAAACTGCAAATGGAAACAACTTGGAATTTAGTGTGATGAACTCACAGGGATACACTGATCCTTTGTGAAAGCAGATGAACAGAGTAGGCTTACTGTGAACTGTGTAGCTATGAGCTCATATCTGGTGCTGAAGTATGTCCTCTCCCCTCTCGAATGTACCCACCTACTTAGCATGATGACATGAAGCACACCCTCTTCTGAAGTCTCGTGACAGAGATAGGGCAGTGATGCAGGATTTTAAGCAAGAAACAAGCAGTTGTCAGCTACTGAGTGCTGCCTCCTCCTCTTTAGTAACTTGCATCTCAGATACAGTTCTGGTGGGATGACAAACTGCAGTTAGGGGGCATAAACGTGGTCAGGGACCTGGAAGAACTGTACAGCCATGTGCTGATTATTCATGTGTTCAATGATGACAATTTATTGGAGGAATCTGAATTTGATTGGTAGGAAAGGTCATATTACTGACTATGCTATTAACAAATATAGTTTCATTACTGATTCCTGATCAGTTAACACTCGTGGTTGTATGATACAGAGTTACATACATATATATAAACTCTTTCTTCATTTAATCATCACAGGAATTTTTTACAGTAATAATGATGCTTTAGAAGATGGTTGTGATTTCAATACTGTTTTCAAGCTTCTCTTGTAAAAAAACAATGGGTGTGAAGAGGGCAGAGAAAAATAACGTCTGAACTTTCACTTCAAGTTCTGGGGTTTTTTGCAATAAATATTTTAGTGCCTTGCATGGTTTATAATAATTTACATTGAATGTGTGATGTTAATACTGTTCTGAACCACCTTTGGAATTAGGTGTGTGTAAATTGACTTTAAAAAAAATTATCAGCTTCTGTGGCTTATTAAGAATTAGGCTTTACTTGGTTGCTGAAAGAAACATGATATAAATATCCTACTAAAAGCATTTTTATTTTAATTTTTAGTTGGTTTTAGATTAACCTTCTCAATTTTTATTATGCAGTTACGTTTGCATTGACAGTTTGCAACTTTTTCTGTAGGAGCTGCAGAGAAAGGGAAAATTAATATCTGGCAAATGTAGAGTTTGAGTATCCAGTGAAGTCTGGAAAAAAATTATCTATAGCAAGCAGCAAATGGGTATATTTATGTGCAAATGAACACAAATTAGTATGTTCAATAATTAAAATAATGTACATAAATATAAAACAAATATTAGGATGTAATAGACCACTGTGGCATCATTGTAGATCATATGCAGAATGAAATAACTGGCTATCCAGATTTTGCTTCCATTTACTAAAATTTCTTTAAAAATATGGCTGAAAAATAATATGCACACTGTGGAAGTTTTAAAAGTTCAGGTAGTAAGAAGTAGCTCTCTGCACAGCACAGCTAATGCTCCAGTAACTGGAAGGTTGCGTGTTGTTTTGCTTACGTATTTTTTAGGTTTTTAAACATGGCTTCAAACTCTTCTATATGAATCAAGGGAAAGATCGAGTTATCAAATGCTTCAGGCTGCTGTAAGACTGAATATGTCCCCGCATTTTGTTGTGGTGAGCAGAAGGCAAGTTTCCTTTCCAAAATATGAGCACAAATGTATGCATGCACCTCCCTCTCTCAGCAGAAAATGTGGGGAGCACAGAGAGGAGAAGCTGCTGCTCTTTTATCTGGAAGGCCCCTGGTTGTATTTAAAAATTAAGGTTACTCTCAGACAGTATTCCTTTGAACGTGATTAAAGATTAAAATTTTGGATGTTGCAAGGTTAAACGTATGGGAAAACAGTTCGGAGAAGACTTGAGCTTTAAAAATATGTGGGTTTAAAAATAAAATACATTTAAAGTTACTGATATCAGGAGCATCTATGTTACTGCAGCATACTGAGGTGAAAAAAACCCATACTTAAATGATTAATCAGGTCTGTTGTCATGTAGAACATAAAATATTTTGTCCAAAACCACTTCATAATAGATTTTATGAATAGCATGAAGTACTTAGCAGAGAAAATATATCTAGAAGATTATTCTAAATCAAGTATGAATGAAGGAAACAAAACTCAGGTCATCATCAAGAAAAAGTACAAGAGGGGAAGGAGTATGTTTAGAAACAAGACAACCTTGTTTTCGTCTATTTCAGATTTGGTAGTTTAACATCATGACTATGGTGTGCATTTCTGGACTGCATCTGAAGAATCAAGTAGTGGAGTTACAGCATTAAACTGTTAGAGCAGAGCTGACAAGAGCATGGGGGTAAAAGAGACTGTATCCAACCTGAAAGGAAGATGAACGTCCTTTACTTTCTGGAGAGGAAAGAAAATGTGATGGGAAGAATAGAGGAAGAGGACAGGGGAAAAGTCCATACTGTTTTTAAGCAAGAAAAAGGAGAGAATAGTCTCTTTGCTGAAATAGGAAGTATTTATCAATCTGAAAAAGTACTCTACTGCCAAAACCTATAATACACTGTCAATACTTCTGCATATTGCAGTGCTGGAATAATCAAGGTATATAAGTTGACACAACATTTATTTTCATGGTTAATTCCACACCAACCATAGCTCTTCATGGTTAAATGATGTAATTCACTATTCATGGTTTAATAATGTATATTCATGGTTACACATGACAAAAGCTTGTGATTATTTGTACAGAGAAATTTGAAAACAGTAATGTTTGACTCATATGAGAAACACAAGAACTATTATGAAAATTTATATAGTGGCAGCCTGGAGTCTTACGGTCTTCTTCATTTCACCTACTCAAAGTAAAACCTTTTTTTTTTTTTTGTTTTACATTTTGCAAGGTATCAAAAATTCATGATTTTTTTTTAACACTATGGAACTTGTGGATCTTTCTGTAACAATCAAGAAGCATGTTGTTGAGCACAATTGCAGATATAAATGACAAAATATCCTTTTTTTTCTGTGCCTACTCTAATGAATGTAGAACTCCTATCAGTTTTTATATGCTTTTCTCCTTTTGATACTTCGTCATTAATATTATGTGAAGGAAAAGGCATGTTTCATCTACAAGTATCCACTGTGCTAGAGGACGAAACTTAGGGCTTTTCATTTCTGTGGTGCTTTTTTAATTATCTGGACTAGTCTTGTTGTTGGAAGCTGTGAAAATAATATGATCAGAGTGTGAGTATATTTAGCTGAGCATAACTGACAAAAGATAATGTTGAGCTCTATGGTCTATGACAAGCATAATGCACTCAAGAGTCTTAATTTTTTCTAGTTCATAGTTGGCCTTTAAGATTTATTATTGCTGTGATGTTTAAGTAGCAAACACTACTGAACATTCAGAACCAAATAAGAGCATTGAAGGAATTCAATAATGGAAATAATTACCAAAATTAATGAAGTTCTTAGAATAAAATATAAGTTCATTTGGACATTTAATTCAGAAGGAGAAAGTAAATCTTCTTGTAATGTTTTCTTAGTAAAGTAATTACACTGTTGTATCACAGATGTGCTACATTCATCAGTTTGTTTTTCCTACATATTTTGTCCCTGTTGAAAACAATGATTATTTCCATTGAAAGAAATGCTGCAATTCAGTTATTTTTCTGAGAAGGTGGTTAACATGTTATGTTGTCTGTTCAGTAATATTAGGCAATTTTAATTAACATGTTTTGTAATTAATTGAAAATTAGAAGAATTAATACAGAGGACAGTAAATGTCATTCAGATGCAGTCAGTTTACATACAAAATAAGAGTCAACTATTGTGGTAGAAAAATAATAAAAATAACATAGCTCTAATAAATTAATTTATATTCTATATAGCTGAATGTTCACTGGAAGTGTAATATCCTTTCTTTAAACAAATTAATTTGTATTAATTGTCAAGTCACACATACAACACCATAACATAGATCATATTAATATTAATCTATGTAGTTTCCTTATGACTTCCCAGTTAGATGATGAACTGTGTGCATTGCTTTAGGACACTTTTCCTTTTACAAAAACTCTTGGCAAATAGTCAAGAATTGTGAGAGGCCCATAAAGATGACAAGAAAATGCTACTGTCTGCCAGAATTTTTTAGCAGTTTACCTTTAAATAAAGGGCATATAAATGCTAACTTATATTTTTGCTATTGATGTATGTGCTGTCTTTCGACATTTACAGATCGTGGGAAAATTGTAGTACACACTGTGATTTCAATTTGATAAAAGTTTGCTGGTATCAAGTGATGAACAGTCTCATGTAGCACCATAACTTCTGATCCTAGTTTCCGAAGGCCCTTCCTTCAACTGTTTCTGGACCTGTTTGACTCTGAATAGTAGCACATGTTAAGTCTCAAAAGTCTGTGTCTCTTGGGACTTGCATCATACCCTAAGCTACATGTGGATCACCAAAGTCTCCATTGCTTAGGAAAGGATGATTCTTCTTCCTTTTGGTGATTTGTAAATAGACTGTTTTTTCTCCTCCCCTCTGGAAATCAGTCTGTGATTATTCATGAAATATAATTTTCTTCAAGATGTTTGGTTTCAGTTTTATTTGGATAAGAATGGCACTTCACCCACTACAGCTTTTTCTTTCAATGAATAATTTTCATATTTTCTCCTAAAGCTGCTTCTGAATTGAAATTCTGTTTATGCAGATAGCAGCCCTGTTGGATTATTTAGTCCCTCTAGGTTTGTGCCTCTCAAAGAGGAGTACCAAAGGAATATTATATATAAATATAATCAATATAAAATTGATTAATTTAAGCTTATATTTCAGGCTATTATAGCCAGACCTTGTGTGTTACAATAATGAAGAATGTAGTATTTCCATACAGTCTATGAAATAGATTTGACCCATAATGCCGCATTGTTTAAAAAGCAATTATAGATTAAATATGTATTTACATAGGAATAAGATAATTAAAATGTACTCAACATAAAGTAATATAATCGTAAGTTCATGTAGTTACCTAGAACTTCTATCAAAAAATCACAGAGTCCTAAGGGTCCCACAAGGATCCTCAAGTCCAGGTCTTTGCCCTGCACAGGACCATCCCCAGAAGTCACACTATGTTAATTTGAGCACTGCCCAAACAGCTGCTGAACTCTGGCTGGATTGGTCCTGTGAGCACTTCCCTGGGAAGTCTGTTCAGCCACTCTCTGGGTGCAAAATCTTATCCTGATGTCTAACCATAACCTCCATTGGCACAGCTTCATGCCACAAAGAAGGAACAGCAGATCCTGGAAAATAATAGAGAAAAAAATAATTTCTAACTATGTTGTGGAGAGGACAGGAGTTAGTTTGTGTTTAAGGATGCAGATTATCCAAGTGGCTGTGCTGATAATAATTTAATGTTTAGACTTGATGATCTTATAGGTCTTTTCCAACCCTAACAATTCTCTGATTCTATAATTTGGCGCTACTGAGTAAAACCTAATACAATGAAGATATAGTGGATCTTTTACCTTTTTAATGTGCTTAAAGTTAGCAAATTCTTTTCAGTAATGAAAATAGTGACAAGTTCTTTTTATTTATTTGCCAAGTGTTAGAAATCCATGGTCTTTTGAATGCACTTTGGTTTGAGTTTGGACTTTGCATTGAGTAACATCTCTAAAGCAAGAAAACACCAAGGGCTGAGGGCATTGTACATGTACCTGATGTACTAGAGCTGCACTGCCAGAAGATTTGTTAAATGCAAAAGAAGGTAAAAATCATCTGCACATCTCTACAAATTGCATCTGACACAGGAATTCTTTTCTTACATCCAGTTGTCAGAGACAACATTTACTTTAACTTAAGGAGGAAAGAAATGTGGCAACAAAACACTGGTTTGTTTTTTTTTAGAAGTACCTTTACTACTTCTTTAGTAGCTACATTGACTCAATAGAGAGTTCAGTTCATTCCACATTGAAAAATAAGAGCAATGGAAACCCTTCATCCTCTTGTAATACAAATACAGGATACTGTGTTCAGCAATTGGATAATATAGTCAAGGATTTACACCTTAAGTTTTTTCGTGGATTAATAGTACAATTTGAATCTCATTAAGTATCTCTGAAGAAATCATATTTCTCACCTATTTTTCTCATTCTAATATTCAGACACAAGTTAACCTGAAATTCACATCTGTGTGTATTTTGGCATATAGTGAAGGTAGACAAGTACGTAAACAAGTCTCATTGGTTTGGGGATTTTTTTTGCTTTTGGCAGGGAATGAGGAATGTTTGGGGTTTTTTTACCACAATGATAAGAATCCCTACTTAAACGAGCTCTCAGTGACAATCCTAAAAGTACTTGGCAAAAAATTCTGTCTTTATTGAAAACTATGATAGAATATTATTGCATATTTTTTGCATGAAAGCATCACTGCAGTCAGTGTGCGATGTGATTTTTCCTAGCATATGTATTTCTTAAATCTAATGTCACTACTCTCTAGAGATATATGAGTTGTGTATTCTGGAGGTGAATAACTTAAATACTGGTTAAAATACTCTTGGACCTGTTCCCCAGTACAAGCTGATGATTGACCAAGAATGAGTCCTTTTTTGTAAGTGGCAAATTGTATTTTTAAATATGATAAGCAGTGGATATAAGTCATATGTGATTTTATTCTTGAATAAACCTGAGAGATGAATATTTGACTCTTCTTATTTCCAGTAATATTTCATGTAAAGTATTATGAAGACGGTAAGGATTACTATTGCTAATAGCTGGATTGCAGCCTTTTATGTGAAGTCTGCAAGGTCTCTAGACTAGGACTTGCAGGTTTGCTTTTCCTGGACTTGCTTCTGTCTTGTCTGGAAATTGGTTTAACTATATTAGATATTGTCCAACAATAGTCAGATAACTGTACCTAATTTGCTCAGTTTTAATTTAGCATTACATGTTCATACGATGTAACTCCTGTAATAATCGAGTTATATTTCTGTGTTTAGTTATTTCATGCAGAATATTCTATGACCTGTGAATAAAAATTCAGGATAAAGGAGTGCAGGTGTAACATTATGAGTCTCTTAGGCTGTGAAAAGCCCACCAGTGGGCCATTACTGATCATTTAAGGAACATAGCCCTGGAAAAAACAGTTTTGGAAATCAGAGATGTAATGTAGAAAAGTAACGAGTATATGTAAAATATGCTTTAAAGTGTGCATTTGGATGTACTAGAGAATTGTGGATCAATTAAGACATCAAGGTGTATAGAATCTTAGAAGTCACACAGAAATAATCCCTAGAGTGCCCTAGAGTGAGGAGAAAGTAGCCATTCTCATAATTCCAAGAGAGGCAGGGGAAGAATGAGCTTAATATCAAAAACTAAGGGATAGAATGCGAGGAAGCGTCTGTATGTTGTTTCATTGGGTGATTGTATTACTGTTTTAGGGTCTTTTAATGTAACAGAAGTCTTTTCTTTATAATAGTAATTAAATCTGGGCTAGTAATAGTTGGTTGGTTGGACTCTTAAGGTTTCAGTTCCTCTATTATTAAATTCTTGCTTTGCACAGAGAGAGGATTTCTTTGGCCCACATACATTGCAAAAGTCAGAGTGCAACAAATCTGTGGAGAATGCAGTAAAATTAGGCCATAAAATTTGTATGAAACAGAGCATTACACTTCAAACATTTGAAAGCAATTTAGAGATCATACAGAAGAACACAGTGAGGACAATATTTAAAACCTATCATTTGCTAAGAAAAAGTTAGAGGAACTGCATTTGTTCAGTCTAAAGTAAAAAAACCCTGAAATCTGGACATCATAGGGAGGTTTTGAAATGCAGGTTTGAAATGAGTATTTCCACTGTTGGTGTGACAGACTGCCTGTACTTGTGCTAATAGCCAGAGCATATTGGCACATAGCAACCTACTGAGAACTGCTGGTGCAGAAGAAATAATGATCAGGAATCTGCATATTTACTGATAACAAGACAAGAAAAAATGAACTCAAATTTCAAGGGAACAAAATTATTTTGATATTAGGGAAAACTTTCTAAGTGTGATAATAATGAACATTCATTCACATCATCTAAAAGCTGGTGGGAATCCTATTTGCTGGAGATCAAAATCTACCAAGTAAGCTTACTTGTCATAAGTAGCATGTTGGCTACTTTAATTTACTTCCAGTCATACATTTTTTTAGGTTTAATGAATGCATCTGCTTTGTCTTTGATTCACTGAATTTTATAGTTGATTATGAGTAGTATTAGGGTTATATGGGCACTTTCTTTTTAAATAGAATTTTAAATACTAGACTTTTTTATTGGTGTTCAAGATGTTACTTAGTATCTAAGTCACCTAGGAAAAGAAATTTAAAACTCTTCAAGTCAAATGTACATCCAAGTAACCAATAACAATGTTTATTTTTCTTCATATTGTTTGATGATAGACTACTAATGCCAGAGTTTCATATGTGTTTCATATGTGAACACATATTTGTTCATATGTGTATTCTAGATCTGTAAAACTTCAAAAAGTAAATTCTATCCTTGCCTTATAAACTTGTTTTGAAATAAGTCAACCTGAAAACCAAAGTAATACTGCCTGAGACAAGGCAGTATTGTCAAAACAGTCCAGTGTTGATCTCTACTTACCTGAGAAAAAGGGAAAGAAAAGTCATTTTATCTTTTTTTTCCTGCTGTCTGTAAGGTGATTCTAGGTTATCCTGGTTTAAGTAGTTCATTAATTCAGAGGTTTTAGACTGTTTTCCAGTCCACTCCTGAAGCTGGCAGTCTGTTCAATGATTTCCTGTTGGATCTTAAGCTTTCCAAAACATCCGTGCAGTTTGTTACACAGCTATGTAAAACATCATATAATTCAACATCTTTCAGATGACAAAACACACAATCACGTGAGATATTGAAATAATTATATATGTTTGAGCATTTTGGTTTTACTTTGCCCATTAATGTGTCTCCCCAGAACCTTTGTTGGCTCCTTAGTCAGTTTTTCCCCTGCCATACATCTGCTAGACTTATGCTTTTCTGCTGACAAAACTTCAGCAAAACTTTATCTAATGTAGATGGTCTTACTTAATTATTATTGACCCCAAAGGTACTGTGCAGCATAAACCATCTGATATATTCTGATTAATCTAACTACATTGGGTTATAAAATGTGAGAGAAAAGAAATACAGCGGAGGAACATAAAAAATGTACTAGTAGCATCCAGTAGGTCTCATTCAATGACACAATAAAACTACAGTGGCAGTAATCACGTGAACTGAAGTAAGCTGTTCTGATACTTTAAAGTGTTTCTTTCTTTTTTGCATAAAAATATCCAGTGACTTATCACAGTGACTCATGCTGTCAGAGAGGTTTGTGCAGTTACCAAACAGATTATAGAGACATGTATATTCCATAAGTAGAATGGATCAGTTCAACTGTGTGAGAAAGAAGGGGTCAGTGTCTTTGTTAATACATGCTAGTTGAGTATCAGTAAATCCCATTTATGGGTTACAGTCATTCTTGCTGTGTATGATGGTTTGAATAATTAAAGCATATAAGAATAAATTTATGAACTAAAAGTTACAGAATCACAGAATCATAGAATATGCTGAGTTGGAAGGAACCCACAAAGACCATCAAGTCCAAATCCTGGCCCTACATAGAACCAACCTCAAGAGTCACACCACGTGCCTGAGAACATCCAAACAGTTCTTGAACTCTGGTAGGCTTGGTACTGTGATCATTTCCCCAGGGAGCCTGTTCCAGTACCCAACCTCTCTCTAGGTGAAGAACCTTTTTTTGAATATCTGACCTAACCCTCCACTGACACAACTTCAGGCCACTCCTTCTGGTCCTGTCACTGTCACCACAGAGAAGAGATCAGTGCCTGCCCCTTCTCTTTCCCTTCTGAGGAAGCTGTAGACAGCAATGAGGTCTCCACCAGGCTGAACAGACCAAGTGACCTCAGGCACTCCTCATATGGCTTCTCCTCCAAGCCCTTCACCATCTTCACTGCCCTCCTTTGCATGCTCTCTAAGAGCTCAATGTCTTTCTGATATTGCAGTGCTTAAAACTGCACACAATATTCAAGGTGAGGCCACATCAGTGCAGAGCAGAGCGGGACAATCCCCTCCCTCAACCGACTGGTGATGCTGTGCCTGATGCCCCACAGGACACGCTTGGCTCTCCTGGCTGCCAGGGCACTGCTAACTCATTCAACTTGCTGTAGACCAGGACCCCCAGCTCCCTTTCCATAGCACTGTTTTCCACCATCTCATTCCTCAGTCTGTACAAACATCCATGGTTGTGCCACCCCAGGTACAGGATCTGGCACTTGCCTTTGTTGAACTTCATATGGTTGGTGATTGCCCAACCCTCTGATTTGTCAAGGTCTCTCTGTAGGGCCGTTACCCCATTCACTATTGCCCTCTGTGCTTGATCCATTGAGCCAATTTCTTACCCACCACATGATGTGTTTATCCAGCTGTGTGCTGGACAGTTTGTCCCAAAGGATCCTGTGAGAGACAGTAGTGAAAGCTTTACTGAAATCCAAAAAGTTTGTGTCAACTGGCTTCCCTTGATCACCTAGGTGGGTTACCTTGTCATAGAAGGAAATGAGGTTTGATAAGCAGGACCTTCCTCTCATGAAGCCATGATGGCTGTGACCAATGACTGCATTATCTTTCAGGTGTTTTTCAATACCTCGCAGAATATTGTTCTCCATAACTTTACCAGGCACTGAAATGAGACTGGCAGGCCTGTAGTTTCCAAGGTCCTCCTTGCTTTTCTTAAAAATCAGGACAATGTTCACTAGCTTCCAGTCAGCTGAGACCACTCCAGATTCCCAAGACAGTTCAAAAATCACTGGGAGAGGATTTGTGATGCCATTATCTAGGTCTTTGAGGATTCTTGGATGAATCCCATCAGACCCCATAAATTTGTCGAGATCGAGCTATTGTCACTCCTTCTTTTAGAGAAAGCAAAAACATTTATTTCATACCTTACATTTCTCACATAGCTGTCCGTGGCAGAGACATTCACAGAGTTTGCACCAGAAATGTGTATCAACACCCACATGGTAGTTTTTTAGTCTTCTTCGGAAAAGACTACTTTAAAAAAAGCCAAACTAACCTACTACACATAAATGTCAGAATTCATGTCACATCATTTGCTTTTTTATAAAGACTGTGTTCTAGGTCAGGGAGCACCGTGCAGTATATTAAAAAAAAAAGTACTTCTCTTTTTATTCCTGAAAAGGTTCCTCTTTTAATTATTTATCTAACTGTTCATTCTTCCTGGTGAGTATTAATGTTATTCCTGATAATGATACCTCTTGAGAAATGCAGTGGTGCAACCAACATTCCGTGATACTGTGAAGTCTTCTGTGTGTATGTCTAAAATGGCCAAAGACTTTCCTATATGATCTGGGTGGAGGGAGATTTTATCCAAAATAAAAGCTGATCATTCCTAGCACTTAGGGTCCAGTTCGGATAAATATAAAGGATCTATTTCTACAAATAGGAGCACCAAGTTTAAATAAAAATAATTTGGGAGAAAATAAGAAATGTGTGCAAATATATATATATATATATATAAAATATGAAAGCATGTTTAAATTACTTATTACTTTTATGCGTGTTCCCAAATAAATTGCTATGAGATTGTTTAGAGGTCCTGTAAGATGACAGTCAGAAGTAAGGCACTGATTGATCTCTGTCATATTTTTGCAATGTATCTGGCCCAGAAAGAAATACATTTTCTTAAAAACAAAATAAGACCTACAAAACCCACATAACAATAACACCATCCTTGAAACCCAACCAAAAAAATAGTTTAAAATTTTCTCTGTTTTTGAAAGTAAAGAATTTAGTCATAATTCACACTTTGTTGTGTGTTGCTATCCAACAATACCAATATGATGTGAAGAGATGTCAGATAAGAATCAGGTGGATGGACTGGAAAAATTCCAGTTATTAAATCTAGGTAAAATATGAACAGGTGTATGTCATAGTTTGAACAGATTGTAATTTTGTTAGATGGATGACTGTTTTGTTGTTTGTTTGTTTGTTTAATGTGAAGTTATTTAAGTTATTTTATAAAGAATTATAGTGAGAAAATGGAAAAAAAAAAAAATAAATTTTGCTTTTGGTACTTCTCTGTTTTCAGGGGTTCTTTCCTCCTTTACTTTTTAGTTTTATATTCTACTGTGATTTCTTCTTTTAGTCCATTGCTAGATATAATTATAATTTCTGTCAGATATGTACCTTTCAATCTGATTCTGAAATGTCAAGCAGATGAAAAAGAAATCCCAAGTGGGATTGGGTTGTGGTCTAAAATTTATATACATGCATTCATTACTAATAACTATATAGAAGCTGCAGGTTTATAGCAAAAAAAACTATGACAATTTCTTCAAAACAAAGATTAATTATACTCCTCTTTTCTCAGAATACATATTCCTAACAATATCAATTGACCTTTTGTGCTGAGACTGGTATGTAATCATAAGAAAACAAGGAGTGAAAATGATGCTGTTCACACAGTGAATAAGAGGCAGTACAACCAGAAGTCGTCGACTCCACACATATATATTCAATGTGTTATTGCAACATCCAGATGATAGATAGTTTCAATAGGTCATGATTGTAAAAAAGCTATAAAATTGTTAAAACTGTCTAAGACCTAAAATCAAATTAAGATACAGTTTCACATGTTTTCAAATGGATAACACTGTCTATGGTTATATAGAAGCAGTAGTAGACCCTACAAATAGGATAAAGTGTTTTGGACCCTTTATTTGTTAAAAAATAATAATAATAATTGTTCCCCTGTACATTGGAAGTACTAAGGAAGATTTCATGACTACATGAAATAAGTATTTGAAGTAACAAGACCCTTTGCAATCACTCCAGTCTTCACTACTCCAGGCATTATTTGGGAACAGCCTTTCAGATCTCTTTTAAAAGTAATTCAGATGATGTGCCTGATTTCTGGGATGCTGTGATCAGAATATTTTCTTGATATGCCGTGTCCACGGCAAAAAAAAAAAAAAAGTACCTCTACAGTCTCTCCTGTAGTTAAATCTCTCTGTCATGAAGGTCATATTTTGCAAGTACTACAGGTAGTCAGTAAAGACAGATAAACTTTGTTGTATTATTGTCTCCATTGCTTCAGCATATGGAATTTCTGTGCATTGCAGCTTTTTTCCCCCACTGTTCATTTATATGAACAAGTTTTAAATTATCAACTGGAAAGGTAATTATTATCATAAAGAAATCAGTACATACTTTCAAACTGTGTATACTCAATAGTGGTAAATATTGTATTCCACTTTATTCAAGTCAAGTATGTGTCAACTTATTCAAAATTCATGTCTTTTGTGTTATTTTACAGTGATTTGTGACTCCAAGTAGTAATAACATTTGCACTTGAATTATGTACATGGAATTTATTTTATTTAGACTTTTCTCTGGAAGACAGAGATTAGCTACACATTTCAATTATTGATAAAATTAGTTTCACTTTTTTTTTTTCAAATCTTAGTTGATTGGGATTTGTTTTAGCAGAATGGAAAGTAAATTAGATCTTGATGTGATTTTAAACATCTTCCAAAGTCTGTCAGGTGTTGAACAAGTCCCTCTTTTCTAGATGTTTATTAAATAGTGGGGGGTTGGTTTGTTTAATATTGAGTCCAGGTTTTTTAAAATATTTATAATGCTATAATATATTTAAATATTTATAAAGCTATAATGAAAAAGTCAGCAATTATAAAATTAGAAGTGCTGTTTGAAATGTTTTAGATCTTCTGCTCAGTTTATTGTTTCAGTGCTTTTTGCTCTGGATGTTATGCTAGACCATTTCACAACTGAGCATAGAAATTTTGGGTATTTGGTTAAATGTTAAGAATAAAAATATAAATGGGTAAGCCACTCTTCTGCAAAGAAGTGACATTTTGTTTTCCCTTTTTTCCTAATTTAAGGAGCTATTATTATTTTGTGGGCTTCTCTGGTAATGATGGCATCAGTGTCAAAAAATTATTATCAACATGCCTCTTTCTTGTTAATTTTGCATGTTTTAGTTTTTTGTTTTAATTGAGTAATAACGTTTTACTTGGCTCTGTTTCTAGTGGAAATGATGTCTGTCACCAAAAAAAGTATTTTTGCTGTTCAGCAAGATCCACAAGGTATAACAAAGATGAAAAGCAAAACTGACTGAAGAGAGCACATTATACTTTAGTCCATCAGCTTATACTTGTTTACTTTCATCTTCCAATTTAAGGGATATCTCGGTACTCACTGGTTTGACCATCAACTGGGAAACTTCTAAGGGAATCTAAATGGATACATATTCCTGCAAATTACCTATTACCTCTTCAGAATTTTTACTCTTTCTGAGTGCCTTGTGTCTGTGCCAAGCTTTATTGCAATACTCAATTGCTGCCTAATAATCCTAATTGGACATTCCCTATTCAAGCCCAAATATGCTTTTATGTGACACTGGCAAAGTTAACTTACAGATCAAAATAAATATATGCTATTAAACGTTTTATCTTTAAGTTGAACTTGAATTTGATAGTTTCATTTACATAACAACCACAGTCATGAAGTGAAAAGCTTTTTTAGGCCTTGTAAGATCCAACCATGAAAGAACTGAAAGCAACTTTAGCTCTCTTCTAGAAATTTCTTATTGCAAGTGACAGACATTCAATCTGAAAACATTTTCACTTATGTTCAGTAGTTCAGTGTTTTTCTGTGACAAAATGTTAAAGACTATGGAAAAAAAAAATTAGTTCCAAACTGTTCAGAAAGATGTTTCATAAATTCAAATTTTTGTTGACTTCTTTTTAGATAACTAACTGGAAATTGTAGGGAACCATGTCTCTATATCACCAGTGCACTTGATACAATGCATCATATTAAACAATGAATGACAAAAATAATAATTACATAGTGTTATAAAATAGATAGAAGCGTCTAAAGGTGAGGCAATATGTTATGCTTAAAGAACTACTTCTCTGGAGAGAAGTTACTAGCATTGTTCTTTATTTAGGATATCATTAATGTTTTATTTAATGGCTACCTCCAAAACAAGAAGTGTGAACAAGTGCTGACACAGAATTTTCAGGTATTTTGGCAAGATATGAGATATGCCTGAGATATCATTTGAAATGCGATGACCCTGAAGTTTTAAACAATTGCAGTATGATGAATAAGGGAAAAAGAAAAGGAACTAAGGGAAAAAGAAAAAGAAAAAAAAGTTCTGCTTTTTGAAATTAGAAGCAATCACATTTTTAAAAGGCAACTTTATCAGCAGAAAAAGTGAAGAAAGACAATGCTTGCCTACCTGTCTGGCTTAGGTGTTACTATCTCTATATTCAAATGTAAAGGTGATTATCAAATGAATTGAACTTCTTCCTTTCCAGTAGAGTCTTAAATTATCCAGCCTAGAAAAATTATGGCAAACGGGCAGAATAATCACTCTCACATCTTGAGTGTAACCAACTTTTTTTCATGTTATTTTCTTCCTCTGTTCTGTTGAGCAGGGGTAGTGAGAGAGTGGCTGTGTGAGTGTCTAGTAGCTAGCCAAGGTCAACCCATCACAGGTCATCAAGATAGAAAAAATATCTGATTGATTTTTTTACAACTTTGGCAAGACTGTGAAATATAAATAAACTCAGTAATATATGTTACATAAATCTAAGTATTCAGGAAGAACAGAAATGTTAGGCATTGTGATAACTCTAATTACCACCAAAGTCCAACATAAATTTTCTTTGTTAAACATGCGAAGGAAGAACAATTAATCTCTTTATTCTTTCAACTCACTGCTACCTTTTTGTCTGACAGATCAGACAGTTAAATCCTTATCAATACTAATGATGACAGAGCAAATTAAATCTTCCAGCCTTTTATAATGTAGTTGTCTGGGAATAGCAAAAGGCTTTAGAAGCTGCTTTTGCTAAAGAAAGTAACCCATTGTGAGCCATTGGAAATTCTGCTGAGTGAAGCAGTGCTGCTCCTGCAGACAGTGGCCAATTTGTGATCTCTGCAGGATTTCCTAATTTGTGTCAATGATCTATGTAGCTTTGCAATTGAGAAAGAAAGTACATGGGAATCTGCTATTAGAAATTGCTTTAATAAATAACAAAAGACCATGCACAGAAGAATCAAGAAGCAACAATTATGACCTGAAATATGGCTTAACTAATACACGTGAGTAGAAATTAATTCAAACTAACTTTCAGAGGGGACAGAAGGTAATCCTAAATGTGGTGAGTTTATCACCAGTGACAAATGAGAAGAGATACTGTTCTCTGCTTTAAGTAAGCAGAAGGAATACAGTAAAAGTATTGAACTTGCTATGTGTTTTTATACCCATTTTTTGAAAATACTTTAGTCAAAGCCTGAAAGAATTTTGCAAGCAAGTTGTCCACATTGATTGAGATATATCATAACCTACCATTACACATGAAGGACATAGACCTTTTGGAGTGAATCCAGAGGAGGCAATGAAGATGGTCAGAGGACTGGAGGATTTTTCCTATGAAAACAGGCTGAGAGAGTTTGAGCTGTTCAGCCTGGAGAAGAGAAGGCTTTGGGGAGACCTCACTGCAGCCTTCCAGTATCTAAAGGAGGCCAGCAAGAAAGCTGGAGAGGGACCTTTGATGAGGGCATGTAGTAATAGGATAAGGGACAATGGCTTCAAACCAAAACAAGGTAAATTTAAATTAAATATCAGAAAGAAATTCTTTACTGTGAGAATGGTGAGGCATTGGAACTAATTGCCCAGAGAAATTGTGGATGCCTCATCCTTGGAAGTGTTCAATGCCAGGTTGAATGGGGCTCTGAGCAACCTGGTATAGTGAAAGGTGTCCCTTTCCATCGCAGGGCGTGGGGAACTAGATGACCTTTAAAATCCCTTCCAAGCCAAACCATTATCTATTTCTATGATTACTTTAAATGCTATTTAATGAATATTTTATCATTTAAATTCCTTTTTTTCCTATTGTTTTAAAAGTTGATTTGAACAGTATGGAATATTAATTTTCTTAATGTAACAGATGTTGCACTCTATTGTATTTGAAAAAAAGTTACTTTGCATACAAAGTCCTGTAACAGACTTGCCCTGTACACACTCTATCCACTAATGTCATATATAACCATATTAGTACCAGTATAGTGGAATAAAGTTAGTTTTGAAGCATTTTGCTCTTTACAATTAAGGTAAACACTTTAAAAATGGGCCATGTTTTCCTTCTATAGTTGTCCTTCTTCATATTATAGCAAGCAGCATAAAAATCTCTTGCCATAATTCCAACCCTGCAAGAGTTACATTTCATTTAGCTGTCAGCTCTTATTGTTGAGGAGCAAGAACATTCTGCAAGAAGCCCTTTAAATCCCAGCTACACAGAAGAATATAAAGTCAATAGCAAGAAAATGTGGACATAAATGAGACAGGGCATAGTGAGGTCAGAATATCTGGCTGTTGGCCTTTGGAAAGGAAGAAATAATTTTTGTTGGACAATACTAACATCAAAATTGGAGTTGTATCAGGTCTATCTGGGAAATGGTACAGAACCCTAAATACCATCAATAAGTTGTGTGAATTGGAAAGAAGAAAAAGTGAGAACTCATTAAGTAGACTTTTTTAAATGAGAACATCAGTCTAAAACTTTATATATGAGAAGATGGAAAAATTGAAGTGCTAGGTGATTTTATTGTTTTCTTCTATTAATCAATTAAGGAATACATTCTGACATTTTCCTTTCATCCCAGACCTAAGATCTGCTGAAACAATGCTTTTGTCTCTAATATCTGAGATGGTTGCTAAATTCTTTAATTCTGTTAGGTGTCTTTTATTTTTAAAGATAATCCTTACTTTATTCATCCATTGCACAAATAAGGGAAAGCTGTATTGATAATCAGATCTATGAAGAGTGACATGAGCACCGTAATTGTTGATTGAAAGAGATTTTTGGCGTGTGATTATGTCTGAAGTAACTTTTTTTTACAAAACATGCAATTCACAAAGTGCAAAGAGGAAAAAACAAAAAACAAGAGAGAGAAGGTTCTCATTTAGCATTCCCAAAACCAAGAAATTGTTACATCTCAAAAAAAATCGTGGCAGTGTTTCATGTTTTACTCTTTTTCTCTTAAAATGCATTTTTTCTTCTGAGTGCCTTATTTTGCCTCTGAAGGACAAGGCATGCCAGAAAAAAAAAAAAAAGTTTGAAAGATTAATACATATGTAATCAACAAATATTCTTCTACATAAGAACAATATAGTCGGTGAATAGTGTGTGCATGAGTGGAATTGTAAATGTGGGTAGCAAGTCAACTCTTTATACCAGACCCTGGAATTTTCTAGGTGAAGGTCTTATCAGAGTCCTTTTAAATTTCTTTCAGGCTCAGTAGCATATCAATGAAGAAGGACACTACCCTGTATCACTGTTGCGTGATCTGAATGTTTTCTGGGTTCTTTATATAGGAGAGAGTTAATACCATGGAGTAGAACTGAGAAAAAAAGTGAGATTTCTTTGAGCTTAAGATTTGTTGAAAGCATCAAAGACAGAGTTGAAGGACTCTCTCTAAAATTGGTGGAGATTGATTCATGCTCTAACTGGGTGCATTGCTTGTAAACTGAAAGGGTTAGGTCATGATGTAAAGAACTAGGAAAAATGGAGGAAAATACTATCATTTTTTTACCAGTTCTGAAGGACTTTTGAATAAATAAGTCTGAGCTTCTTTGCTCTTTTCCAAGAATGACTTGATTTTTAGATCACCTTGTGTCCCAGACCTCAAATAGTGCTCACAAAGTAGCTTTAAAAGCAAAGATTCCTTTATGTCATCAAAAGCTTCAAGGAGAAATGTTTTGAACCCTTTTAACCATTTTAAATGACATGAAAAATTAATTGTAAGTACAATTTTCAGTATATTTATTCCAACTAGAAGAACAGTAATTAGGATTGCTTTTTATGATCAGGCTTTTTATTTTATACTGCATATTTTGCACATATAAGTATTTGTGTGATGGAATACAAACACATAAAATGCTTTGTATTATCCTACACATAAAAGATGTTCAGCACTGTGATCCTGAACTAAAGCTGAGTCTTTTTATTTAAGTTTTATTTCCATGTGACCATTTCTTCCTCATCTTACTTTCCATCTGTTTTCCCTCTCTTTCATCTACTTTTATCTCCTAAAATGTAGCAATAAGAAACTTTGCTTTAAAAAAAAACAAAACAGAACAAACCATAACAAAAGTGGAAAAAAGACTGTGAATGGATCAGTTAAGAAAACAATAGCTTCTGTAAGGACTTTTCTGTGCTTTTCCTGAAGAAGTCAGCATTGTGGAATCTAATACAGAATTAGGTAATAACAATTTCTGGCAAGTCCTTAAAGATGAAAAATGATGAAACTTGTAGTTGTTTCTAAGAAATGTGAAAATGAAGAAAATAAGATATTTTCTGCAGTCACAATTAAACAATGTGACAGTGTGATTCTGGTCACTGAAACAGACTATTGGACTAAGGTGGAAAAATCAACTAGTTTTGTTTGCTGACATTCATCTATGAAAGAAATACCTTCTGGTGGTGCTGGATGTGACAGAAACGGCTTTGTATATTACCAACAGCATGTTAACACCTCTTTTAATTCCAAAAAATATAACAGACTTGGCTGAAAAAGAGCATACTTTTCTTTCACATCACTGAATCTTCCAACAAATGTATCAAAATATTAGAGAGTCTTTTACGTTGAAACACAGTTGAAAAATTTCAAGACAGCAGTGAAAGCACGGAGGAAAAAATGCAAAAGAGTAACGATCAAAGTATCAAACTGATATGTTTAACTTTGTGAGAAGTTACTCCATATATAAGTTACTGGAGAATTATAATGAATATTTGCTTACAGTTAATTGCTCAATTTCTGTACTGCACAATACAGGGAAGTATGAAAGAGATAACTCATCATTTGATCTTGAAGGTTGTGTAATCAAAGTTTTCAATTATTTTTCCCCGCCTGCGAAAACAGTTTCAGATTTGTCAGTTTGTCAGCACTGAATACCAGGAAATAATGAGGCATGCCCCCCAAAAGATGATTATATTTTGCAGATGAAAATATCTTAATATTTATTTCATATATTGGAAGCTATATTTGTTCATGAAAATGGTACTTGCCCGGAGACAGTTTTGGCAATGGAATAATTGTCTTCTCTCTTTTTTTTTTTTTTTATGATGACTTTTAAAATTAGGGAAATTTTACTTCTTTAGTTACTAGGCAAATATTAAATACTGTGGGTTTCAGTAGAGGTTGTAGCCATGATTCAGAAGGTCATGTATTACTGAAAAAAACTGCACAAAGCAACCCCCCGTTTTTACACTTTATAGATAGGGTACTTTCCAATAAATATATCACATTTCAAGTGAATGAAAATATTTCATTAGGCAGCATGTAAAATAGTCTGGGTGAGTCACTGACACAGGTAATAACACCTAGTAGATTTTAAGTACATATTTATATGAGGACAAGTACATGAGCTAAAACAAAAAAAGCTCTGCCAGTCTTTGTGAGGAGAGAGGTAAATTCATGCATCACTGGTATCTGGAAGAGATTACAGCTGTAGAACCATGTGTGGTTAGATGCATTATGGGCTCCTCCCAGGCATTACTGTCTAAAACCATCCTGTATTATTAATTTTCACAGTACTATATGCATTATTGGTCTTTCCTATATTGCAGATCTTATGTCCCAGCTTTTATGGAAATAAGTGTTAGAATTGCTGCTGCTACTGAGTGAACTAGACAGTATCTTACATGAAATGGGTTGTTGCTCTGTTGGTTTATTAATAGATTGAAGTTCTTATAAACAGAATAAAAAATGCCCTTTAAACCAGACCCTGCTCTAGTCTTATACAGATGGAAAAGGACATCAATATTTTTAAGAGAATTAGCTGGGTTTTGTTCCTTAACTGACAACTTAGTTGTCAGAACAGAAAATCTAGGAGTAAGATTTCAACATAATATGATGAAAAAAAAAAAAAAAGAAAAAAAGGAAGATATATTTGCTATTTTAAGAATTCTTCATCATATTATGAGTTTTTTTTCTTGTTTTGGAGTCTGTCAGATACCTAAATTTGAAAAGATCCAGCATTTACCTTGTGCCACAAGGTACAAGGATGATTTTGTGAACATTAAATTGAGATTTAGAGAATTTCATGTTACAGTTGATTAAAAGCCTGAGAGATAAATTTACCAAATATGTCTCTCTAATTAATTGATTTTAGAAAGATTTGCTACCTGCCTATCATTAATTTATCTAACTTAAAGATATACAGGGTATCTCATAAGTTCAATTTTTTTAGTGATAGAAGTTGCACTGAAGATGACAAAAACTTCAATAGGTACAATTATACAGTCTCCAACTTCTGAGGCACCGTTTTTTTGTTTTTGTTTTGGGCCTCATGACCAGAGTTGAATTTGAAGTTAAGTGCTTCCTGCTGTGAAAAAACCCAAACCATCACACACTCAGTAAATGCAGACTATTCACTTTCTTCTGCACTGATGGCCACATGGCAGACGAGCACCTGACCATTGGGACACCAAGCCCCATGGATCACTGGGCATTCTTATGTTGCATTTTTATGACCTTCTGAGACATGTAAATGCAGAGCATGAATGTACAGTTGAGAAATACTCATTTTATGGGACTGCTTTGAACCAACAAGTGACCTTGTGGACATGCTGATGTCTGCAGTGCAGCACTGGGGTCCTGGGGCATGCCTGGTTTGAGCACAGCAGGTTTGCAGGCTGTGGTCACTTTATCCAGCACTGTCTGACGTGCTGGGCTCTGGGGTGGAGGGGTGCAGCAATGCAAATGGGGTATGCTTCAATCTTATTACTATTTAGTTGAAAATCTGTGAAAAATCTCATTTCTTCCAGTTTTACCACCGTGTTTGACATCACTTCACGTACAGCTTGATCTTTGTGTCTCTTGTTCTTCTCTTTCATTAAGTAATAAAGTGGCAGACAAATAAGAAATTACATTTAAGAAATGGAGGAAAGTTAACCTCTGGGGGCTTACCTTTGATGTTCAGTGCTCACCTGACTGTCTTCTGGTGAAACAGCTCTACCAATAGCTCAGTTTCCACTGCTGTGAGATTTGTCAGCTTCTCCAAAGTGCTAGGTATGCTGGCCTTACAGTGTCTCTAGATGAACTTGTCCATTTACACCTTCTCTCATTCTCCAACACTGTCCTGCCCAGCTGTCTTCAGTTGGACTTGGTTTTACTTACTTCTACAGTTAGCTGCTCTAACTTTACAAAAGATTACTTTGTCTCTGTGGACCATGAACTGCTTGTACCAGGCATACATACATGCCGTTTGGACAAGGAAAATTGTTCTTATGTATGAACATTTGGAAATAATACCTTTACTATTTTATCATATATCTCTGAGACTGTGCTTTGTTCTGAATTAATTTTCCAAATGTAAGTTGAATAATGCAGGTGCTTCACAATGTAACAATGCAGTATGATTCCAGTCTCTTCTTTGCATAACTGCATTTTATTAAATACAACAAAAAATGTAAAATGTTCTTTTTCTTTGCTCAGTAAAAGTAATACCAGAAGAGTTTATTTTATTGGACTTCAAAGGATTTCATTCAGAGCTTCAGATAATTCTAATTTAAAATATGAATGTAAGGCTTTAAAACCATTTTGTGATGTTAGTATTTAAATACAATTATGAAAAGATTTTGTTGGCCATTCTATAGTATAGTAATAAAAAGAGCATATTCACAGTGGGTATGTCAAGCCTGAATAAAGTGTTCATGAAGCTTTTGATAGACAGCAAAAGCAATTTCTTTTTTTAATTAGAGAATTGGAATTGGTGTCATAATTCTATATTGTTCTGACTGATTATTGACACTTTTACTGTCTCATGAAAATATGATAATAATAGGGTTAAAAGAAAAAGTTCTCAAGTGGTTGAGAAGAGGACCTTGAGAATGCCACCTTCAAACAAGTAGTACTGAACCATAAATTCAGTTGATTTCAGCTTCAGCTATAATCAGGAGTTAACTCTAGACTTTATATAGTTCCATGAAGAATTCACAATCAAATTGAATATAGGGACAGAATTCCAATTAGCTATATCTGTGTCCAAGTTCCCTTTTCCTTTCAGCATATCAATTGAAAGAGAATTTAATATAGTCATCATTTCTTTCTAGATTACTATTTCTGCAGTACAGCTACTGCTCTTCAATTCAGTGTAATTCAGTAAGTAATATGAAACTTGGTTTATTGGGTGGGGCTTTTCTGTTTTAAGATAAACATTTGAATATTTGAAATTAGCACTTGTATTTTATTGCAAGAAATCTTGTTTAAACTTTGTCTTTAAAAAAAACACAAACATTTAATTTTTTAGGTTATACCTAAATATTGCTGGTGTTTTTCTTTTCTTTGTCCTCCTTTTCCCCTGCCTTCAGTAGGAAAATCTGGGGGCGAAAGGCGTATAAAATAAATAGACGGAAAAAGGTATTTAGAAGTATGAAAAAGTGGAGACATAAAATTTGGTTTTGTTGGAAATATATCTTAGATTCTGGGTTGAAATAACACACACACAGAACCAGTCAGTAATTAATGCAGGAATTTCAGAGACATAGTTTCAAGTTTTTTGCTCTGAGTCAGAGAGAATGAGGATTAGAACCTGTTTATTTCTCAACAGTTCATCAATTTTTTTTTCCTCTTATTCTTGTTTTGTGTGCTCTTTCCATCACTATTCTTGCTTTTGGCCTTCTCATTTTGGATAGCATTCTAATAATTACACTGAGCAATAAGCAGAAAAAAAAGTAACTTAATATTCTAGTGATTAAGAAATTCCCACAGGTATGGAAATGATTGTTCAAATTGGCATACCAAAACAGGCAGACAGCTGTTTGAAATGAGAGTCCCTTGCAGAATGGTGTACTCTGTCAACCCCCTGTTAATTTCTGAAGTTGTTTCATTTTTGTGCTAATTACAAATATAAAGTTTGGAATCTCTCTTTTTTTTTTCTTTTTAATTTTGTGCCTTATTCTCCCTTTTGAAACAAAAGTCTTGGATTTTAGAGCTATCTCAGGATACGGCCAGTGGGTGTTATAGATGTACTTGTTGTTTCCTGTGGTCATGAACTGCTTTATGTTACAACATGCTATACTTTAAACAAAACAAATAGCAAACCACTAAACCCTGTAATATGCCTACTTTGAGTGGTCTTCCTGTCTAGAAAAACTTCCTTTACCCTTTTTCATATTTTTCCTTAAAAATAGTTCTTCTCTGACTTGCACAGTGTACCTGACAATGGCTATGAAAACAAAACCAATAATCACTGCTTACCTGTGCTTTTGCTGTCATTAGATAGTGTGTTATACTTACCTATCTATGTTTTTCTAACTGCTGAATTCTTTTATTTATCCCCAGAAAGCTAAGAATAATAAATTAACTACTTTACTAATCATGATTACGACATCTGAATGAGGCCTCAGTGAATTAAAGGTCACTAGTAATAAACAACTCATCTTGAGTTGTTAAATATTTCCATTTTTTTCATGATGACACTTGAATAATGAGAACAACAAATACTTTCCAATAATCCAGAAGCCTTATTTTTCAGATTTTCTTTTTGGAAAAATATTGAAATTCTTTTTACCTTCATCTGCATTGTTATGTCAGTCTGCCTGCCCTTAAGGGCAGCAAGAAAACAAGCATATAAGGAGCAATGAAAAACAGCTTCCAGAGCAGCAGCCACTGGAAAGAAAATGGCTTCTGCTGCCAGAGGCAAGTATTTGGATTACTTGGTTCTTCGTTGTTGGGAGTTGGGGGATTTTGTTTGGGTTTAGTTTTGTTATGTTTTGCTTTTGAGAAAAGTACTTGAACTTGAGTATGAACGAATTGTATGAATGTAGCACCTGCTGGCAAGCTGACAGTGGGTAGTAGCTCTACATGCAGACCTCAGATAAGGAGAAAAAAAATGCAGTAAGACTTTCTGTTGAGATGTTTTTGTTTGCTTAGAATTCTGTGCATGTCTGGTTTTGTTTCAGTTTGTAGGAGGCTTATTTTATGTAACAGAACTTCTGCCTGAGGAATCAAAGATCATAGAGTAATGAAACTTATAGATCATTTGTGATAGGAAGAAAAATCACTGAGTTCAGAGCCTCAAATTGCCTTGTTTTCCAAGCTGTGGGTGGAAAACAATAGGCATTTCTAACCTTTCTTTATCAGCAAAATGAAGAGATGAAAATCAGCTTCTGACAGCTTTGAGGAAAGCCAATTTAGTGGTTTGGCTCTGCAATTCCTGTAGGGTATTTCATCTTGCTGTTGCTGCAAACACCCCAGTCTTCCTGGAAAACTAAAAGTAGTTTGCTGGTTGTTGGTTTTAAGCTATTTCATTTAATTTTTTATTCAAATTTTTGCTTTCTGCAATACATGATCAAAGTGGAGTTACTAAAACTAGTTGTCTCCCAGGTATCAACAATTTTATGTCATCACTGTCTTCCTATCCTGCCTCACATGAACTATTCCTTTTTTTTTTTCAATTCATGTAGCTCAAAGTAGCTTTAAAGTATTCTTTTCTTACCTGTTCACTCAAACCAGCAATATGTTTCATCTCTAAATGAAATTTACCGTCTGAATAGAGACTCAGGCAGCTGAAATCAGCATCATCAATACACAGAAACAGTTGGGCACACAGAAAGAGTCTCTGCACTGAGTAGGACATGTCAGTAGCATGGAGGGCTGTGATAAGGAATAACTATTGCAAGGAAATTAAGATGTACCTGTAAGTTGCTCCAGTGCAGCCTCCTACCTTCCTGCTGCATGAAATCAGGACAAATTGTGTATGATGCTGAGGGCTGAGTGATCAGTGTGGGGCACCAGGGGACACGCTGTAGAGCTGTAAGATTGCTGCTTAGATAATTTTTTTCACTTTCCTGTTCATAGTAATGGAATTTGAAGATGATGAGGGCCATCTAGAAGGCTGATGCAGAGCGATGGTATACTGTAGTAGTATGCAGGATTACTTCTAGAAAGAGAAATACTGTGGAATTAAGGGCTCCATGAAATTAATAGTGTCCTATTTTAACATGTTGGTGTTATCTGGAGTTGCTGTCAAGACAGTTTGATAGCTATTTAGACTCTCAAGCTCACAGAAGTACACTTTGAAAGCAACACAAATCCTCGAAATTCTGAAAGAATCTATGCATAATCCATCCTGAAGATACTCTTACTTTCTATAATGCACTTAGATTTAGAATAAAAGCTTGTATATTCTCTGAAATTTAATGAAAAATACCTAGAGCATTCATAGATCCTTGTCAAAAAAAGGTATTTGTGTGTTTATTTGATTGGATTTTTCTGGATTTTTGCTAACATCTGTGTTTTCTACACCATCCAAGATAACTGAAGAAAAGAAAGGGAGGAATAAAAAAAAAGGGGAACTTTTATTTACATAAATATGCTTTTTATCCATGCTTAGAAAAAGTATTTATACTTTCAAGAATCACTGAAACAGCAATATTGGCAACTGCTCTACAGAAGAAGACCTTTCCATTCTGTTTGATAATTTTCCTTTTATTTTTTTTTCCCTGACAGACTGCCAGTGCATGACCTTTGCCTGAAAAGAAAGTTATGTCTTAGTCAGAATTAATAGATTGCATTTAATCATATTGTCTCCTCTCTCATGATAAAGTCCTGGTTCTCCAGAGGTACCTCCTTCATCCTGAACTGTAGAAGTTTAGTGCTGTGTGGCAGTGACTGACTTATTCCCTGTGATGATTTGTGGAGCAAATGGTACTCTGATTGCAAACGTGGTATTTTGAAAGTTTGCTGAAGACCTTTGCAGAAGCAAATTTTACTTATGGTCTTCATCTGATTTAGCTAGCACTTTGTATTCCTTTCTTGAGGAAACAAGAACAATGTGTTACGGAGGTACAGAATATTTTTTTGAGACATTCCATTAAATTTGAACATTAGCATATTTGATAATATTTGGGATTTGGTGCTGACTAGCAATGAGATGGCAGCAACTTTTAGTCTGCCGTTTTAATCAGGTTTATACAAGTATATTAGAATTCTCATTCCATTTTCCTGTGCTGTTAAAAGAACTTTTCTCTTAGGAAATGTCCTTTCTCCAACAGGACACTTAGTCTGTGAGTCTTTACTTTCTACAAGTAGGCTTATGGTAATATTCTGTATAAGTTGCATGTTGTTTGACAGCAGTAATCAAGCTTTGGTATTTCCATGTTGAAATAGGAGAGTTTTAGATATAGATGCTCAACATTTGCAAGTCATTTTTCCAGTTATTGAGCAGGGAGGTTTTATAACTGTTAATTAAACTTTTGTCCTTGAAAAAAAATTACAGTAGTTTAGACATATTTTTTCCTCTCTCTACTCTATCAGTAGCATGATATGGTAATTGTAGTGTATCTGAAGCAAAAGTCACATCAATTAAACAGCACCATGAAAATGCTTCATCTGAGCAAACAATATGTTCATGGTGCTAATACATTGTTCTCTGTGTTTCAGACTGTTAATTACATTAATTAAGTTTGCAGTTGAAATCCTGATTGTCAAATCTAATTTGATATTAACTGCTGACAGCTCTGATGGTATAGTCTGGTAACTGCAAATAATGTTTTTACTTTCTCTCTATAATAGGACATTTTAGCAGCATCATTGGATGTCTGTTGTAAAGCATATAGACTGAGTAATGCAGCAGTGATATTAACTGTTCTGTGTAGCTTGCAATATCTGTGTATTTATTCTGGAAACTTTGGATGCTTTAATAATAACATCTACTGATCACAGAACATCTAATAGCGACAATTTTTATGGAATAATGATCCTATTTTTATAGAGTTGGATTATGATTAACTTTTCAATGTAGTTGATGAGCATTGGAAAGTGTTTTTCAGGAAAAAAAAAAAAGCATATCCCTTGATTGATTCTAGGGATCTGTCTGATTCCCTCTCCGCAAGGTTAAAATATGCTTTTATCATATCTGTCTTGTGTAACGGGCTTCCTTCAGAGATCTCTGAAACACTGGAGGCACACAAACTTTTTAACCTGGGGAAGACCTAAAACTGATTAATATCTGTGTGTCCCTATGATAGTTTCTCATTTGAGAAGTTAAAAGTATACGGGGCTATCTCTCCTCCTTTGGCACGGAAATACACTTTGAAATCGAAAAGCTGCTTTTCTTACATGACAAGATGGCTGAGCAAGGTGTGCTTGGTGAGCAGTTCTCTTCTTTTTCAACAATTCCTGGATCTCTTGATTGTT